>VDFB02281492.1:365685709-365962033 GCA_007258455.2 Sequoia sempervirens
TTTATTTTCAATTTTCAAATGCAAGTTGATATGATATAAATGATATGCAAGATGACTGATTTATTTTATATTTTTGAGATTTAAAAAATGCAAACAATGCAATTCTAAAACCCTATATTAGATGTAAAATTGAATGTAAACTAAGACTCCTTAAATGAGATCTAATTCAATGTAAATAATGAAAATGAATACAAGATATAATCTAAGATGAAAAGAGACTCGAAAATCAAAAAACTTCAATGTTTGAGAAGTCGGGTTCACCAAAATGAAACATAGAAAAAGAGGGTTCACCCCAAATGGGATTAATCAAATGGAGGAACCTAATTTTTTTTGTTGCTATATGGTTCACTCAATTATGAGTGGTAAAATGCATAAATAACAATGAAAAATTAAACCTAATTGTTATACAAGCAATAAGGAAGGTTTTTAGATGTTCAAATGATGTGTCCCTTGTTGAAAAACTATTGTTTCAGTCCTCACTAAGGATTCATTTGCCCAATGGAGAATGTGTCCCTATTAGGGTTCTAGAAAATTAATTTCGGGATCCTATTCTTCAATGTCTATACTTCTAGATCCCAGGTGCTCAGCTCTTGAAAGTTGGAAATAATTTATGTAGCTTATTTTTTTGTGATCTTGCAAGTAAGATGACAAATTTAACAACTTTGAAATCTTGACAGCTTTTACAACTTTTATTCTCCACTTGATCTTCAATCTAAAACTGAGACAATCACAGGTCAAGAGAAAAGAAAAATTGTTCTATTAGGGAATAGGTTTTTGCCTTGGTCAAACCCCATTTTGGTAATTAAACATTATAATGAAATAATGCATAAAGAAATATGAATCCACAACAATGTGTAACTACTCACCAATTCTCAATTGAACCTTGAAGTACAAATCAACAATCTTGCATGAAGTGGCCTCAATGGATATAGATCTTGATCATGAACTTTGATATAAAACAATGCTTGAATAGGATCTCTAAGGCTACATCAAAATATTAGCTCAACAACATGCATGATGCATTATGCCTTTGACATGATATGACCTTTGATTGCTACAATAAAACTTCAATAATATGCTCTTGAATTCCTTTCAAATGCTCTTGAAATTCTCTTGTGAAATTCTCTTGATTGCTTGAAATTCTTAGATGTTGCTTCTAGGATGAAACTATGTAAAATAACATTATATTTATACTTATCTTAATATTTAATCCTGAAATTCAAATAACACAAGTTGACATCAAATCTAGGATTTAAAATCATTAAAATTCAGCCAAGAATAAGTATAAAAAGGGGTGTCCTAAGTTAAGGAGGACCCATTCACCATAGGGTGAATGGTTCCTAGCACACTGAACTATTACAAGTTTCATGGATATAAAATAACATGTAGAAAGGGGGTCCTAGGACCTAGGAAGGACCCAAATCAGCCAAGTGGGGAATGGGTCTTAGGTCACTAGCTTAGAACTCAAACCTTGCCAAATTAAGTATTATGAGACATTATTAATGAGTGTAAGGATTTATCCTTTAGAAAATGCAATAAATAGGGTTTGGATTTTAATTAAAGGGGCCAATTAAAGAAAAATAAACCTCAATTAACTAATAAAAGCAATAAATTAGTGTGAAAGTGTAAAGATACACTTTACAACACCCTAAATAAGGCATCATTAAGTCCATTTTATTAAAAAGGATCCTAGAATTAATGTGAATGTGTAAAACACTTTACAACACTAAATCAAGGAAACATTAGGTTCATTTATTGTTAATTATTCACAAATTAAGGAAAAAGGGATACATTTTTTTGTTACTAAATTTTTCCCCCACTTTAGTGACAATTTTCCCCCATGAAAAACTCACACTAAAGTAGATATTCAAGACACTTATGTATGCAATAATGACAAAGATACACAATCATACCATATCAAAGACCAAGAAAAATAAAGGAAAAACCATTCCAACATAATTTGGAATGCAACTGTTTGTCTGAAATAAGGATCAAACTTCAACAGTGTGTCCAACACAATGTGGACCAGGTCTAGGCTATTTGTCTGTAACATGCAAGCTCACTCTGGGGTAGTGGAACCTTAGGCCTTCCACTAGATGAATATCCTGAGAAGGTATTAAATGAGAGAATCATATTAGCCTCCCATACAATACCGAGGTTATCCTCCTAGCAACTTCGATAAGGCACCACAATGCCAAATTCTTTTGAATGTTTTGTCTATAGGTTTTTGTTTTTTTGTTGTTTTTTCAAGGGGATCTTGTTTTGTGTAAGGTATTATTCTTAGGGAACATCATGCCTAATGTATCCAAGAGGAGACAAGTCAAGAATATCATATTTCCACTTATGGGATGCCTCATTTCACATCATGCCACTAAGGGAAATCGTATGCTTAGAAATATTACATTTTTTGAGGACATCAAACCCAATGACACCACCAAGAAAAGGATGCTTCAAAAGAAAGAAAATAACATGATGAAATATGCAAAATGTCAAAATATGTCATCAATGTATTCCCCCACTTTAAAGTGGTTGCTAATACCATTACTGTGAGCAACCACTTTAAAGTAGACAATGTTTTCTCCTGACATGAGATCTTTCCTTGGAAAACCCTATGTCAAGTCATATTTTTTTGAAATAAAGCTACATCATGAACAAGGAGGGATGGGTTGCCTCCATGAATACATAGGGGATCTATGGATTTAGGGTCAGTATGTCTTTGATACAATGTTTTCATAGAGCTCGAAACTATTATCATTCCCCAAATACTCATAGAACTGGAAGAATGACACAAAGAGAGAAAAAACAAAGAAAAATCTTTTGGGTCAATATGGAATAGAGCTAAATGTGTCAACGCCTTATGTCATTCCCAAAAGGAAAATACAAGAAAAAGAAAAGATGAAGGATAATATTTTGGGTCAACATGGAAGAGACCTAAATGTCTCAACACCTTACATCATCCCAAAAAGGAAAACATAGGACAAATGAAAATATAAAGGATAATGTTTTGGGTCAACATGGAAGAGACCTAAATGTCTCAATACCTTGTGTCATCCCCAAAAAGAAAACACAAGAAAAATGAAAATATAAAATGTTTATGACATATAGATGAATGTAGATACATATAGAGGAATACACAAAAAGAGAGAGATACATCAAACCAAACAGCACGAGGGATCACATAAAGAAACATGAAAAATAAAATAAAGAAAAATACTAGTAGGGAACATGCGAGTCAACCTATAGTAGTTCATCCACATCCTAATCTTGGTCAGTATAAGCGGAAGAGGGAAAACTAGCCAAAGTGACAACAAGTGTCAAACTAGGGGAAGCACCAAGTTCAACACTCTTATTAGGAGATTTTTCATTTAAGCTCATAGAAGAGGAAAATAATGTATTCAATTTTTTATGCCCTTGTTCATCAATTTTTGGAATACCAATGTCATCATCTAGATTAATCACAATAGGAGGGCCAATGATAATGTCTCTTTAAGGTTATTGTTTATGTTATGGCAAGGGTATAGAGTCCTCATGCATTGCTTCAAGTAAGCTTGGATTTTGATTTTCTATGTTGCTCTTTTCTTATTGATTTTGTAACATATGAGCAATAGCATGACATCTAAGCCTATGCTCTCTAGCATTGCAGTTTTGTTTCAATCTATTGTCAAATTTTTCTTTGTATAGGAGTGGATTTATCAACCATAGGTTTCTTTTATTCCTTTAGGGGAAGAACGAAAGGAACCACATTAGGTTGCTCAACCACTTTCTCTTAGCTTTGTAAACTTGATTAAGTTTAGCAAGCACAATGAGATTGTTTTGGTTGTCTCTTGGTCATTTGTAAGAAATTGCAGGAAGTTTTTTTACAGGTTGCTCTTAGATTTTTGGAAGGGGTTTTGGTTCAATCATTGTTTCATCAAGGATAGCTGGCCCAATCAAGGGTTGAGGCATATTTCTAAGGGATAATTTTTCTTTACACTTTTCCTTGAACTTTTGATATGATTTAAAAAAGAAGTATTCTCGAGGTCTAATAGGTTCAATAGGCTCGGGCCAAAATAAGTCCAATTTAAAGTTCCCTTAGGAAGACACATGATTAAACCCACTATGATGCACAATAAAGATATCATTACCAAAGGGAAATTTTAAACATTTATGCACAACCAAGGGAATAAAATCCATGTAGGGAAGCCATGGGTAGCCTAACTTCACAAAAAAATGGTCTGATGATGGGATGATGATGAATGCAACATTTAATGTTTTTTATGCAACTTTTAAAGGGAGATCTATCAAGCCAATCATAGGACAAGAAAAAACATTATGCATCTTGATCCATGCTTTCAATTTATCATATGTATCTTAATAGAGCTTATGCACAAATAGGAATTCTTTGCTGATCACATTCTCTCCATAGACGAGATCAATTAATATCCCATTAGTGGGCTTGTTATTGATTCTCTCCATAGATGACATCAATTCATTGCCTATAATATTTTGTACCATTTCCATTTTCTTGGTGGTAATGGAAATAAGAGTTTCAATGAAATCCTACAAGTAATCGTAGATTAGGATCATTCTCTTTAACAAGAGGTAAGGAAAGCATATTCTTTTCAATGAGCTACAACATGATATTATGAAGGGTATCAGGTAGGGGTGAAATTTCTATTCCTATCCCTAAAGAAAAATGAATTCATTGTCTTTATAGCAGCAACATGGTTATGAGTTGGTTGACTTGGTTGAGGGGAGTTATGTTAAAAAGCCTCTATTTTTCTTCTTGAAAGGTTGGTAATTATTTTGAGCTCATGATTTAGACATTTTAGAATGTCTACGGGGATGTTTTGCTTCACAAAAATAAGTTGTATTCTGATAATCACAAAGGGTTGTACATAACTATGTAAAGAATGTGAATCTAAACATTTCAAGTTTGTTTTGGAGTTTTTTTTCTAGGTTGTCTATAAATATTCATTGAAGGTCAACATCAAGAATATTAATGTTTATTTGTGAATAAAGTTTTTGGTATCTTGCTATGAAATCAATCACTTTCTCATCATCCTTTTATGTGGATGTCATTAAATCAGCTAGGGTAATCTTGGGACCCATGTGAATGTGGAAGTGGTTGTAGAAGGCATCAACAAGCTCATTGAATGAATTGATTGAACTATTTAGTAAGGAAGAGAACCAATCTAAAGTAGTATCCTTCAATGATCTGGGGAATAGTTTAGGAAAAATTTTATCTTCAAAGATGAAAACACTACATAAATATGTAAAAGTGGAAACACGGCTAATATGATCTCATTTCCTACCATAATTCTTAAATCGGTGAACTTATATACATTGTGGCATTTGTGTTCTCAATATCTCCAAGGATAAAAGATTGGTTTTGATGTATTGCGAAGGTTGACCATTATTGGTTTGACTAAGGGTTGCAACTTCTTGTTGAACATATGACATGGTTTGCATAAGTGTGTTAAGAATAGCATCATTGTTATTGTAACCTATGGAGGGGAATAAGGTGGAGTGGTGTATGTATGTAAAGGGCAAGTGAATTGTAAGTTTGTGAGGGTAGATTGTTGAGAAGATATTGTTTTAAAATGCACAAAGCTACAAGGATTCCCTATGGAAATACCTAAGGCAGTGTTCACATTGCTAGTAGGTTGAGTGGTTTTCATAGGTTAAACTTACTAGTGTATGTAGGAAAGGAAATGGGTATTGTAGAAGGAGGAATTGAAGTTCCACCTTAGCTTTGAGTACACCCCAAAGCTTGAGTAGAACTAGTCATGGTAGGGATGGTGTTGTTAACATTAATAACTTTGGTTGTAGGCATGGAATTCATGGGAAATGAAGTATGCATACTATGATCCATAAAGGGTTGATTATCAATACTATTATGAAGAGAGCTAGAAAACCCAAGATCCACAAAGAATGATTTATCACGAAATGACATGAGCCTTGAACTACGTCTAACAATAGTATTACTAATAGGACACCAAGTTGTAAAAATCATACAAGTTTTACAATATTAATGTGCAAACCCAAAATGGAAAGAGGATTACAATGCAATGTAAGGTCCTAGAATGAAATGCAATTTCTAGATTATAAATAAGTTAATTTAATGATTACTATACAACAATCTGAAAATGAAATTTTGCAAATGCAATTTTTAATTTAGACAATGCACTAAATGAATAAAATTAAGATAGATCTAATGAAATGAATGTAACCAAAATTAAAGAAATTGAAATAGAGATCTGGCAGTAGCAAAAAAAATCATTGAACAAAAGATTTCAATTTATAGAAATGTAGATAAGCACCTAATTAGGGACTCAGTAGCCATAGGTTGAATGGGTCCTACATTAGGGTTTTGAAACTAATTTTTATAGATTTTTAATATTTTTCTAATGATTTTTAGGTTTAGGTATGTTGTAGTAAGTTTCAAGTTCAAATTTCTATAAACTTGAATGAAAACTAAGACACCTTAAATGATATAAAATTCAAGGAAAATAATGCAAATGAATACAATATCTAATCTAGGATGAAAAGAGACTCCAAAATTAGAAAAATACAATGTTCAAGAAGTCAAGTTCACCAAAATGAAATATAGAATAAGAGGGTTCAACCCAAATAGGATTAATCAAATGAAGGAACCCAACTTTTTTGTTGCTATGTTTCACTGAATTATGAGAGGTAAAATTCATAAATAACAATCATAAATCAAACCTAATTGTTATAATACAAATAAGGAAGGTTTTCAAATGCTGAAGTGATGTGTACCTTGTTGTTTCAGTTATCACTGAGGACTCATTCACCTAATGGTGAATGGGTCCTCATTAGGGTTCTAAAAAAATAGTTTTGGGATCCTATACTTCAATGTATGCACTCCCAGAGCCTAGGTGCTCAACTCTCGAAAGTCAGAAATAATTTCTATAGCTTAGTTTCCGTGATCTTGCAAGTAAGATGACAACTTTTACAACATTTCAATCTTGACAACTTTTGCAACTTTTATTCTCCACTTGATCTTCAATCTAAAACTAGAAATCACACATCAAGAGAAAATAAAAACCATTATTTTGTTAGGGAATAATAGTTCACCTTGGTAAAACCCCATTTTGGTAAATAAACCTTGTAATCAAATAATGCATAAAGGAAAGATGAATACACAACAATGTGTAACAACTCACTAATCCTCAATTGAACCATGTAGTACAAATCAACAATCTTGGATGAAGTGGCCTCAATGGTTATAGATCTTGATCATGAAATTTGATATAAACCAATTCTTCAATAGGATCTCCAATGCTACATCAACATATTAGCTCAACAACATTCATGATGCACTATGCCTTTGACATGATGATATGACCTCTGATTGCTGAAATAAAAATTCAATAATCTTCTCCTAAATGCCTATGAAATGCTCTTGTGAAGTGTTGTTTATTGGTTGAAAGTCTTAGATGTTTCTTCTAGGATGAAACTATGTAAAACAACCATATATTTATACTTATCTTAATATTTAATCTTGAAATTCAAATAACACAAGATGAAATCAAATCTAGGATTTAAAATCATTAAAATTTTGCCAAGAATAAGTTTAAAAGGAGGTCTATTAACTTAAGGAGGACCCATTTTCCATAGGGAGAATGGGTCCTAGCACACTCAACTAGGAAAAGTTTTGGGGACATGAAATAACATGTAAAAAGGGGGTTCTAGAACCTAGGAAGGACCCATTATCTAGGTGGCGAATGGGTCCCAGGTCCCTACCCTAGGAATCAAACCTTGCAAAATTATTTTTTTATGAAACATTATTAATGAGTCAGGATTTATCCCTTGAAAAATTCAATAAATAAGGCTTGGATTTGAATTTAAGGGGCCAATTAAGGAAAATTAAACCTCAATTAATTACTAAAAGCCCTAGATTTGTGTGAATGTGTAAAGATACACTTTACAACACCCTAAATAAGGCATCATTAAGTCCATTTTATTAAAAAGGGTCCTAGAATTAATGTGAATGTGTAAAACACATTACAACACTAAATCAAGGCAACATTAGGTTCATTTATTGTTAATTATTCAGAAATTAAGGAAAAGGGATACTTTTTTTGTTACAACATTTTTCCCCCACTTTAGTGAGAGTTTTAACCCATGATAAACTCACACTAAAGTAGACATTCAAGACACTTATGTATCTATCAATGATAAAGATACACAATAATACCCTATCAAAGACCAATAAAAATAAAGGAAAATATAGGATCAAGCATAAATCTTTCCACCACAATGTGGAATGCAATTGTTTTTCTAAAACAAGGATCAAGCTTCAACTATCTATCCAACATAATGTGGACCAAGTCTAGGTTGTTTTTCTGTAACATGCATGCTCACTCTAGGGTAGTGGATCCTTAGGTTATCCACTAGGTGAGTATCCTGAAAAGGTGGCAAATAAGAGAATCATATTAGCCTCCCATACCATACCAAATTTATCCTCCTAACAAATTCGATAAGGCACCACAATGCTAAATACTTTTGAATGTTATGTCTATAGGTTTTTTTTTTGTTGGTTTTTCATGGGTATCTTGCTTCACATAAGGTATTATTCTTTAGGAACATCATTTCTAATGTCTCCAAGAGAGGAAAAGTCAAGAATATCAAATTTCCACTTATGGGATGCCTCATTTCACATCATGCCACTAAGGGAAATCGTAAGCATAGAAATATTACATTCTTGGAAAACATTAAACCAAATGACACCATCATGAAAAGGATGCTTCAAAAGAAATAAAATCACACCATTAAATATGAAAATTGTTGAAATATGTCATTGATGTATGTCTCCACTTTAAAGTGGTTGCTAACACCATTATTGTGAGCAACTACTTTAAAGTAGCCAATTTTTTCTCCTAAGACATGAGATATTTCCTTGGAAAACCCTATGCCAGGTCATTATTTTTTGAAATAAAGCTACAACATGAACAAGGAGGAATGGGTTTCCCCTAAGAATACATAGGAGATCTATGGATTTGAGGTTAGAATTTCTTTTCTACAATTTCTTCACAGAGCTTGAAACTATTATCATTCTCCAAATACTCATAGAACTAGAAGAATGACAGAAAGAGAACAAAAACAAAGAAAAAACCTTTTAGGTCAACATGGAATAGACCTAAATGTCTCAATTCCTTGTGTCATCCCCAAAAGGAAAACACAAGACAAAGAAAAGATAAAGGATAATATTTTGGGTCAACATGGAAGAGACCTAAATGTCTCAACACCTTGCGTCATCCCCCAAAGGAAAACACAAGATAAAGAAAAGTTAAAAGATAATTTTTTGGGTTAACATGGAAGAGACCTAAATGTCTAAATTCCTTGCATCATCCCCGAAAGGAAAACAAAAGACAAATGAAAAGATAAAGGATAATCTTTTAGGTCAACATGAAAGAGACCTAAATGTCTCAATGCATTGTGTCATCCCCAAAAGAAAAAACACAATAAAAATGAAAACATAAAATGTTTATGAAATATAGAAGAAAATAGATACATATAGATGAATGAATAAAAAGAGAGAAATACATAAAAAAAAATAGCATGAGGGATCACATCAAGTAACATGAAAAATAAAATAAAGCGATAGACTAGTAAGGCACATGTGAGTCTACCAATAGTAGGTCATCTGCATCCCAATCTTGGTTGGTATAAGAAGGTGGATAACTAGCCAAATGGACAACAACAAGTTTCAAACTAGGGGAACCACCAAGTTCAACACTCATATTAGGAGATTTTTCATTTAAGTTCATAGAAGAGGAAAACAATGTATTCAACTGATTATACAATTGTTCATCAATTTTTGCAATGTCCATGTCATCATCTAGATTAATCACAGTAAGAGGGAAAATGATAATGTCTTGAAGGTTCTTGTTTATGTTGTGGTGAGGGTATAGAGTCCTCATGCATTGCTTCAAGTGAGTTTGGATTTCTATTTTCTATGTTTCTCTTTTCTTCTTGATTTTCTAACATGTGAGTGATAACACTATGTCTATGCCTACACTCTCTAGAATTTCAGTTTCTTTTCAATATATTGTCAATTTGCGTTTGTGTTGGAGTGGGTTTACCAACCATAGATTTTATTTCTTCCTTTAAGGGAAGAACGGGAGGAACCAAAGGAGGTTGCTCAACCACTTTCTCTTTAGCTTTGTAAACTTGATTACTTTTAAGAGACACAATGAGATTGTTTTGGTAATCTCTTGGTCTTTTGTAAGAAATTATAAGAGGTTTATTTATAGTTTACTCTTAGATTTTTGGAAGGAGTTTTGGTATAATCATTGTTTCATCAAGGATATGTGGCCCAATCAGGGGTTGAGGAATATTTCTAAGGGATAATTATTCTTTATGCTTTGCCTTGAAATTTTGATATGATTTGAAAAGAAGCATTCTCGAGGTCTAATAGGTTCAATAGGCATGAGCCAAAATAAATAAAATTTAAAGTTCCTTCAAGAAGACATGGGATTAAACCCACTATGATGAAGAGTAAAGATATCATTTCCAAAGGGACATTTTAAAGATTCATGCACAATTGAGTTTATGCACGAATAGGAATTCTTTTCTAATCATATTCTCTCCATAGAAGGGATCAATTAATATCCCATTACTGGGCTTGTTATTGATTCTTCCAACTATGTAAAGAGGACCATCAGGTGCATGCTTTAAGTATGTATTTTTATGAGAAAGCAGTATTAAGAGGAATTTTGGTTGAGCCCTTATGAGGTCTAGGTTCAATAAATGCTACTAGTTCATATATATTTTCATCCTTTAAGTTTTCATCATCTGTGCCAAAATTCATCGCATCATTATTTGTTTCAGTAGCTTTAACAAATGAAACACTATACTTCGGCATGGGATTTGTATATATTTGTAAATTATGGTTATGGGGAGATATGGAATTATTTCCTTTATCATTCAAACCTCCAATTTGTAAATGATTACAATCAAGAAGGTCTTTCACAAGATGTTTAAGACACCTACAATATTTTGTACTATTTCTATTTTTTTGGTGTTAATAGCAATAAGAGTTTTGTCAAAAGACTGTGGGAAATGGTAGATTAGGATCATGTTCTTTAACAGGAGGTAAGGAAAGCATATTAGTTTCAATTAGCTACAACATGATATTAGTAAGGGTATCGAGTAGGGGGGTGAAATTTCTATTCCTATCCCCAAAGAAAAAATAATTTGTTGTCTTTATAGAAGCCACATCATTATCAATTTGTTGACTTGGCTGAGGGGAGTTAATTTCTAAAAATCCCCTATTTTTCTTAGTGAAAGGTTGGTAATTATTTTGAGTTGTTGATTTAGAATTTTTAAAATGACTATGGGGATATTTTTCTTCACTACCATAAGTCATATTCTGATAATCACAAAGGTTTTTACATAACTATGTAAAGGATGGGAATCTCAACATTTCAAGTTTTTTTTGTAGGTTGGCAAGAAACATTCATTTAAGCTTTGCATCAAGAATCTTAATTTTTACTTGTGAATAAAGTGTTTTGTATCTTACTATAAAATTACACTTTCTCGTCATCCTTTTGTTTACATGTTATTAAATCAGCTAGGGCCATCTTGGGACCCATGTGAATGTGGAAGTGGTTGTAGAGGGAATCAACAAGCTCATTGAATGAATCGATTGAACTATTTGGTAAGGAAGAGAACCACTCTAAAGTAGTATCCTTTAATGATATAGGGAATAGTTTAGCCAAAATTTTATCTTTAAATATGAAATCACTAAATAAAGATGTAAAATTGGAAACATGGCTAACAAGATCTCCTTTCCCACTATATTTCTCAAATTGTGGAACTTCTATACCTTGTGGAATTTGTGCTCTCAATATCTCTAGGGATAACAAATTGGTTTTAATGTATTATGAAGGTTGACCATTGTTTTGATTGAGGGTTGCAACTTGTTGAATGGATGACATGTTTTGCATTAGTGTGTTAAGGGTAGAATCATTGTTATTGTAACCTATGGAGGAAAATAAGGTGGAGTGGTGTATCTATGTAGAGGGAAAGTGAATTATAAGTTTGTGAGGGTGGATGGTTGAGGAGATATTGTGTTCAAATGCACAAAGTTACATGGATTTCCTGTGTAAATACATAAGTGTTAACATTTCTAGTAGGTTGAGTGGTTGTGGTAGCTTGAACTTACTAGTGTATGTAGGAATGGAAATGGGTATTGTAGGAGGAGTTAAAGTTCCACCTTAGCTTTGAGTACACCCCAAAGCTAGAGTAGAACTAGTAATGGTAGGGATGGTCTTGTTAACATTAAACACACTAGTTGTAGGCATGGAAGTCATGGGAAATGAAGTATTCATACTATAATCCATAGAGGGTTGATTATCAATACTATTAAGAAGAGAGATAGAAAACTAAATATCAATGAGGAATGGTATATCACAAGATGACATTAGCCTCAAACTACATCTAACAATAGTTTTGCTAATAGGACACCAAGTTGTAAAGTTCATACAAGTTTTACAAAATTAATGTGAAAACCCAAAATGGAAAGAGGCTTACAATGCAATGCAAGGCCTAGAAAGAAATGCAATTTCTAGATTATAAACACGGTAATTTTCTTATTACACTATGCAACAATCTGAAAATGAAATGTTGTAAATGTAATTTTTAATTTAGAAAATGTTCTAAATGAAGAAAATTAAGCAAGACCTAATGAAATGAATGAAACAAAAATTAAACAAATTGAAATAGAGATCTGATAGGACAAACAAAGCACATAACACAATATTTCAATTTCTAGAAATGTAGGTCTGCACTTGATGAGGGACTCATTCACCATAGGGAGAATGGGTCATAGATTAGGGTTTTGAATCTATTTTTTACAAATTTTTATGTTTTTTCTGATGATTTTCAGGTTTAGGTCTGTTGTAGTAAGTTTTAGGTTCAAATTTCTATAAATATAATGTGAAATGCAAGCTGAAAATGATGAATTACAAGACCTAGTTTGATATGAAATTTTGTTTTCAATTTTCAAATGCAATTTGATATGATATAAATGATATGAAAGATGACTTGTTTTTTTGTATTTTTCAGATTTAAAAAATGCAAACAATGCAATTCTAAACTCCTATATGAGATGTAAACTTGAATGAAAACTAAGACACCTTCAATGAGATCTAATTCAATCCTAAGAATGCAAATGAATACAAGATCTAATATAAGATGAAAAGAGACTCCAAAATTAGAAAACTACAATGTTCAAGAAGTTCAATTCACCAAAATGAAACATAGAAAAAGAGGGTTCACCCCAAATGGGATTAATCAAATGGGGGAACCCAATTTTTTTTTTGCTATTTGTTTCACTCAATTATGAGAGGTAAAATGCATAAATAACAATAAAAAATCAAACCTAATTGTTATAAAAATAGTAAGGAAGGTTTTTAGATGTTGAAATGATTTGTACCTTATTGAAAAAGTATTTTTTCAGGCCTCATTGAGGACTCATTCGATCAATGGCTAGTGGGTCCCTGTTAGGGTTCTAGAAAATCACTTTTGAGATCCTATTCTTCAATGTCTGCACTCCAAGATCCTAGGTGCTCAACTCCTGAAAATCAAAAATAATTTATGTAGCTTAGTTTTTGTGATCTTGCAAGTAGGATGACAACTTTTACAACTTTCCAATCTTGAAAACTTTTGCAACTTTTATTCTCCACTTGATCTTCAAACTAAAAATTGCAATCACACATCAACAGAAAGAAAATTTGTTTGTTAGGGAATAAGGATTATCCTTGGTCAAATCTTGTTTTGGTAATTGTGGAATACAATCCTTAAAGATCCCTTTGGGTGGTCATTGGTAATTTTGAATCAGCCCCAACCCCTACCCACACCTCATATGTTTGAATATCTCTAGTCCCCTTTTCAAGCACCTTACTCCATTGTGCCACGTGTTAGCCACATGCTCCTTGGAAGGTTTTCTTCCTTTGCTCTACTCTCGAGCCCACCCTTTTTCCACATGTCAGCAGCACAAAACTTTAGGATCCCTTTCTCCTTTGGTTCTTCTCTGAGCTCTACCTGTGTGTCACGTTGCATTATTCTATGGGAAACATTTTGGCAAACCCCACAATCAACACTTGAAAAGAAGAATTCTCCACATGTCTTCTACATAGGGAATTTGGTCTCAAGGAAGGGATGAATGAATGTCAAGCCCCACCCTTTCACCACATGTCCTAGCCAACTATGTGGGTGGGAAACATGTGTCTTCATGAGAATTTCACTGCTTCTTCCCTGAGACCATAGTCATCATTTGTAGAGAGGCGTGTCTTGTTCAAAGGCGATCAGATACCATGTTTTAGAATCTTTCTGTTACAATGGCCTTGGGAAATAATTGCAACGGACATCATTGCTCCTGCCTAGGAATAGTTTTGGTTACTAGCTCTCTGGTAGAGGGTGATCTATATATAATACTTTGACTCTCTTATTAAGGGTTTGGAGAATATACAAAAAAAATATTGAAAAAATATAGGTCTTTGTATTGTTTTTATTGCATTAAGACTCAAAGACTATGCCAATTTTTTTAGCCTCTTTGTTTCTTAGTTAATTGATAAGACATTATACTCTGTTTTGGTTGTATTGAGTAGTCTATTTACAAGACTTCTATAATTTCAAATATAAATTTTCTAATTCAAACCATGTCTTGAACTCTTCTTTTTAGTGAATGTATATGGAGTTATCTAATGTTATTTGATAGACTTCTCGGGTTCTTTATCTATGCTTTATGTTATTTTTGGACATGTAGATTGTTGAATGGGCCCTTAAATCTCATCTAAAAGAAATATTTTCCATGCCCATACTTAACTCTTGGCACATCGCCTTAGATTAGATCTTATTTTAATATATCTACTTCCTTTTCCCATACCAAACCCCTAAATATAGAAGGATACAACTTCTTTAAAAACCCAGAGGTTACTCAGTTTACCACAATTGGTTCCCCATTAATTGAGTTTCCCATAAGGCTATTTGCCTAGCAATTTTAGGCACAAACAGTTATTTTTCTAGCATGCCCAATGGGACTTGTTTTAATGTATCTAAATTTAAAGAGGGTGTATGAGCCATAAACCTATTACTAGATCCCAAACAGTGAACAACCCTAGCTTGCTAGTGCCACCACTGGTAATGGTGCAAATAAGAACCCATCTAGTAAATGTCCCAACCTCTCCACCAGCCATGTTACCAATTGCTAACAAAAATTATGTGGAATGGCACCTAGAAAGCCTCTCATAGCACTAGTAGAACCCATCGTTTGGGCTCCTATACCAACCTCTACTTTAAAAGTTGTACCAAAATTCATCAAGGATGGCTCAAAAATATCATCTAAACATCTACAAGATGTGGCAGATGTATGCTTGGTGCATGGTGTAACTGATCAAAATGTATCATTGAAATTGCTTGCAACCTCTTTCAAAGGCAAGGCACTAGATTGGTACCGCCCTTTGGGATTGAATACTATCAATACCTAGGATTAGCTCGGAGATCCTTTCTACAAGAAATTTTCAAATAATAGAGATTGATATTCGCTATTTCAGTAGCTGATGACCATAAAGTGGGCTCCTCAGGAGGGCATGACTGCCTTTAATGCCCAGTTTCACATGACTTGGTAAAGGCTTCAACCTGCAATCCTTTTTCCTATAGATTTGGCATTCATGTTCTATCTGAAGTCTCTCAACACTAACATTTCAGTGATGATCCAGTCCCTTGGTGGGAACACCTTGTCGAATGTGTATAACATTTTTGTTAAGCTAGAGAATAATTTGATCAAGGCCAGAAAGCTACCCCCTCAACCTGCTATGCCTATATTTGCAAAGTTGTTGATTCCCACCTAGGAGATAGCTTCTACTAGTGCATCAACTCCTCCCTAATATATGTATGCATATTTGAGCGCACCACAAAATGCTACTTCTATGTCTAACTCTTCAAAATATCAAATGAGTGATGTTAAGGAGTTGTTGTAGAACATATCAAATGAAATAAATACCATCAAGCAGAACTAGTCCATGCCTTTAAAGCCAAATTACCAAAATTATGAAGGTACAAGATCTTCCAATCAACAAAATTAGTTCCAAGGGTTTGCGTGCATGAATCCATAGGCTGAAACAAATAATTAGATGGTTTTGATGCCCACTCCATTGCAAAATGTTCACCCAAGTTCGAACCGAGAGTTGGTGGTGATGTAGAATAATCTTGCTAATAATATCAATCCTTGGTGCTTCCCCTGCAATGAAGCACATATGCCCCAAAATTGTCTGTGTGGAAATTTACAACAAAGAGTGGTAGAACAATGCAGTCAATGCATGGCGTTAGATTTAAGAGGTTATGTATATGCCTCTCCACAAATGGAAAATGTGGGACTCACTGCACAAATGCAAGGAATGTCTCTAGAGCAAGAAACAAATATAGCTCTCAACCACGTGCTCTTCTCATGGATGGAAGAAGAAGAGGCAATGTTTACAAATGAGGTGTCCACATCAAAGGCCCCACAAGTGTAATCAGATTATAAGATTCGCTCAAAGAGGAGATTTACGGGTGAACTAGTCACTCAATAGCCTAAAAGTTTCCTTGAAAAAGCTCCTATTACCTCTGCAATTGCATAGCAATCTCAACCATGCAAGGAGATTGTTTTAACAAACTCTAGGGAGAAACAGCCTTCGAATCCATCGCCATTCCATGTATTGGAACAAAATAATAAATCCTATGCTAATGTATCCCTATAGGATGTCCTAGCTATTTCAGAGTAGAAATCATTGTTATAGAAGGCCCTATTGGAAGATAGAAGCATGGAGCCAACAGAGAAACCACCCAAGGGAAAGGTCGTTGACTCATTTCCTCAAGCCAAAGTTCTCACAAATAGTGGAGAGGAAGCCTCTACCGAAGTTAGAAGTAAGCTGAAACCAAAATCCTTTTTCATAACTCTTATTGTGGGTAAGAAGTTGTAGAATTCTATGATTTACTTTGGTGCTAACATCATATTCATCCCCAAGAAAATAACTGAAGCCTTGGGACTTATCTATGAACCATTAAATAGAGGAGTTATGTAGCTTGATGGGAACAAAATTGAAACCATAGGTTTCATTAGGAACCTCCCCTTGACTCTATTCTCCTGCTCTAGTATCAGTGTTCCACAAGATACTGTGATCATTGACATTCCTCCCATGTTTGGTCTTTGCTTATCCTAGGATTTCACTTCCAAGATAGGCAGATATCTTTCCTTAGATTGGTCACACTTGATTCTTAGGACCAAGCATGGAGCTAAAATGAAGATAGTGTTCAAACCCTTACATTCAAAACATGTAGCAGATGAAGCCATGATCAATTTTGAGGCTACTCATACTTCTATCACCAAAGAGGAAATGTATTGTACTTAGTTACTAAAGGATGAGAAGGTGACTGGAGACCAAAAAGATGAAGAAGATGTCTTCTTGAGTGAATTCATAGATAATGATCCTTTCGACAATTATCATGCCACCGGATTGGGAACCTATGTCATCTATGATGAGGATCAAGTGATTCTGAAAGTTATGAAGGAACCTAAGGGTTGTCAAGCCTCAAAGCTATGGGCACTACATTTTGATGGAGTGAGATGCAAAGTTGGTGCAGGAGCCAAGGTATGTTTGACATCCCCATCCAATGAAAAGACACTCAAGTCTTTTCACTTTCATTTTGAATGTTCCAACAACGAAGCTAAATATGAAGGCTTAGTGTGAAGTCAAAGTCTTGTAGAGCAAATGGGTGTTAGAAAAATAATGTTTTTCGAAGACTCTAAGCTAGTAGTCAATCAAGTCTAAGGGCTCTCCATAGAAAAGAATGTTTGCATGAGATCTTATAGACATAGAGTTTGGGACTTGATTGAGAACTTTGAATCAACAAAATGCAATTGTGGATTGCATGGGGGAAATATGATCTCAATTTGACCCTATTTTTGACCTAATTGATAATGTACACTCTATGGGAGTGATTTTCCAACTAGAAATTCTAAATAATGACCAGAGATGGCAAGTGTTCAAAAGCAATGAACACATCGCCTCATTCATTCAACATTTAGGAGAATTTGTTGATTAGCTCCAACCAAAAGTTGTAGAAGCTTATGAAGGGAAAATTATTTAGCTGAGGTCTAATAAGCTTCCAAAAGGATTGGTCACTCTTGAAAACTATTCGGTTGTGATGATGCAAGGAATGATAAGAGGAAGTTTGTAGCAGACAAAAGCGATTATGCGGATCTTCAAGTCGAGGATGGAAGGAAGCTCAAGGTTGGAAAAGATGTCCCACATCATGATAAAGAAATACGTATACATTTTTGTGAAAAATATTTAGGAGTAGTGGCTTGGTCATATGATGACCTCAAGGGATATGATCCTAAAATCATCCAGCATACTATAGAACTGATAGAAGGAGAAAAACCCATCTGCTAAAAGCAGAGACTAGTGAATCCAAAGATTGAGGAATTAATGGCATAAGAGTTGAAAAAGCTAATTCAATCTCGGATTGTCTTCTCAATAAAGCACAACACATGGATGTCCAACCTAGTTCTTGTCTAGAAGAAGAAAGGAGACATGTGCCTGTGTGTTGATTTCTAGGATCTGAATAGAGCATCCATGAAGGACCATTACCCTTTGCCTTCCATGGATTTTATCTTGGAAATGGTGGCTGGCTTGGAAATGTTTTCTCTACTAAATGGCTTCTCTAGTTATAACCATATCTAGGTAAAAGAGGAGGACTGACACAAAACGATGTTCACTACCAAATGGGGAATGTTTTCCTATGTAAAACTTCCCTTCGGCCTCTCAAATACGGGAGCTACCTTCCAATGAGCAATGGATATTTCCTTCAAGGAATGGATCAATAAGATCATCTTAATCTACTTGGATGATCTAATGGTGTTTTCTAAGTCAAAAGATGATCATTTTGATCATCTAGAAATGGTTTTTGAAAAATACTATGAGTTTGAGATATCCCTAAACCCTTAAAAAATGTTTTTTTGGAGTGTCACAAGGAAAATTATTGGGAATGTAGTGTCTAAAGATGGAATTGCAATTGATCCAAAGAGGGTGAAGGAAATTAGGGAACTTCCCCTACCAATCAACAAGAAGGGAGTTCATTCCTTCCTGGGAAAGGTAAATTTCATAAGCAAATTCATTTCTAATTTTGTAGGTTTCATTAGACCTATCAATTTGATGCTAAAAAGGATGCATTTTTCAAATGGACAAAAGAGGCGAGAGAAGCCTTTGAGAAGGTTAAGGATGCTATTTCTTAAGCTCCTATTCTAGTAAACCCAGACCTATCAAATGACTTCATAATGTATGTGTTCAGTAGCAAATCAAGGATCGCTATTGTTTTGACCTAGAAGGATGATGAAGGAAAGGGAGAACATAAAATAGCCTTCCACTCCTAAACCTTAAAGGATTATGAGATGAAATATAACTTTGTTGAAAGGAAAGCATTCACCATTGTTAAGGGGCTCAAGAAGTTCTAACACCTCATATCTTGCAACAAGGTGGTTGTATATGTCACACATTTTAGTGTGCATGAATACATTATGGAAGGAGAAATCACTGAAAAAGGGGTCAACTAGATTAATAAGATCCTTAAATATGACATTAAAGTTAGGCCCACAAAGACCATGCAAGGAAGAGGATTATGTGAGTATTTGGCATAGGATAAAGAAGTAGAAGCTGAGGAGGAACAACCTGAGCTATTTTTGACAAATGAATTTGAGTCTGAAGACTGTTGGCTAGTAGATAAAATAAGATTCATGCAGACAGGTAAATATCTGACATGCCTCCCTTCTTAGAAGAAAAAATTCTATAGATTGCAAAATAGCGGATATGCGCTCATCGAAGGGGGCTTTTCAAAAAGAACTTCAATCGTGTTCTTCTATAGTGTGTTACCTCAGAGTAGGCACAAAGAATTATAGAAACTTTTCATAGCAGTCCCATAGGTGGACACTTCTTAGCAAAGACCATTGTCATCAAAATTATGTGTGTTGGGTACTTCTGGCCTACATTGTTCAATGAATCATACTCTATGGTTAAATCCTGCAAAGAATGCCAATTTTTTATAGGAAGAAGAAAAAACTCAACAATGCCTCTAAATCTAATAGTGGTTGAAGAACCCTTCATGCAATGGGGACTATATTTCATCAAGATGATTAATCCCACTTCCAGTGCTAGGCATAAATGGATCTTAATACCTATGGACTACTTTACCAGATGGACCGAGGCCATGCCCTTGAGGAATGTAACAAAGGTGGAGATTGTGAACTTTCTCGAAGAACTAGTAACAAGGTTCGGCCTGCCAAAGACCATCATCTCTAACAATACAAAGGCCTTCCTAGGTTCAAATATATGTCAATTCATATTTAAGCATGACATATTACTAAAGGAATCTTCAAACTATTACCTCTAGGGAAATGATCTAGCCAAGTCAACTAATAAAAATTTAGTCTGACTCATTAAAAGAATCGAGTTAGACCATCAAAGAGAGTGGCATCAAAACCTCAAAGCAGTACTCTAGGTAGACTAAATAACCCCCAAGATATTCATAAATATTTTGTTGTATGAGTTGGTATATGGGAAGGAAGCACTATTTCCTTTATCTATGGAAATTCCCGCACTGCAACTACTTAGGTCTCTAGAGGTGGAACAAAATGGAGCCATGGAGGTTTGGTTGGTTGAGTTGTTGGAGGCTCAAGAGAAAAGAGAAAAATATTTGACAACCATGTCTAACCATCAATAGGTGGTTAAAAAATGGTTTGACAAGAAGACCTCTGACAAGGGTCTTAAATGCAGAGACTTAGTGCTGAAATTCAATGAAAGAGGCACAAAGCCTAACCAACATGGAAAGTTTGAGAATCTGTGGGGAGACCCTTTTCAGATTATTCAATGCAAGAATCATAATGCATTTGAATTAGAGAACATGGAAAAAGAAGCACTAGGAATTCCAGTTAACGAAATTCACCTAAAACTATTTATTTAGCTTCATTATCATTTTTACTAGTGTAAATATGTAATTATGTACACATTCTTTGTGTTTTGTTCGGCCTAGTATTTTTTAAATGGAACCCATGATGCAACAAGTAGAGAAGAGAAATAGAGACATAAACTTTTAGGCAAAAATATTTTTTATATTCATTATATGGTAATATATAGTTTCAAAAATTACAATACAAAATGGCTCTTGGGCCATACTTTTCAAGTATATATATACTAAGCAACTTTTCAAGTATATGTATTAAAATCCTTTTGAGGCATATATACAAAAAAAAGGAGAAAAGAGTTCATTCTTAAACTTGGGAAGAACCAACATCAGCAACATCATGAAAAATCACATCAACAACATCTGGAACAATAGTAGGTACAACGGGAACAATAGCGGGGGCATCAACAATGCCAAAAGAAAGCATAGGAGGAAACACCAAGTTTTTGAAGTCGGTGTACCACTCCACATTATAAAAAGTACTATGTTGTAGCATCTCATTAGGAAGTGGAAAGAACAAGAAACCCTTTGGCAGTGTTCTCCAATCATCATAATGTGAAATCTGCTCAAGAATGGCATCTAGGGCACCACTGCATTCTCTTCAATGTGTCAGCAAAGATCACTTTTTACAAGAAGACCAAGACCATACACCACATTCATCAAAACTTTGCCAATGCCACTGAGGTAGCACTTTAGGAAGATTTCCATGGTGAGCTGCAATATCATCTACTTGGGTACCTGAATGTCAAGAAAAGAGGCTACAAAATGAGAGAAAATATCAATATTTAATCTCTATTTGTCCTTGTACTCTATACAATCCCTCCCTAACACCCATTTCATTGCAATTATCACCAAAGAATGCTTGTTCTTGGTCATATGCTTTAGATTCCTACTAGAAACCTCTCCTAGAAAAGATTCCTGAGACCTATTTCTAGTTAGCCTAATAGGAGTATTCATTGCGCCTATCTATAGTCCAAATTACCAAATGCAAATTCATCCCAATTATGAAATGAAAATTCTATTGATTTCCTTAAGTCTATTTATAGATGCAACCAGGGTACAATACATGCAATAAGCATGATGATGATCAAGAGAAAACTCCAAAACCCCACTAAGTTGCATTTGTTGTGTATGAATTATTGCATGCAAGTTAAGAAGAAGTAATTAATCAACTCAAACTAGTGGTAGTTGCAAGTGATAGTCTACATAGTTAGGTGTTGATGTGTCAAGCTGAGATGGCGCTATAGGACTTAATGACTAATCATCATTATGAATTTTTGTCTTTTCAAAACATAAATAATTCATTTTTCATGAATGAAAGAGTCGGTGGTAAGTGCCAAATTTATTGCTGGAAACAATTAATATCTCTAACTCCAAGTTGAGAAAAAAGCTAAGTGTTGCATGCAAAAGAACAACACTGTGAAGAGTTTTTGAGTACAAAGTTCATTGCAAAGTGTTTTGAGTGCAAATTTTTTTGAAAAGAACCCAAGTGAGTTGCACAAAGTTTGAGTGTCACAAAATCCTATAGATTCTTGAAATGGCCTAGAATCTTGAAATAGAAGCACAAGGAGAGGTGGTTCAAAGCTTATTTGACACCATGTTACTAGCGCCAATGGTCAATATTTTTGATGATGTTTTTTATGCCTCACCTAGGATGCCTGGAAAGCCAAAGTGGCCACACACACGAGCTGTAGAGAAAGCTATCCATAGGGACAAGGCCTTGATAGTGGAAGAATGGGATAAAATTCACGACCCTATCCTCAGAACTAACCCTAAGAGTCTTAGGGAAGTAGCCTTCGAGAAAATGAAAAAGACTGATAGCCAAGAGTCTTTGGCATACAAGTTTTGGTTCTATGGTCTCCCATAGTATATGGTTCCTTTTGTGCACCACTGCCCAGAGCTAGTTCACAAGTGCGCTCAACATTTCAACCCAGATACTAGTGCCATTGAAGGCTAGAAACTGAGGGTGGTTATCAACATGGAAGATATTAGGAATATCTTGTGCATCCCTACTAGAAGGGGAACATAAAGAATGGAGAGATTCACTATAGAGGACTTAGAAGAGCTCTGGAGGACCAAGAATTATGCTTTGAACTTTTATAATCAAGAAACAAAAAGGCCCAAAGAAGATGCAACAAAGCCGCTAGAGTTTCTTGTTACGCACAATGCTTTCAACTCAGAGTTGTAGGATTCCTTCTCTATGATGGATTTTGTTTGCAACATGGAAAATGACAGAGATATTCATAAGTTTCAAATGGGTTTGGGTTTTTAGTTGAGAAGTCAACATTCTTTATTCTAGTATGACTTCATAGATGTTATTATTTAAAAGATGCTAACCCGATTAAAGAAATAAAATGCACAACATAATTTTAGGTTTTCTTCTCTCCTTTCTCACATGTTTTTACACTAGAACCCTAACTTCTTTAGAAACTATATGGGTTTGGCTATGTTTGATGAAAATGCGGTCAGAAGGCCAGTTTTTGTGTGGACTCCTCTCCTTTCTGTAACTTATGATTACTATGCATTTTCTGAGTCTTTCTTGACTCTGATTTTGTGAGATTTTAGTAAGGATGGCAAAGGTTATTGGCTTTTTGTTGTGCAAATAGGGTGCATGAAAAATTTTATTCCTCCTTGTGACTAGTTCCTTGGGGAGGATTTTTCATTTTTTAGGTTGCATGGTTTGACTGAGGAACCATTTCGACTCCCGGATGTGTCACAAACAGGGTGTTGGCCCTTGAGGTATTTTGAAAACTAGTGATTATTGATGTCAGGTTTTGTAGACAGAAAAAAAAAAGAAAAGGTTTTTTCAAATGATCTTTGAGCTTCAGTATAGTGATAATGGTAAAGAAGCAGACACATAGTCTGCTAGAGGAAAAGCTAGCTCATCTAGGGCTAATATTAATTTGTGAAAATTGGAATTATAATCCTAAGAATTACTTAGTGGTTCTAAAAATTAAGGTGACTCACAACTCCCAACCCTACTGGGAAGCTCGGTGGAATCCACAATCAAGAAATCAGGATGATGTATTTGTGGACTTGGCCTATGTTCTGACTAATGATAAGAGGCTGCCATGGCTATCTTTCTATTTTCCTTTGTCCAAATCCAATGAAAAGCTTAAGATTTGGGATACCCTTTGCAATTTATTGGCCAAGCAATGCCTATGGAGTAATGATAAAATTGCACAATTCTAGATTTATCATCAAGAGACCAGATGCCTTGATGCCTTGTTCTAGGAACTTGACATGGATGATAGATTTGACTCTCTCTAGAACAAGGAACATGATGATATTGATGCAAGAAGAGACGAGGATGTAGAAACAGAGGAAGCAACTTCCATAATGAAAAGGAAAGAAGTGAAGAAGGCCCAAAAATAAAGCACTAGAAAAGCAACAGAACAAGCCAACAAAGCTCCATTGAGCGTGCAAGTGACCACATCACATTTGGAGGCCCTGCTACAGCACACATGGGCTAAGAAGAGATATAGAGTGGCCCAACAATCTCAGGAGGTATAGAGGTGGATAATTCTCCAATCAAGAAGAGGTTGTGCACTGATGCAACTCCAAGGGAAAGCTTGCAAAAACCTACAATGAGCCAAGGATCAGAGTTCTCTACAACTCAAGTATATTTCTCTCCCCCTCTTCTCTATTCATAATATTTAGTTAAACCTATTAGCTTTGCGTCTCCCATTACTTTGAGCATTTGCCTCTCCTTTCCTGCTTCCACACCCATGGGATGTTTCGCACAATTCTCCCAAATTAGATAGGAAAATTTTACTCCCCTGTGGTCTTCTCCATCTTTTGTCTGATCCCTATTCAGACCCACCATTGCTACCCCTTTTGCTACCATCACATTGACTCTAACTCAACTTTCCCTATAGATGGTAACCTCTATGTCTCTAGTACCACCACCACTCCCTATGAGTCATTCTGTCACTTTTGAAATTGGACCCTAGCATAATATTCCTCCTTTCTCTCTATTAACCATTGGTTTACCAAAGAAAACATCATCTAATACCACAATGATCTCATTTCCTTTTTCTCTTCCTCTCGGTGCACCCTTCATCAGCGAGCTAATTAGGCCACTACCAGAATTTATTGGGAAAAGTGGCAGGACGAAGGCAACATGGGCTATCAGGGTCCAGAAGAGAAAAGAAAAAGATGCAATGAATCCTACCGAGCCCTGCATACATACCCTTTTTAATGAAGTACAAGGGTCATTACAATTTGCAACCATGACTCCTAACACCATCAAACCTCAAGGGGTGATGTAACCTGAGGATTGTAAAATCAATGCTATGGAAATTGATCTACACGCAGCCCGACCATAGGACAAAGTCAAGCTAATGGAGGAAACTCAGTGAGTGGTTACTATTGAATTTCTCAAGCATAGTCACCAATAGAAAAAGAAGGAAGAGGAGCTCAAGAAAATTAAGGAAAGGCTAGAGATCCTATTGAAAAAGGAGAAGGAGAAGGATAATGAAATTGTACACTTGTATCAACAAGCGTAGGTGGAGAGGGCCAAGCTTCAGGAGGAACTTGCAAAGTTCCAGTCCCTAGATCCCAACCTTGTTACAAGAATACAATAGAAAAATTAGGAGTTACAAGACTAGTTGACTCAAGCAAAGAGAAAAATGAAATAGAAGAATGAAGAGCTTCAAGATCAACAAGCTCAATTGGAGCAATAAATGCATCAAAAGGACAAGGAGCTCTAGGATTGGCAAGCCCAGTTCAAAAAAGAGACCCAGGAAGTAAAGCTCTCTCTAGAAAAAGAATCCACAACCTGAGGCTAGGTTGAGGAACTATTGCTTGTTGAGTTAAGAATGATGCAAGAACAACTCTCTGCCATGGACAAAAGAATTGAAGAGTTGACTTAGGACATTAGTGTGGACAAATATTTTGGCACCACAAGGCTCTCCACGACATCTAGGGTTTTTCACCTAAAAGGAAAGAGGTAGGCCAAATTTTGAAATGTCCCCACTCAAGACTAATGCAAATATGAATGAAATATGCCTAAATGTAATGTCCTAAATACAATAAATTGATAAAAGATATTGATCACTGTGTTGTAGAAAAAAGGACCCTTTGCTTGAAAGGGGATTAATTAATGATAAATGGACTTAATGAGGCCTTGATTTAGGTGTTGTGAGGCATTTTATGCATCCAAAATAGGACTTGGACCCTTGCAAATTTAATAACATGCTTTTATTGATGTATTGTAAATGTGTTGTAAAGTCTTATAAAGGAATTTCACACTTTTCTAGACTTAATGAACTTATTTATCTCTAATTCAATATTATAAAATGTATTTAATTGTATCATCAAATCAATCCAGAAGGCTTATAACTTAAACTTAATGGTAAACTAGTGTTGTAATGTGTCTTACACATTCACATTGGTTCTTGTTCTTTTGTAGGCTATGTAGACATCGTTTTAGTGTTGTAAAGTGTATTTAATTACACTTTTACATTGATTTATGTGTCCCAAGCCCTATTTGACATTTAAATCATAACTAATAGGATCCTATTAATCCATATTGTGCATCCCAAGGCTCAAATTGATCAAATAACTGGCAAAGTTGCAATTTAAACCTTATTTCCTTATCTCCTAGCTTCTTAGCTGTTGGAATGGCCCCTGTGGAATCCATTCACCATGCATGGTGAATCAGTCCCATCCTGGTGGGACCCATTCACCATGCATGGTGAATTAGTCCCATCTTGGTGGGACCCATTCACCATGTCTGGTGAATGAGTCCTATTTGGCCCCATTTTGACCTTTGAGCGGGAAAAAGTGAAATTTAAAGTTTAATTTCACTACATGTTGGCCTGTGATGAGGTATACTAGGGATACTAAGGCACAATTGCTTATAAATAAGTTTTTTTATCCTCATTTTACATATAACAACTCATTTTGATATCTCTCATCATTAATTCATCATCTATCTTCTCACCCAAGTCAAGCAAGCTAGGGTTTCTTCATTAGAAGTCATCAAGTTAGATTTCTAAATCTTCCAAGGGTTGAATCTTTATGTATTGTTGCATAATTTCAAGATAAATCTCCATGGAAAGGTAATCAATTATATTTTGCATGTTTCACTACTTCCTTTCATCATTTTCATTTAATTATCAAGGCAAACCCCCATGCTCTAACCTTCAACATTTCTCCTTTTCTTCTTGTGTGTTTGCAGATTTAGGTCTCTTGGAAAGCTTGTAAATTATTTTAGATCAAGTTGCAAAGTCATTCAATTCATCTCTTCATTATTCAAGTCAAAATATCAACAAAAAGTGACTTTCAAACCCGAATCCAACAATTTCAGAAGTGGACACACGTAGGAAGCAAAAGTATAGATCTAGCTCCACAAAATCAATTCCTAAATTTTCTGATTACTCTAGGTGGACTAATTCACCACCCATGGTGAATGAGTCCCATCTATAGGCTTGAAAAGTGGTTTTGTCATAATTCAGCTCCCGATAGTCAGAAACAAGTTTCCCGAACTTTTCATCAAAAGCAGGACTATTTCACCATGCATAGAGAATCAGTCCCAATGGCCATTAGCAATGAGTTATGAAACATTCTAGAACCTTATAACAGTAGTAATTTACCTCCAGGTGCAGTATGATAAGTTTCATCAATCTCTATTTTCATTTGTCTAGGTTTCTAGTTCATATTTGCAATCAGCATTGTGTTTTCCAATATCTTGTATTAGATTAGTTTACATTCATTTATTTGCATTCAAACACATCCACGCACACTTCAAATTTATTTCCTATCCATCCTTACATTAATATTGAGTGAAACATTGTGCATTTTGGCCTATCTTTCCCCTTTTAACTGAAAAACTATCAAAAAACCAAGGAAGGATTTAGGTGCCAAAATCCTTCGTTTAATTTTGGTAAACCTGCTTTTTTAGAACACTTTATTTTCTGATTTTGGATTCTTTCATCATACATATAGCTTGCATTGATCTTGCATTAGGGTTTGCATTCATAAAAAGTGAATTTAGGTTGCATTTTTGGCATCTAATTTCATGTAAACTTTCTGAACTTTTGCATTTTTCATTTAATTCTGCATTATAGCACTCATAAACCATAAATATCACTCAAAATTTTCTGAAAAGTCTGAAAAAATTCCATACTAGGACTCATTCACCACCTTGGGGGAATTAGTCCCTTTTGACCCCTGAAACAACATTTTATAGAATTCAATTTTTTTTTTTTAGGCTTCTGTTTGGTGCCTTAACTTGTATATATCAGTTAGTTGCATTTCTATAGCATGCATCTCACTAGATTTCACTTCAAATAGCTCATTTCATGGATGGTTAAAATTCACATTTTATTTTCCAATCTTTCATTTTTGAAATTATTTCCTAGTTTCATTAGTAAATTACTTTGTTTGAAATCTAAAAAATTTGCATTGCATCCTATGTCTTTACATTGCATTTTACATAGCTTCTCATACATTTAAATCATTAGCAATAAGCATTGTTTACATTCATGGTATTTAGACTCTTGCATGTTCCATTTTCAACTCTATTTCGTAGTCCTTTTAGATCAGCTTAAATTGAGGAAACATTAGCAAATATAAATAGTCAATCACAAAACACATCAAATGATCCAATCAAACAAATGATCCAATTTTGAACAACCCTCTCATCTAAGACTCTTAGTAGTGGTGATGCAGACAAGTTAGATGAAGTTCTTCAGGACTTTATCTCACTCACTTCATCATCTAAAGCTTGTCATAAGAAGCCTAAACAAATTGATGATAACTTATCCCCCAAACCTTTTTTTAGTGATGACTTACACATGTTAAATGAAACCCTTAAATATTTCATCTCTCCTAGCTTATCCACTCAGGGTTTGACACAAGAGGATTCAAGCATCAATAATCATGATAATCATACTTGTTCTTGTCCTAATATCTCTCCCATTGGTGACGCAGATATCTTTATGAAAGAAGACACAATTATTGAAGATCATGCAAGTCTTTCTTGTCTTCCTCCTCCCCCTTGCAAAAAAATATGCCACACATAGATGAAATAATTTCTCCTACCATACCTAGTACCGATAATCATGGAAATCCATCCTTTTCTTCTCTTAATAACTTCTCTACACATGAAGAAGATAGTTTAGTGTTAGAAGATATTGTGGTGGAACATCTATTTGAACAAAAATGTCCAATCATTAGTAACCATGAAACTCCTAGTTATCTTTTTCTTGATGCCTCTCATATGAGTGATGAAGCTATCTTTCCAAATTCCATTATGATATCTGATGAAAATATTCACTTTCCTCCTAGGGTTGATATTATGGCTTATAAGAATGACACCTTTAAGAAAATAGGCAACCAAATTGTGCCTTCTTCTCATATTATCACCATTATTATTCCTCAACACAATTCAACCCTTCATCATCACTCTATGTATACTAAGAAACAAGCTCACAATACACCTACCCTCATTCTTCCAACTCATGGTCTTCATGATTGTCCTTTAATAGCCATCAACCCATCCAAGAAACCTTCACTTAATAACCAACTATGACCAACCATTCTACCATGAAATATTTACCCTTTGTACATCCTAAATTGATACATAAATAACGTTAGTTGTTACTCCTTGCCTTGTAATAGTTGTAGTACCATAACATACTCACTATTACATGTTTTGCATCCATCGTAGGGGGAAACATATCATCATCCATTCTAGGCTCACCTTTGTCCTACACTAAGTGGGGATAGAGGGTTAGAAAGCCTTATCCCCGTATAGCACTTGTCGTTGTCTCTTTTGGATAATTATTAACCTTTCATGAATGTATAAGAGCATGCTTGAGATGTGGATGACATGTCTTAATATTGACTATCATGTGACATACTCCCTTTCTTTATGACATAACTTATCGAAAACATATGACTAGGCATTGGGCTTTTCGAATAAGATCTCATACCTTCTACTTTAAAGAAATTTCTCACAAACAAGTGTGTAGCAACCGCTTTAAAGTGGGGGCATACATAGACAACGTCTTTGCTCAAATTTCATGGTGTGATTTAATTTTTCTTGTGATGTGTCCTCTCCTTGGTGGTGTCATTGGGTTTTATGTCTTCCAAGAGTGTACAATCACCTGAAGTGGTTTGATGTGAATGGGGCATTCCATGGATAATGATCTGGCACTAGGGATAATGATCAACTAAAGTGGCCTGATGCAAATGAGAAATCCCATGGATAGCAATCTAACCTCCCAAATTTTCCTCTCTTGGAGACATTAGGCACAATGCTCCCTAAGAAGAAGACCTTACATGAACAAAGAAAAATCCCCTTTATTAAAATTTTTACATATAATTCAAAAACATTTACAAATGCATTTTCATTATGGTATGGTTTGTATAATTGGAAGCCAACACACTAGCATGAATTTTCTCATTATACGATGGGAAGTTGATACACTGGCATGACTTTCTCACTTAACCACTTCTTTGGGACATCTCAACCCACGGACAACCTGAAGTTCCATGGCCCTAGAGTGAGTATAATTTTGGCCTTCTCACTCGGCGGACAACCAAGAAGTTTTGTCAGCCCATAGTGAGTACATATTTTCCACCTAGTATTTCTTTCCACCTTGCCTTTGCATGATTTTGTATCTTGGTGACTTGACCTACATGTGGATCTCTATTGAATTTTTACTTTACTGTGAGTTTGAAGAAAACTCATTTCTCCTACCTTACCTAGTACCGATAATCATGACAATCCACCCTTTTCTTCTCCTAGGTAATGTCTTCTCTACACATGAAGAAGATAGTTTAGTGTTAGAAGATATTGTGGTGGAACATCTATTTGAACAAAAATTCCAATCATTAGTAACCATGAAACTCCTAGCTATCTTTCTCTTGATGCCTCTCCTATGAGTGATGAAGCTATCTTGCCAAATTCCATTATGGCATCTAATGAACATATTAGCTTTCCTCCTAGGGTTGATATTATGACACATAAGAATGATACCTTCGAGAAAACAAACAACCAAATTGCACCTTATTCTCATATTATCACCACTATTATTCCTCAACACAATTCAACCCTTCATCATCACTCTATGTGTACTAAGAAACAAGCTCACAATACACCTACCCTCATTCTTCCAACTCATGGTCTTCGTGATACTCCTTTCATATCCATCAACCCATCCAACAAACCTTTACTCAACAACCATACTATGACCAACCATTCTACCACAAAATATTTACCCTTGGTACATCCTAAATTGATACATAAATAACATTAGTTGCTGCTCCTTGCCTTGTAATAGTTGCAGTACCATAACATACTCACTATTACATGTTTTGCATCCATCACAGGGGGAAACATACCATCATCCATTCTAGGCTCACCTTTTTCCTACACTAAGTGGGGGAAAAGGGCTAGAAATCCTTATCCTTGTATGTCACTTTTCGTTGTCTCTTTTGGCCAATCGTTAACCTTTCATGAATGTATAGGAGTAAGCTTGAGATGTGGATGACATGTCTTAAGATTGACTCGCATGTGACATACTCCCTTTCTTTATGATGCAGCTTATCAAAAAAATATGAATAGGAATTGGGATTTTTGAATAATCTTTCATACCTTCTTCTACTTTCAAGCAATTGATCATAGACAAGTGTGTAGCAACCACTTTAAAGTGGGTGCATACATATACAATATCTTTGTGAAAATTTCATGGTGTGATTTACTTTTTCTTGTGATTTGTCCTCTCCTTGGTGGTTTCATTTGGTTTTATGTCTTCCAAGAGTGTACAATCAATTGAAGTGGCCTAATGTGAATGGGGCATTCCATGGATAATGATCTGGCACTAGGAATAATGATCAAATAAAGTGGCCTGATGCGAACGAGAAATCTTATGGATAACGATCTAACCTCCCAACCTGTCCCCTCTTGGAAAAATTAGGCACAATTCTCCCTAAGAAGAATACCTTACATGAAAAAATAAAAATACCCTTTAACAAAACTTTTACATATCATTCAAAAACATTTCCAAATCCATTTTCATTGTGGTATGGTTTGTATAATTGGAAGTTGACACACTGGCATGAATTTTCTCATTATACGGTGAGAAGTTGATACACTGGCATGAATTTTGCACTTAACAACTTCTTTAGGACATCTCAACCCATGGACAACCTAAAGTTCCATGACCCTAGAGTGAGTATACTTTTGGCCTTCTCACCTAGTGGACAACCAAGAAGTTTCATCGGCCCAAAGTGAGTACATATTTTCCACCTCATATTTCTTTCCACCTTGCCTTTGCATGATTTTGTATCTTGGTGACATGACCTACATGTGAATCTCTCTTGAATTTCCACTTTACTATGAGTTTGAAGTAAGTTCATCCTCTCACTAAAGTGGGGGCTAAATGTGTTGTAGAAAAAAGGACCCTTTTCTTGACATGGGATTAATTCATGATAAATGGACTTAATGAGGCTTTGATTTAGGTGTTGTGAGGAATTGCATGCATCCACACTAGGTCTTGGACCTTTGCAAATTCAATAACATGATTTTCTTGATGTCTTGTAAATGTGTTGTAAAGTCTTGTAAAGGACTTTCATGATTTTCTAGACTTAATGAACTTATTTCTCTCTAATTCAACATTATAAAATGTATTTAATTGCATCTTCACACAAATCTAGAAGGCTTATAACTTAAACTTAATGATAAACTAGTGTTGTAATGTGTCTTGCACATTCACATTGGTTCTTGTGATTTCTTAGGCTATGTGGACCTTATTTTAGTGTTGTAAAGTGTATTTAATTATACTTTCACATTGATTTCTGTGTCCCAAGCCCTTTTTGACATTTACATCATCACTAATAGGCTCCTATTAATCCATATTGTCCATCTCGAGGCTCAAATTGATCAAATACCTAACAAAGTTGCAATTTAAACCTTATTTCCTTATCTCGTAGCTTCTTAGCTATTGGAATGGCCCTTATGGGACCCATTTGCCTTGCATGGAAAATTAGTCCCATCTAGGTGGGACCCATTCACCATGTGTGGTGAATGAGTCCTATTTGGCCTCATTTTGACCTTTGAGCGAGAAAAAGTTAAATTTTAATTTAAATTTCACTACATGTCGGCCTGTGATGAGGTATAATTGGGGTACTAGGGTATAGTTGTCTATAAATAAGTGGTTTTAACCTCATTTTACATCTAACAACTCATTTTGACATCTCTCATCATTAATTCATCATCTATCTTCTCATCCAAGTCAAGCAAGCTAGGGTTTCTTCATTAGAAGTCATCAAGTTAGCTTTCTAAATCATTTAAGGGTTGAATATTCATGTATTGCTATAGAATTTCAAGATAAATCACCATGGAAAGGTAATCAATTCCATTTTGCATGTTTCACTACTTCCTTTCATCATTTTGGTTTAATTACCTAAAAGGGGTTTGGCCAAGTCGATCCCCCATGCCCTAACCTTCAACATTTCTCCTCTTCTTCTTGTGTGCTTTTAGAATTAGGTTTGTTGGAAATCTTGGAAATTACTTGAGATCAAGTTGTAAAGTCATTCAAGTCAAAATATCAACAAAAAGTGACTTTCAGACCTGAATCTAACAATTTTAGAAGCAGACACTTGTAGGAAGCAGAAATACAGATCTAGCTCCACATAATCAATTCCTAAATTTGTTGATTCTTGTAGCTAGACTAATTTTCCATGCATGGTGAAAGAGTCCCATCTGTAGGCCTAAAAAGTGGTTTTTTCGAATTCAGCTCCTACTAGTCAGAAATAGGTTTCGAGGACTTTTCATAAAAAGGAGGACTAATTCACCATGCAGGGTGAATCAGTCCCAGTGGCCATTAATAGTGAGTTTTGAAATAGTCCATAACCTTCCAGCAATAGTAATTTTCCTCCAGGTGCACTTTGGTAAGTTTCATCAATCTTTGTTTTCATTTGTTTAGGTTTCTAGTTCATATTTGAAATCAACATTGTGTTTTCTAGCATCTAATATTAGATTGATTTAGAGTCATTTATTTGCATTCAAACACATTCACACACTTCACATTCATTCCCTATCTATCCTTACATTAATATTGAGTGAAACATTGTGCATTTTGGCCTATATTTCCCCTTTTAGGTGAAAAATCCTAAAAGACCAAGGAAGGATTTTATAGGTGCCCAAATCCTTTGTTTCATTTTGGTGAACTTGCTTTTTTAGAACACTTTATTGTCTAATTTTGGAGTCTTTCATCATACATCTAGCTTGCATTGATATTGCATTAGGGTTTGCATGAATTCATTTGCATACTAGTTTTCAATTTTTGTATTCATAAAAAGTGCATTTAGGTTGCATTTTTGGCATCTAATTTCATGTAAATTTTCTGAACATCTACATTTTTTCATTTAGTTATGCATTATAGCACTTATATACGATAAATATCACTCAAAATTTTCTGAAAAGTCTAAAAAAAGTCCATACTAGGACTCATTCACCACCTTGGGCGAATCAATCCCTTTTGACCCTTGAAACAACATTTTACAGAATTCATAAATTTGTTTTTAGGATTCTGTTCAGTGCCTTAACTTGTATATATCAATTAGTTGCATTCCTATAGCATGCATTTCACTAGATTTCACTTCAAATAGCTCATTTCATGCATGGTTAAAATTCACATTTTCATTTCCAATCTTTCATTTTTCAAATTATTGCATAGTTTCATCAGTAAATTACTTTGTTTGAAATCTGAAAAGTTGCATTGCATCATCTATCTTTACATTGCATTTTACATAGTTTATCATACATTTAAATCATTAGCAATAAGAATTTTTTACATTCATGGAATTTAGACTCTTGCATGTTCTATTTTCAACTCTATTTCATAGTCCTTTTAGATCAGCTTACAATGAGGAAACATTAGCACATATACACAATCAATCACAAAGCACATGAAATGATCCAATCAAACAAATGATCCAATTTCGAACAACCCTCTCATCTAAGCCTCTTAGTAGTGGTGATGTAGAAAAGTTAGATGAAGTTCTTCAGGAATTTATCTCAGTCACTTCATCCTCTAAAGCTTGTCATTAGAAGCCTAAACAAATTGATGATAACTTATTCCCAAAACCTTTTTGTAGTGATGGCTTAGACATGTTAGATGAAGCCCTTAAAGACTTCATCTCTCCTACCTTATCCACTCAAGGTTTGACACAAGAAGATTCAAGCATCAATAATCATGATAATCATACTTGTTCTTATCCTAATATCTCTCCCATTGGTGATGCAGATATCTTGATGAAAGAAGATACAATTATTGAAGATCATGCAAGTATTGCTTGTATTCCTCCTCCTCCCCCTTCCAACAAAAATATGAAACACACAGCTGAAATCATTTCTCCTACCTTACCTAGTACTGATAATCATGACAATCCACCCTTTTCTTCTCCTAATATCTTCTCTACACATGAAGAAGATAGTTTAGTGTTAGAAGATATTGTGGTGGAACATCTATTTGAACAAAAATGTCCAATCATTAGTAACCGTGAAAATCCTAGCTATCTTTTCTCTTGACGCCTCTCCTATGAGAAATGAAGCTCTCTTGCCAAATTCCATTATGAAATGTGATGAACATATTAGCTCTCCTCCTAGGGTTAATATTATGCAACATAAGAATGATACCTTCAAGAAAACAAACAACCAAATTGTGCCTTCTTATCATATTATCACCACTATTGTTCCTCAACACAATTCAACCCTTCATCATCACCCTATTTGTACTAAGAAACAAGCTCACAATACACCTACCCTCATTCTTCCAACTCATGGTCTTCATTATTGTCCTTTCATAGCCATCAACCCATCCAACAAACCTTCACTCAATAGTCAAACTATGACCAACCATTCTACTACAAAATCTTTACCCTTGGTACATCCTAAATCAATATATAAATAACATTAGTTGCCACTCCTTTCCTTCTAATAGTTGTAGTACCATAACATACTCACTATTACATGGTTTGCATCCATCAAAGGGGGAAGCATACCATCATCCATTCTAGGCTCACATTTTTCTTGCACTAAGTGGGGCAAAGGGTTAGAAATCCTTATCCGTGTATGTCACTTGTCGTTGTCTCTTTTGGCTAATCGTCAACCTTTCATGAACGTATAAGAGCAAGCTTGAGATGTGGATGACATGTCTTAAGATTGACTTGCATGTGACATACTCCCTTTCTTCATGATGCAACTTATTGAAAACATATGACTTGGCATAGGGATTTTCGAATAAGCTCTCATCCCTTCTTCTACTTTAAAACAATTGCTCATAGAAAAGTGTGTAGCAACTACTTTAAAGTGGGGGCATACATAGACAACATCTTTGTGCAAATTTCAGGGTGTGATTTACTTTTCCCTATGACATGTCCTCTCCTTGGTGGTGTCATTGGGTTTGATTCCTTCCAAGATTGTACGATCAATTGAGGTGGTCTATGTGAACGAGGCATCCCATGGATAATGATCTAACCTCCCGACCTGTCTTCTCTTGGAGACATTAGGCACAGTGCTCCCTAAGAAGAAGACCTTACATGAAAAAGGAAAAAACCCCTTTAACAAAACTTTTACATATCATTCAAAAACATTTACAAAATAATTTTCATTGTGGTACCTTATCAAAGTTATCAGGAGGATAGCTTTGGTATGGTTTGTATAATGGGAAGCTGACACACTGGCATGAATTTTCTCATTATACGGTGGGAAGCAGATACACTGGCATGACTTTCTCACTTAACCACTTCTTTGGGACATCTCACCCCATGAACGACTTGAAGTTCCATGCCACCCAAAGTGAGTATACTTTTGGCCTTCTCACCCGGTGGACAACCAAGAAGTTTCGTCAGCCTAGAGTGGGAACATTTTTTTCACCTTGTCTTTTTTTCCACCTTTCCTTTACATGATTTTCTATCTTGGGGGCTTGACATACATGTGGATCTCTCTTGAATTTCTACTTTAGTGTGAGTTTGAAGCAAGTTCATCCTCTCACTAAAGTGGGGACTAAATGTGCTGCACAAAAAAGGACCCTTTGCTTGACATGGGATTAATTCATGATAAATGGACTTAATGAGGCCTTGATTTAGGTTTGGTGAGACATTATATGCATCTACACTAGGTCTTGGACCCTTTAAAATTCAATAAATTTTTTTTATTGATGTCTTGTAAATGTGTTGTAAAGTCTTGTAAAGGACTTTCACAATTTTCTAGACTTAATGAACTTATTTCTCTCTAATTCAACATTATAAAATGTATTTAATTGTATCTTCACATCAATATAGAAGGCTTATAACTTAAACTTAATGATAAACAAGTGATGTAATGCGTCTTGCACATTCACATTGGTTCTTGTGCTTTCTTAGGCTATGTGGACCTCATTTTAGTGTTATAAAGTGTATTTAATTACACTTTCACATTGATTTTTTTTGTCCCAAGCCCTATTTGACATTTACATCATCACTAATAGGCCCCTATTAATCCATATTGTTCATCCTAAGGCTCAAATTGATCAAATACCCAAAAAAGTTGTAACTTAAACCTTATTTCCTTATCTCCTAGCTTCTTAGCTATTGGAATGGCCCCTGTGGGACCCATTTTCCATGCATGGTGAATCAGTCCCATCCAGGTGGGACCCATTCACCATGTGTGGTGAATGAGTCCTATCTAGCCCCATTTTGGCCTTTGAGCGGGAAAAAGTGAAATTTAAAGTTTAATTTCACTACATGTCGGCCTATGTTGAGGTATAATTGGGGTACTAAGGAAAAATTGTCTATAAATAAGTGTTTTTATCCTCATTTTACATCTAACAACTCATTTTGACATCTCTCATCATTAATTCATCATCTATCTTCTCATCCAAGTCAAGCAAGCTAAGGTTCCTTGATTAGAGGTCATAAATTTAGCTTTCTAAATCATTTAAGGGTTGAATCTTTATTTATTGATGCAAACTTTCAAGATAAATCACCATGGTAAGGTAATCAATTCCATTTTGCATGTTTCACTACTTCCTTTCATCATTTTGGTTTAATTACCTAAAAGGGGTTTGACCAAGGTAAACCCCCCTACCCTAACCTTCAACATTTCTCCTTTTCTTCTTGTGTGTTTTCAGATTTAGCTCTTTTGGAAAGCTTGGAAATTATTGGAGATCAAGTTGAAAATTCATTCAAGTCATCTCTTCATTATTCAAGTCAAAATATCAACAAAAAGTGACTTTTAGATCCGAATTCGATAATTTCATATGCGAACACCTGTAGGAAGTAGAAGTACAAATCTAGCTCCATAGAATCAATTCCTGAATTTGTTGATTCCTGTAGATGGACTAATTTTCCACCCATGCTAAATGAGTCCCATCTATAGGCCTGAAAATTATTTTTTGTCAGAAATTAGCTCCCGACAGTCAGAAACAAATTTCTAAGACTTTTCATCAAAAGCAAGACTAATTTTCCATGCATGGCGAATTAGTCCTAGTGGCCATTAATAGTGAGTTCTAAAAAAATCTAGAACCTTCCAGCAATAGTAATCTACCTCCAGGTGTACTCTGATAAGTTTCATCAATCTTTGTTATCATTTTTTAGCTTTCTAGTTCATATTTGCAATCAACATTGTGTTTTCCAGCATCTTGTATTAAATTAGTTTACATTCATTTATTTTCATTCAAACACATCCACACACACTTCACATTCATTTCCTATCCACACTTACATTAATCTTGAGTGAAACATTATGCATTTTGGCACATCTTTCCCCTTTTTGGTGAAAAACCCTAAAAGAGCAAGGAAGGATTTAGGTGCCAAAATCCTTTGTTTCAATCACTAATGCAAAACTAATAAAATGTAGAAAGTTTTAAAACACCACATGATATGCAAACATGTACTAAATGACCTAGAAATGATTATGAAATAGAACATAAAACTATAGAACTAAAGTGGTGCACCTGGAAATGTGTTGCAAACTGTAATGGAGACTCGAAATGCTGCTAATCCTAAAATTTTGACCTATTAGGACACTTACGCCATTTTGGGTGAACTAGTCCCAAATATGGAAAATTACACTAGAGTCTGTTTCAACCAAATGGGTATCCAGATCTACATAAACCTCTGAAAAAAAGATATAGTGGCACTAAGTCACCATTGATGGTGACTTAGTCCACTTTAACTTTTCCAAAAATTTGAAAGTGGAAATGGAAGCCCTCGTTTTGCACTTTCTGCTCCTTTAGGTGTCTGGTTTTGAAGCTATCAAATTTGGGCCTGAAAGTGACTTTTTGTGGATATCTTGACATATCCAACAAGGAGATGTCTTCAACAAATTTGCAACTTATTCTTCAATGATTTCCAAGCCTTCAAAGTACCTAAATCTAGAAACACACAATGAAAGAAAGAGAAATGTTTAATGTTAGGGCATGGGAGTTTTCCTTGGTCAAAACCCTTTTTAGGTAATTAAACCAAAATGAAGAGATAATGTAATGAAGCATGAAATAATGGACTTAGAGACTTTCCATGAAGATAAATCTTGAATTTTTGTAGCAATGGATGAAGATTTTTCCCTTGAATGCCTTAGAAAGCTATCTTGATGACTTAGAATGCTAAAACCCTAGCTTGCTTAACTTGAGATGGAGAATGAATGATGAATGAGTTGTTAGGATATGAATTAGGGTTTAAAAGCTTGTTTTCATAATCAATCCACCTAAAATGCTTGTTAATTTGATCCCCAAGGCCGACATGAAAGAAAAATAAACTTAAAACCCAAATTTTACCTCTCAAACCTCGAAAATGGCCCAAATGGGACTAAGTCACCAAGTTGGGTGATTTAGTCCCACCTGGATGGGACTAATTCACCTAGATGGGTGACTTGGTCACACAAGGGCTCTTTTTCCAGCTAGATTGTCGAGGAGTGAAGAAATCAGGTTTATACGATGATAAGTCAGTTTTTTTTAATCAAAATAAGCCTCGGGATGCACAATATGGGGCCATATGGGCCTATTAATGAATATGTAAAGGGTAATTAGGGATATGGACACAAATTTCAATGTGAAAGTGTGATTAAATACACTTTACATCATTAAAATGAGGTCCACATAGCCTAGAAAGACACAACATCCAATGTGAATGTGTAAGACATATTACAACACTAGATTAAAATTAGGTTTAATTTACAAGCCTCCTAGATTAATGTGAAGATGAAATTAAATACATTTTATAACATTGGATTAGGGGAAGAATAGGTCCATTAAGTCTAGAGAAGTGTGAAAGTCTTTTACAACACCTTTACAAGACATTGATAAATGCATTTGCAAGGGTCCAATACCTAATGTGGATGCGTAAAACACCTCACAACACTAGATAAAGGTGACGTTAAGTCCAATTTGTCATAAAATAATCCCAAATCAAGCAAGGAAAAAAGGATACTTTTTCTATGTCAACAGTCAAGTTGGAGCAGGAGATAGGTCTTTTGAAAAATCCTCCCCAACCCCCTACTCCTCTGTCAGATCTCCTTTTAGTAGCCCAAAAATTATACATATCCTATTGGGAGAGAGTCAAATATTTATATTTGACTCTTCAATCGATGCTCCAATTCATGGTGGATGTGGCAAGTTTAAGTAGGGAGGTGCGTGGAACGATTGAGAAAGTTTCATAATTCATTGTGGAAAGGGTGCTCGAGGAAGAGAAGTTGCTGGAGAAATTATACACTGTGGTAAATGAAGACTTGGTGAACAAGGGGATTGAAGATCAGAGGTTAGCTACCAAGAAGAGGAAATAATTTATTCCTTGTCATGCGGCTATCCTCCAGGCCAACAGTTTCTCGGCAACACTGAGTTAGACTATGAACAACATGTGGATGCAATTCTCCCAATTGACTCAAATAGGTCTTCCCTCCTATTGATGGTCAAAAAAGCACATTAAACAAAATATTACTATTATATTTCTCCTAAAAGAGAAAGACAACATATAGTAATCTAACTCCCAAGGTCCTGGTAATCGGTTCTCGATTATGCTGATTTCACTTAGTGGTCAATATGATTGTAATGTTCAATGGGCCTTTGTTGGTAATAAAGAACAAGAATGCATAACATCAAGTAGACTACGTTTGGGGGGTTTTAAACAAAAGAAAAAGATGAAACAAAGCTTTAAATTAGAGAAACAAGAATAAAATCCTTATGTATCCAGACATGTAGATCAACAATTAGTGTTCATTATACCTAACCACAACTACAAGAAAATGCAATCCATAGAATAAACTACGCTACTGCATACATCAATAATGTTAATTCAGATATCATCAATGTTCACTAAACTTACTTCAAACAAATCATTCACTCATCATTCAAAACACAGATCAGATGAATACCATAACAATTTAATTCATAGATAATCCAACGATATGACCTTGAATCCAGTTCCTTCTATTGACTTTCATCAAATAAAGAACAATTAAGCACAACAAAACACTGGTGTATGGATTAATCATATATCATTAAACTTATCAAAATGGATCCAAACTTTGAAAATTATAACATGAAAATGTATCTAAATTGTAAATGGTCAAGCCTTTGCTAAACTTTTCAGAGTATCTTTCTAAGAACATTCAAAATCATAGATCTAGTTTCTATCTTCTATCCTTAGGTGGCTGATCTTTCTTCAATTAGCCGACCTTTACAAAGTAGATTCTAAAAATACATATAGGGTGCCACATGCACCAGTTTCTCAATCATTAATCAAGATCCACAATTCATGGAGTCAGAACTGAATGTAGAAGTGGACTCAAGAACCCTTGTTTCAAGGCTAATCACACAATTGTACAAAAATGAAATCTGATACCCCCAAAAGGAAGATGAAGCCCACAGATCAGACTCAAAGTAGAACTTATGTCAAAATCCACAAAAAAAGGAGAAGAACAGATGGAGTATGACACAAAGAATCAGTCACTTTTGGACTGATTGCTCAAGGATGTATTCATCAAAACTAGAGAATATCTATTGAAGAGTGTCCAAATCCGGCCCATCCAACCAATCACCTTCACATTTGATTCTCTGAAACTCTACAAAAACCAAACTTTGCATCTCCTTTAGCTTGATTAGATCTTTTCTAGCAGTTCTTACCTCCTCCCGGATATCCATAAAATGATCTAACAATAAATTCTCCCCATCATCTCTTTTCTGCATGATTTCTTCAAATCTACTCCTCCATCTCTCCCTTAGTTTATCCAATGATAGGCCTTCTTTATTGGAGGAATCTAAGTTGATCACAGTGGCTACAACCGCTTCTAACTCAATCATTTGTTGATTCAAGTACATACTCATTTCTCATACTTCCTCTTGATGTCCATGCCTAGCCCTAGACTTGTATCTTATGATACTCATAGTTTTCTCCACAAAATCTTCATCACCAAGCTCAAGAATTGAAAATTCTATTAAGGTGGATTTGGGCACTTTGCTAACATCTTCAAGCCTCTTAACATATTCTTTATATTCATCATCCTACTTGTTAAAATCCTTACCTTGTTGCTCTAGATCTTCTGCTAATTCAAGAGCAGCTTTATGAATCTTAGAGCTTTCAACAAGAAAATAATCAACCTCCCAGTTGAGCTTATTCAACCATTTGTCCATCATCCCCACCTTGCTTTTCATCTGAATCAAATCATCAACCTCCCTCTTTGTTAACAAAATTGGGGATTCAAGAGGAGTAGCCTATTGAGAAATGGGACCAGAAACATCCTTCAAGAAACCATGGAGCTGATCCAATTGATCCTTAAGCTCATCCTTCCTTTGCTTATCCTTGATCATCCCGGTTTTGGTTGAAGAGGCCAAAATATCAATCAAACTCATTTGTTGATTTCTTGTAGGCTTTCCCAAATTCACTAACCCCAAATGATAATCAATAATTTGAATGTCATCACGACTCTTCTCCATTATAGGTATGGCACATTCAACAATGATTTCTCCAACATTAGTGAGCCTAGTGGAGCAAAGAACCCAAGCCTTTTTCTTTGGCTTCTCTTTCCCAATTTCTTTCATCATTTCCTCCCAGTTCAACAGTTGTGGTTGAACAACTTGTTTTCTCTCTAAGTCCAATTTTAGCCAAGTAGGAGCAATAGGAGTAGTGACTGCTTGGGCTGAAGAGGAAGCAATAGTAGTGGAAGACAGAGGTTGCAATAATGTAAGCTTTGGTTGAGAATCAACCTCTTGCACATTTTGTTGATCACTTTGCTCCCTTTCCTGTGCTAACTTTTCTGCTTCCTCTTTATCTTTTCGATCTTGCAGCCTCTTAGCCTCCATCTCCTTCTTTAACCATTCCTCTTCCTCTTTCTTCTTTTCTAACATTTCATCTCACTGTTTTTTCAATGTTTCAACATAGTCCCATGCCTCTTTGGACTTCCTTTCATGTTCAACAATCTCAACAGCTTCTTTTTCCCTTTTCTTATGTTCTTGATCCTCCTTTTGCCTATAAGCTTCTTCTTGTTCCTTGAGCTTAGCTTCAATAGATTCTTTTTCTCTTCTTTGCTGAGCTTTTTCCACTTCAAGATCATGAATTTTCTGCTGCAATATAAACCTATCCCTTTCTTCTTGAAGTTTGAGTTCTTGCTCCTTTTATTGTTGTTGAGCTAACTCATTGACCTTCACTTCATCTTCCAACTCCTTTTTCTTGGCCACCAACTCAGATTGTGCTCTAGCCTCCTCATCTTGTAGCTTAGCTGATGCCTCTCCTTGCGCCTTAGCATCAACTTCTTTTTTTGCATCCTCAAAAAGTTTCCACTGATCCTCCTCAGTCAGTATGTGTTCAGTACCTGCATCATCTGTCATGTCCAACAATTTTGATACATAATGCCCTTTATCAGAGGGAGTATTTTCTAATTTTTTTTCTATATTATGTATTTCCACCTCACCCTCCATTTTCCTCAAGGCTTCTTCTTCACCATGAAGAGCTCCCATTGGTGATTCATGACCTAACTCTTGTGCATGAAAGGGCTGAGTAGGTACCTCTCCTACAATGGATGTAGAAACACTCTCATCCGCAGTTGTTTCATCTTCCTGCCCCTTTGGAAGATCTTTAGGAACCACCTCTTCTTCTTGTTCATTAGAAGGCATAAAATTTAAAGGTTCCTCAGGTGCCATCCTTCTCTTTGCTCTTTTGTATCCTTGGCTAGTACCTGTAGCCTTCCTCTTCTTGGATGATGTAGCCTCAGCCTAATTAGCTATTAAACTCACCCATTGAATACTCCTATCGAGCACTGGTCTTGCAATCTACATTATGTCAATGGTTTCATCAACATTCCAATTTATTGGATCAAGATCCTTAGTTCCAATCTTGTCTGCATCATATCCAGGATCCAAAACTATCCCATCATCAGATAATGTGTTAGGAATATCTTCCCTTATCCCAAATTCAATCATGAGTGGGATAGGTATCCTTTCATAATTCCTTCTCTTGAGATCATAATCATCTTGCAGATCCTCCCAAAAATCCTCCAATAGATTGAATTGCTTCTCAAAAACACTGGAAAGCAAAGCCCTCATCTTATGCTTGGGGTCTTAGCATTTCCTGGCAGTGTACAAGCCCAACTTTAAATAAATTAATTCATCACAAACAACCTTACCTGCCTGAATGTGTGCACAACAAAAGGCCCCTAGTTTCATTGGAAACTTATGGCACCCAGTCTTATGCTTGTTGCTAAACTAGAGATTCACATCCAAGTCTTGATAAATAAATTCCATTAAAATGATCCTATCACCACAAAATATTGGTAGCAAATGGGGGTGACCCTCAAAGCCTGCTATCCTGAAGTGAGTGAATGTGGGGTACTAGATAAACCAATGTCCCCACTCATTGACAAAATCCATTGCCTCCCTGCTAAGTCTATACCTAGCATCACCATTAAGCTTGTTGATAATGACATAAAGAAAGGCATCATTTACCCTTCTATAATGTTGCTTCGAGGCCTACAAGGTGAGCTGATTATAATATTCCCATACCTTCTTTTGTCCTTGGGCTTCTCCCAATATACCAACTGTCTAAAGTCCAGGAGAGATTCCCATTTGGGCAGCTACATAGACTACATAGGAAGTCATGAAGAAATGCTTGGTTTCTCTCACCTTTATCATCTAATTACGAATGTTGTTTGATACTATCATAGACCAGTCAAATTGTTGCCTCCCATCCAAAATATTTTGGATGAAATGAAACATCCATTCTTTAAATAGTGAAGCATCCCTTTTACCAAACACCCTAGAGAGGAACATGATTATATCTCCAATTTCCTTACTAAAATCTACCCTCTTAGGCTGGTCTGGGAGCTTGATCAGAGACTTCTTCTCTACCCTCATCCAAGTCTTATTCATATGGAACCTATTCCTTTCCATGTTATCACTGTAAAGATTTAAAGCCTTTGCTTCATTGAATTGCTTCGAATTCTTGGGATCAGGTATATGAATCAAAAACTTGATCATTTGAGGCGTGAAGTCAATAATGACATTACCTTTCACATCCACACACTGCCTAGTAGCAGGGTTATATGCTCCAGCTGCTCCAAGAATCAACTTTGGACATTGAATAGACAAGGGGAAGAGTCCCACATGTGCCAATCTGGATTGAACAATCCTTTATGTCCTTTTTGTGATCTACTCTTTAGTGAATGTCTCCTTATGCAACTCTTCATAATTGAAAGGACTCAAATTGGTGTCAGTTATGTCATTCCAATTAGAATCAATCTTGCTAGCCGTGAGCACAACCTCCCTATGCTTACACCTCAAGGTATACGGGTGCTACTCTACTTTGATCTTCTTTGGCCTAACTCCTTGCCATGAAGTTTCACTTGGCTGGCTCCTTTGAGCGGCCTCATCTAATGCTCCCAAAATCTCTTAATACCTACAATAATTCCTTGTATTACATGAAAAAAAACATCTAAGTTAGTCAATCATATAAGCACTAATCCCTCCTCATAAGATAACATTTACTTGATCAAACTATGCCTTTATCGGATGCAGAACCGTGGAAGCATTAGACATAGACAATGTTTCTTATCATGTGGCATGGTCGGGATCAGAACTAGACAAGGAATAAAATAATCAGATGCGGGACTAGAACAAGAACCAAAACATGATCAGAGGTGGGACCGGAACAGAAACCTAACCAGAACATAGTCAGAAGCGGGACTGGGACGAGGATAGAACTAGTAACAAAAGGTAGCTACCAAGTTTAACCTCCTCCCCAAACCCGGTTCTGACTAAGAGTAAAGACAATGACATCATAATAAGGAACCAGAGTGGATCAATTCCACCAAATGGAAAGCATTTAAAATAAGGTGGTCACATGGATAGCAAACCCTAGGTCATATGGGTCCCAATGGAAACTAGAAATAGCATAAGTTAAACCCCTAATAACCTCCATACATAAGTCATTAAAACCATGAACAGGTTATATTGTAAAACCCTAATTCGCTCGATACCCTTATTTTCAAAAACAAGGGCACAACAGAAAACTCATAGAAACAACCCGAACCAACGTGATAAAACCAGAACAGGGTCTCAAAACAAAAATTCATTAGCTAAGCAAGGAAACCCCTTCAAAATCAAAACCCTAGTCAAAACCAGAGCACGATAGAATGAATCTGTCACAAAAGCGACAACAGGACAAAAAAACAAAACAAAAATGACAAATGGAAAGACAAACACAACAAAACAAAATGGGATAGAAAAGAAAGAAAGAACAAAAAAAAAGTGAACAAAAGAACAGAAACAAAGACCCATCGAGCGAACAAAATTCATAGAAAAAACACTCCTGCGAAGATGCCAATGTGACACAAATGAAAGAACAAAATGGAAGAAAGAAAATAAAAAAGAAACCTACCTCAAAATGCACCTTAGGATTAAACAAAAATTTGCCAAGATTTGATCCATAATTCACCCCCATGATCAAATCAATTCTCTCTAGAGTTTCCTGGCTATAATTTGCTTAAAAAATTCACATAATAATAACAATGAGGCGGTTTAAGCATAGTTAAACCTTTAATCAATAATTTGCATGTGCGAATAGGCTGCATTTAATGCCATAAATGTGGTCGATCGGGGATGGAGCCAACGACATGAACAAATAGCTAAGTCAAGTCAGTGAAACATCAAAAGGTAAGGCAGACACAGAGCCAAGTCGGGAACAAAATAGAGAGACTACACAAAGTTCCCGATTTCATTTCCAACCCCAGATCTGGCCCCAACAAAAGGGCCAACTGAAAACAATAAACAGAGATAGGAGTGGAGACAAAACTGAAATGGAGCTTTCACAAAGTTCAAAGCTCCATTCTAGGTACGGATCTGGTCCAAAAAAAAAGCAAAGAACAACACAACAAGGGAAGCAGGACCGGAGTGAACACCGGACCCAGCCCAAACAACCAAGAAAGCGAGAAAGAAAAGAGAGCAGAATCGGAGTCGGGACAGGAATTAGAAAATGGAAACTTGAAAACTTCCCATGTGAGTTCCAATCCCGCACAAGCAAACAAAAAAAACACAAGGAAACGACCAACAAACAAGAGAATAGACCAACCCAAGTGTTATTCAAATACAACCAACAAAACAAAAATGAAACAAAATACAAGGCAAAGTCGGAGTCGGAACCATATCCGAACTAGAAACTTTGTGAGAGTTCCATGTCTAGATTTAGTTCCGGACCCGCCTCTGAAAGAACAAAAGACAGACTTAGGAGTAAAAAAAAAGAACTCCTAAGACCCAACAGACAACCAGAACAAAAGAAAAGGGGGAGCCATCTTGTTCCAAAATAAAAAAAAATGGGGTGGTTATGCAAGGCATAACAAAATGGTGACTCGGCTGGAGAAAATGGTTTACCCATTTTAAGATATTGATGAATTCAATCACCCCAAAACTTATAATTCATGAGAAATGTTAACTTAAGTGTGATCAGAATATTTAAGTAAAGTTGAGCTAGAATCTCAGATGTAGAACCAACATAAACTACTGCTTGAATCTAAGTGTGTGCATGCTTAAGGTCCATCCTTCTTTATTTGAGCTTTCTCCACACCTAGACAGCTATATCTACGATCCAAGCTACATGAGTTGAGTCCTTCAACTATCGTGCAATGAAATCCTGGGTATTTCTCCACTGCCAGTCAGGCGTCCATAGCCCCGATAGAGATACTTGAATTACCCATTTAGTATTGAGTTTTCCTTTATTGTAGTGCTTCTCTTTTTTTTATATATCTCTTTTACAGGCCTTATGAAAATTATTTTCAAAAACCTCCTCGATACAAAGACTTTAATAGTCTGAGATGTGGGTTGATAACTACAGTGGATCCCATGATAGTTTTGGGGAAATAGATTTTTTACTTGAAATGAAGATATAATCACCCTGAGATGAATAGGCACTTTATAGTCGGATGTTTTATCTATTTTGTGACAGATTTCAATGATAGTTCAGGAGGTTATCTACAATATACCTTACTCCTAATAACCTTTAGAATCATGCTAAAATGACCATAAGGCATGAGCTTTAGAACAAAATCTTTCGACACATATGCCCAAAAATACCTAAACCAATTTCTCTCCTAGTTCCCACAACATTCTTTGAATAAAAACCCCAATGTTTTAAGATGGAAGGAAAAGAGAATCCCCAGAGAAGACAAAGACAGACACAAAACAACAAAGGAAACAAAAAGAAAGAAAGAAACAACAAAAAAACAACAAACAAACAACCAAAAGGAAGCAAAAGGACCAGTAATTACACAAAATATGTATATACAATCAATTTAGAAACTCAAACCTTCACAAGCTGAAGTAATACTTGAAAAACTACCCATTGACTGGCAATGGAACAGGTTCTCCCATCAAGGTACTCAAATGAAAATCGTTCTCACCCAAGATCTCAGCTACTTGATACAGACCTAGCCAGAGTCTATCAAATTTATGATGATCACCCTTTTTCTCCTTGGCCTTGTCCCATAACAACACTAGATCTGAGATTCTAAATGCCTTAATCTTAGCTCTTTTGTCAAACCAACGCTTGACAATAGCCTAATGCTTGAAAAATTGATGTAGAGCAGCATCTCTCTGTTCTTCCATGTTTAGAATGTTGTTTAGTCTTATCTCAATCCGTTCATCTTTTGTATAAAACTCCTACATGAACTTAAGAATAGGTATCTGTAAGTGTATGGGGAAAACCGGATCTTGGCCATAACCTAGTTTAAAAGGGGAACTTCCTAGGGTGACCTTAATACGAGTTCAATATGCCCATAAGGAAAATCTTAAATGGGTATGCTAGTCTCTAGGATTAATTTCAAGTAAATTCTTTATCACTTCTAACAAATTCTTGTTAGTAGATTCTGCTACACCATTTCCCTAAGCATAATAGTTAGAGGAATGCTTCAAGATAATTTTATGTTGGTAAGCCCATTGTATAAATTCAGCAGATGAAAAGGCAGGGCCATTGTCACATACCAGGGTGAAGGGCACTCCAAACCTGGTAACAATATTTTCAATGAGAAATTTAATAACCACATAAGTGGTGTTGCTCTTGCATGGTTGATCCTCAGTCCAACGAGTGCAATAGTCTATAGCAATTAGGATGAATTTTTTTCTTGGAGAAGAATTAGGATTAATGACCCCAACAAAATCCAGTGCCCATTGGGAAAATGATCTTACCTCATATATAGGTTGTAGAGGCATGGCTGGATTATGCTACTTTGATGCAGAAGTCTGACATGTATGACATGTCCTGACATGTTGATTTGCATCCCTAAACATGTGAGGCCAATAATATCCTAACTTGAGGATTTTATGGGCCAAAGAATCTTCTGATCCGTTTCTTGTGCCATGCCTACCATGGAATTCAGCCATGGCATGCTTAGCTTCTTGTTGATCCAGACATCGCAGGTACACCCCCTCATAATTTCTCTTCTATAGAGCCCCTCCTTTGAGCACGTAGTGAGCACTATTCATCCTTAGTGCTCTCCTCTGGGTAGCATTCATTCCCTTTGGGCATCTATTATTGAGAAGGAAGAAGATCAAGTCAGTATACCATGGGTCATTGGTAAATGAGTGCACAGTATATTGTTGATAGGTAATATTCTTGTCAACCTTTGGCATGGACTTTGATAAACCTTGTCCTTAGAAAAGTTTCATTGGATGGATCTCTAAATTATATTCTTGCAAGATAGCCATCCATTTTCCCCTTCTTTCCCCTAATTCACTTTGCATGAGGAGAGACTTAATCATGGGATCAGGAACAATAGCAATAGCTTGGCTTCTCAAAATGGAATGCCTGAATTTTTTTACTACTCGTACCAATGCAAAGGCCTATTTTTCCAAGGGTGGGTACCTAAATTCTACATTCTTGAATGGCAAGCTCATGAAGGAAATTGGTCTTTCATCTCCTTCACCTCTGCGTTGTGTTAGTACTGATGCACATGAATGATCAAATGCAAATGAATAAATATAAAAAGTATTTAAGTAATCTGGGCTGGTCAAAACCGGTGCCTCAAATATTGTTTGTTTAATCTGTGAAAATGCAGATTTAGCCTCATTGCTCCATTCAATTTTAGCATCTTTCTTCATCATCTCATTGAGGGGTTTGACAATTTCTGCAAACCCTGTTATGAACTTCCTTACGAAATTAATCCTCCTGAAGAAGGACCTCATCTCCTTTTTACTACCTAGCATAGTCAATTTCAAAATAGCCTCAACTTTGTCAGGATCTATGGATATCCCCTTTTTTGATATCACATGCCCTAGAATTTTCCTTTCAGAAACTCCAAAGAGACACTTCTTGGGATTTAGAGATACTCCATAGTTGATACATCTTTTAAGGACCTTTGCTAAATCAATAGGATGATCTTTTCTTTTCTTGGAAAATATTGTCAAGTCATCAACATATATAATAATGCACTTACCTATCAAATCTTTAAAAGCCACATCCATTGTGCACTGAAAGGTAGCTCCAACATTAATGAGGCCAAATGACATGCGTCTATAGGAAAATGTCCCCCACTTTGTAGTGAAGGCAGTCTTCAGCCTGTCCTCATGACTGACAAACACTTGGTTATATCCAGAATAGCCATCCAAGAGTGACATCATTTGGGATCCATTAACAGTTTGTAATACCTCATCAAGAGAAGGAAGTGGATAGTTATCCTTCTCTGAGGCCTTGTTCAGATTCCTGAAATCAACACACAACTTAATCTCCCCACTTTTCTTACGTACAGGAACTAGATTGGCAACCCACATGGAGTGCCTTACTGGGAAGATGATTCTTGCTGATAAGAGATTTTGCACTTCCTTCTTTATTAAAGGCTTGATCAAAGCATTGACTGGGTGCTGCTTTTGATGAAAGGGCTTGGCTTCTAGCTTCAATGGTATTGTGTGTGATCGTAGAGGTGTCAAAAGTCTTCAAATCTTCATAGCTCTAGGAAATTGCCACAATATCTTCTTTTAACACCTGTATTATCTCATTTCTAATCTCCCCAAGGCAGATCTTGCCTATAAGGACATTTATTTCGGGGCCCGAATTAGCCAGATTGATGAATTCGTACTTCCCCCCTTCACTTTGCATTGGCACTCTCTCCCGAGCCCGAGGATTAGAATCAAATATCCTTTCTAAGGCCACCATCCCCTTGGGGATGTTGTTACTCTTTAAGTTCATCACTCCTTCCATATCACAATCTTTAGGGTCCCATTCTCCCTGATCTCTATCTGATTCATCTATGATTTATCCTTCAAAGACATCTAAACTGGCCAAGAAGGCAAGTATGTGTTGGTCATCCTTGAAGACCTCAAAATTCTGAACATTATCAGGGACTGTTGGGATTGAAACTAGCTGAACTGAAAATATTTTCAATTTGGAGTTTTGCATAGGCTCCAAAGTACTAGCAGTAATTGCCAAAGCATCTGCAATTTGATTTTGCTCCCTAGGAATTAGATTAATTATGAAAGCATCAAAGTCCTCAATCAAATTCCAAACCCTATTTCTATAAGTAGCCAATCTTTTATTTTGGCAAGAATATTGGCTATGAACCTATTTAATGATGACTTTAGAGTCCCCCATCACCATAAGAGATGTGACCTTCTTTTGATGTGCAAACATTAAGCCCCTAGTGAGTGCTTCGTACTCTGCCACATTTTTTTTGCAACCAAGCTGTAGCCTATAGGAAGCAAAGTAAGTCTTCCCCTTTGGATTGGTTGATTCTACCCCTGCTCCATTTCCTGATTTGGATTTGGAGCCATCAAATTTTAGGATCCATAATTGATCTGGGGCTGGGATCTCCTTTTTCTAGCCTATAGTCTTTTGCTTGGCAGAAGTATATGGCGGCTCGGACTGGTGTTGGTCATCAGTACTTGAAGGCAACTAGGGGTATAGTTTATCAAAATATTTTCCTAACTTGAAAATTTGTTCAGGAAGTGATTCTTGAACCTCCCCTTGAGCTAGGTCATGATTTAGTACCCTTTTCATCAATGCCCTGGGCATTGGAAGGCTTTCAGGAGTAAGTATAATCAGCAAATACTGAGATTTCTCAGTCTCTTATGGTAATTCAAAACACAAAACTGAGTCTACTCGAGTCAAAAAGATGATTCCCTCTTCGTAGAGCTAGCTCTTGTAAGGATGGTTGCATCCTTAGCTTGAAATGAAAATTCATTAGTAGGGGTCTGGGGTTGGCATTCACCAATTTCTTCTAGCCTAGAGACATGTTTTAAAATGTCCACATAAGGTTAGCAAGTTAATTTAGAGTGATTCTGGTAATGCACCCTACACCAATTAGGAAGTAGGAGACTCCACATATCAACCTCCTCTCCTAGTACCAGCCTATCATGTTGTAATTTCCTTGTTATGAATTGCTGATTAACAATAACCATAGGGTCATTTTGCTGGGAGAGAGGTAAGTCATCATAATGAAGTACTGAAAAGGTCATGATTTCCTCTTGTTTGTAAAATCCTATCTCAGTTTTGAAATAGGCTACCTCATTAGGGGAATCATATTCAATGATCATATGTTTGAGCCTGGGCTCACTTTCAATTCTGATCTAGCTTGATATTCCTTTCCAGGGCAGCCACATGTGTGAGAAATCCAAAGACAAATATCCACCTAGGCTTTTCATCAGGTCTTTGCTTAAGAGCATACCATAGGTTTTTGGGATATCTGCAACTTGGACATCCACATAATTTTGGATCCTTGGATCAGATCCAATCTATACATGGATGTTTTTAAGCTCTCCTACCACATTAACTTCTATTTTATCCAACTGGATAACCTTTTTATTTTTATGGAGTGGGCTCAGACCTAACTTCCTACAAATGGAAAATGACATGACATTCCCTGATGCTCTAGAGTCTAGCAGACAGCTATGTAAATTCTTTCCAAAGATTCTCAAACTTAGCAAGAAAGGTGGAGTACCAGTCTTACCTTTGTAGAGAGTTGCATTCATCTCATTAGTAGGAGTCACCATTTCTCTTGATTTTGACCTATCTGCTTCCCCCAAGGCTTTCAACAAGATTTCCTTTTGAGCCAGGCACCATTTCAAAATATAAAAGAAAGAAATTGAAGTCTTCTACCTCTACATCTTTGTAATGAAATCAAATTCTGAATCATTCCTAACCTGATATTTAGGAATTGAAAATGAATTACCTTTGTTCTAAGAATCCGATGTTCCCTTTGGTGGTGGTGGATTATTATCAACATTCTGATTCAGGGGAACCATGTTGTTAGGAGGGGAAAAGGTCATGAATGGCCCTCTGTTATGATTTCTAAGGAAATGGCCTCCCTTGGTTTGGAAGGCTTGGGTATCATAGACATCCTCTACTGCTTCATTGTCTTCCTAGTTGGGAAATGGAAGCTCTTCCTCGAAGATATCATATGCCATGGCAGTATCCGTTGATCCACTAGATTTGTTGGATGCACCCTTGAATGGAGCATCAGCTTGGGCTATCTTAACCATTTTTTCCATTTTTGGGCAATTACCTTAGAATGGACCGCAGTATCATGTAGTCTACACCACTTAGTCATGAGGTTGAGGTCTTCCACATTAGTAGTGTGCGGATTCTCGTCTCTCGCTTGATAATTGTGGGAAACACCTCTATTGTTGGGTCCAGTATTCCATGGCCTATTGTTGCTAGGCCTTTTATTGTATCCTTTATTCTGATTTTGATAGTTTTGATTAGAGGAGTTTTGGTTATGGAAATTCCTATTGGTGCTCTGGTTGGTATTATAATTCTGACTAGGATTTTGGTTAGGATAACCACCCTGATTAGAATATCCTCCCTGATTTTGAAAACCTTGGTTCTGGTTCTGAGGGGGATTTTTTCTAAGTTGAGCCATGTCGTTAGACATCTGAGATAGTGTCTTTTTAAGAGTCTCCATCTCATTGGTTAGTTGGAGAGTCTTTTCATTTTCTACATTCTTCACAACGAAAGATGGATTAACTGAACTTGATCCTCTAGCTTGATTTTGGTAATTTTGATTTTGTTGGGAGGAATCCTAGGGACCATTATTAAAAAATGGCAAGGGAGGTGAACCTTGGAATTTAGACATGGGTCCATATTGGGAATAGGACATCCCTGGGACCATATTGAATAGAGGAGGTGGATTGGAAATTGGGTATCCTAAAGGAGGGAGAACTCCTCCTAGACTCCCACTTTGCAGATTGATCTATTGTTGTAACCGAATGGCGAGATGATATACCTTAGCCAAAGAGTCAGTTTAATTAGCACAATATGTCCTTTTCAAGAACAAGCCGATCAAAGGGTCCATAGCCCTTAAGTATTCCAAGATGGTAATGTGCTCATGGACCAGGTAAGGATCTTGCAACCTTTGGTACATTCTTTGGAACCTGGTGTTGAATAGAGGCAATGGTTCATGGTGTTCCTTCCTTATAGTGGAAAACTGGTGGTAAAAGATAGCAGGGTCTACATAAACCCTGAACTGGTTGATGAAGGTGTTCTCTAAATCTGTCCAACTTAGCACTGACCCTTAGGGTAAGTTCAGGTACCAATTGTACACCATGTTTCCCAACTAATAGGGGAACAATCTGACACAACATCCTAATGAGCCGCTTGAGCACGGGTACATGCATCTTTAAATGCCTGTATGTGCTCCTCAGCACTTCTTGACTCCCAATGTGTGTACTTAGGATAGAACCTCTCTGGGTTCTTTGGGAGATCGTCTATATCTCCAGGGATAGTCCCTAATGGTGAAGGGTTATTAGTGAAGTAAGCCATAGGTCTTGGCAGTGATATAGGTGGAGCCAGTTGTGGAATGGATGAAAGTGGTTGGTGAGGTGGCGTAGGTGGATTTGGTGGAAACCTAGGTGGGGTGAGCGGTGGTGATAAAGGTTGAATATAGACTCTATGAGCCCAAAGCCTATGCCCAATAGGGGTTTGGAGTTCAACAAATAATTCAGGATTCTGAGAAGATCTAAGAACTCTCTCAAACCTATCTAGTGAGAATGACCCAATGCGAGCCAGCCTGTTCTTCAAGCCCTCCTTCTAGCGCCAGATCTATTGATGGTCAAAACAGCACAACATTAAACAGAATATTACTATTTTATTTCTCCTGAAAGAGAAATACAACATATAGTAATCTAACTCCCAAGGTCCTGGTAATCGGTTCTCGATTATGCTGATTTCACTCAGTGGTCAATATGATTGTAATGTTCAAGGGACCTTTGCTTGTAGTAAAGAACAAGAATGCATAAAATCAGGTAGTCTATGTTTGGGGGGTTTTAAACAAAAGAAAAAGATGAAATAGAGCTTTAAATCAGAGAAACATGAATAAAATCCTTATGTCTCTAGACATGTAGATCAACAATGAGTGTTCATTCTACCTAACCACAACTACAACAAGATGCAATCCATAGAATAAACTACGCTACTGCATACATCCATAATGGTAATTTAGATATCATCAACGTTCACTAAAATTACTTCAAACAAATCATTCACTCATCATTCAAAACACAGATCAGATGAATACCATAACAATTTAATTCATAGATAATCTAATGATATGACCTTCAATCCAATTCCTTCTATTGATTTTAATTAAATAAGCTAAAATTAAGCACAGAAAAAAACTGGTGTATGGATTAATCATATATCATTAACCTTATCAAAATGGATCCAAACTTTGAAAATCATAACATGAAAACATATCTAAACTGTAAAATGGTCAAGCCTTTACTAAAATTTTTAGAGTATCTTTCTAAGAACATTGAAAATCGTAGATCTAATTTCTATCTTCTATCCTCAGGTGGTTGATCTTTCTTCAATTAGCCAACCTCTACAAAGTAGATTCTAAAAATACATATAGGGTGCCACATGCACCAGTTTCTCAATCATTAATCAAGATCCACAATTCATGGAGTCAAAACTGAACGTAGAAGTGGACTCAAGAACCCCTATTTCATGGCTAATCACACCATTGTACAAAAAGGAAATCTGATACCCCCAAAAGGAAGATGAAACCCATAGATCAGACTCAAAGTAGAACTTATGTCAAAATCCACAAAAAGAGGACAAGAAAAGATGGAGTATGATGCAAAGAATCAGTCACTTTTGCACTGATTGCTTAAGGATGTATTCATCAAAACTAGAGAATATCTATTGAAGAGTGTCCAAATCTAGCCCATCCAACCAATCACATTCAAATTTGATTCTTTGAAACTCCGCAAAACCAAACTTTGCATCTCCTTTAGCTTGATTAGATATTTTCTGGCAGTTCTTACCTCCTCCCAGATATCCATAAAATGATCTAACAATAAATTCTCCCCATCATCTCCTTTCTACATGATTTCTTCAAATCTACTCCATCTCTCTCTTAGTTTATCCAATGACAGGCCTTCTTTATTGGAGGAATCTAAGTTGATCATAGTGGCTACAACCACTTCTAACTCAATCATTTGTTGATTCAAGTCCATACTTATTTCTCAGACTTCCTCTTGATGTCCATGCCTAGCCCTAGACTTGTATCTTATGATACTCATAGTTTTCTCCACAAAATCTTCATCACCAAGCTCAAGAATTGAAAATTCTATTAAGGTGCATTTGGGCACTTTGCTAATGTCTTCAAGCCTCTTAACATATTGTTTATATTCATCATCCTGCTTGTTAAAATCCTTACCTTGCTGCTCTAGATCTTCTATTAATTCAAGAGCATATTTATGAATCTTAGAGCCTCCATCAAGAACATCATCAACCTCCTGGTTGAGCTTATCCAACCATTTTTCCATCATCCCCACATTGCCTTTCATCTAAATCAAATCATCAGCCTCCCTCTTTGTTAACAAAACTGGGGATTTAAGAGGAGCACCTGTTGATAAATGGGACTAGAAACATCCTTCAAGAAACCATGGAGCTTATCCAATTGAGCCTTATGCTCATCCTTCCTTTGCTTATTCTTGATCATCTGGGTTTTGGTTGAAGAGGCGAAAATATCAATCAAACTCATTTGTTGATTTCTTGTAGGCTTTCCCAAATTCATTGCCCCAACTGATAATCAGTGATTTGCATGTCATCACGGCTCTTCTCCATTACAGGTATGGAACATTCAACAATGATCTCTCCAACATCAGTGAGCCTAGTGGAGTGAAGAACCTGGGCCTTTTTCTTTGGCTTCTCTTTCCCAATTTCTTTCATCATTTCCTCCCAGTTCAACGGATGTGGTTGAACAACTTGTTTTCTCTCTAAGTCCAATTTTAGCCAAGTAGGAGCAATAGGAGTATTGGCTTCTTGGGCTGAAGAGGAAGCAACAGTAGTGGAAGATAGAGGTCGCAATAATGTAAGCTTTGGTGGAGAATCAACCTCTTGCACATTTTGTTGATCACTTTGCTCCCTTTGCTGTGCTAAATATTCTACTTCCTCTTTATCCTTTTGATCTTCCAGCCTCTTAGCCTCTAGCCCCTTCTTTAAACATTCCTCTTCCTCTTTCTTCTTTTCTAACATTTCATCTCACTGCTTTTTCAATGTTTCAACATAGTCCCACGCTTCTTTGGACTTCCTTTCATGTTCAACAATCTCAGTAGCTTCTTTTTCCCTTTTCTTATGTTATTGCTCCTCCTTTTTCCTATAAGCTTCTTCTTGTTCCTTGAGCTTAGCTTCAATAGCTTCTTTTTCTCTTCTTTGCTGAGCTTTTTCCTCTTCAAGATCATGAATTTTCTGCTGCAATATCAACCTATCCCTTTCTTCTTGAAGTTTGAGTTCTTGCTCCTTTTTTTTTTGTTGTTGAGCTAAGTCATCAACCTTCACTTCATCTTCCAACTCATATTGTGCTCTGGCCTCCTCTTCTTGTAGCTTAGCTGATGTCTCTGCTTGCGCCTTAGAACTAGCTTCTTTTTTTGCATCCTCAAAAAATTTCCACTGATCCTCCTCAGTTAGTATGTGTTCAGTACCTGCATCATCTGTCATGTCCAACGATGTTGATACATAATGCCCTTTATCAGAGGGAGTCTTTTCTGAATCTATTTCTATATTATGTATCTCCACCTCACCCTCCATTTGCCTCAAGGCTTCTACTTCACCATGAAGAGCTCCCATTGGTGATTCATGACCTAACTCTTTTGCATCAAAGGGCTAAGTAGGTAGCTTCCTGCAATAGATGTAGAAACACCCTCATCCCCAACTGTTTCATCTTACTGTCCCTCTAGAAGATCTTTAGGAACCACCTCCTCTTCTTTTTCATTAGAAGGCATAAACTCTAAAGGTTCTTTAGGTTCCATCCTTCTCTTTGCTCTTTTGTATCCTTGGGTGGTACCTGTAGCCTTCCTCTTCTTGGATGATGTAGCCTCGGCTTGATTATCTCTTAAACTCACCAATTGAATACTCCAATCAAGCACTGGTCTTGTAATTTGCATTATGTCAATGGTTTCATCAACATTCCAATTTAATGGATCAAGATCCTTAGTTCCAATCTTGTCTGCATCATATCCGGGATCCAAAACTATCTCATCATCAGATAATGTGTCAGGAATATCTTCCTTTATCCCAAACTCAATCATGAGTGGGATAGGTATCCTTTCATAATTCCTTCTCCTCAGATCATAATCATCTTCCATATCCTCCCAAAAATCCTCCAATAGATTGAAGAGCTTCTCAAAAACACTGGGAAGCAAAGCCCTCATCTTATGCTTGGGGTCATAGCATTTCCTAGTAGTGTACAAGCCCAACTTTAAATAAATTAATTCATAACAAACAACCTTACTTGCCTGAATGTGTGGATAGAAAAAGGCCCCTAGTTTCATTGGAAACTTATGGCACCCAGTCTTATGCTTGTTGCTAAGCTAGAGATTCACAGCCAAGGCTTGATATATAAATTCCATTAAAATGATCCTATCACCACAACATCTTGGTAGCAAATGGGGGTGACCCTCAAATCCTACTATCCTGAAGTAATTGAATGTGGGGTACTGGATAAACCAATGTCCCCACTCATTCACAAAAGCCATTGCCTCCCTGCTAAGTCTATACCCAGCATCACCATTAAGCTTGTTGATAATGACATAAAGAAAGACATCATTTACCCTTCTATAATGTTGCTTCGATGCCTGCAAGGTGAGCTAATTATAATAATCCCATAGCTTCTTTTGTCCTTGGGCTTCTCCCAATATACCAACTGTCTGAAGTCTAGGAAATATTCCCACTTGGGCAACTGCATAAACTACGTAGGAAGTCATGAAAAAACGATTGGTTTCTCTCACCTTTATCATCTGATTGTAAATGTTGTCTGATACTATCATAGACTAGTCAAATTGTTGCCTCCCATTCAAAATAGTTTGGATGAAAGGAAACATCCATTCTTTAAATAGTGAAGCATCCCTTTCACCAAACACACTAGAGAGGAAAATGATTATATCTTTAATTTCCTTACTAAAATCCTCCCTCTTAGGCTGGCCTGGGAGCTTGATTAGAGATTTCTTGTCTACCCTCATCCAAGTCTTATTCATATGGAACCTATTCCTTTCCTTGTTATCACTGTAAAGCTTTAAAGCCTCCGCTTCATTCAATTGCTTCAGATTCTTGGGGTCAGGTATATGAAACAAGAACTTGATCATTTGATGCATGAAGTCAATAATGACATTACCCTTCACATCCACACACTACCTAGTAGTAGGGTTAAATATGCTCCAGTTGCTGCAAGAATCAACTCCGGACATTGAATAGACAAGGGGAAGAGTGCCACGTGTGCCAATCCAGATTGAACAATCCTTTCTGTCCTTCCTGTGATCTGCTCTTCAGTGAATGTGTCCTCATGCAACTCTTCATAATTGAAAGGACCCACATTGGTGTTAGTTATGTTAGTCCAATCAGAATCGATCTTGTTAGCTGTGAGCACAACCTCCCTATGATTACACCTCAAGGTATACGGGAGCTACTCTACTATGATCTTCTTTGGCCTAACTCCTTGCCATGAAGTTTCACCTGGCTGGATCCTTTGAGAGGCCTCATCTGATGCTCTCGACATCTCTTAATACCTGCAACAATTCCCTGTATTAGATGAACAAAACATCTAAGTTAGTCAATCATATAATCACTAATCCCTCCTCCCAAGATGACATTTACTTGATCAAACTATTCCTTTATCAGACACGGAACCGTGGAAGCATTAGACATAGACAATGTTTCTTATCATGTGGTGGGGTCAGGATTAGAACTAGACAAGGAATAAAACAATCAGATGCAGGACCGGAATGAGAACCAAAACATGATCGGAGGCAGGACCGAAATGGAAACTGGACCAGAACATAGTCAAAAGAAGGACTGGGATGAGGACAGAACCAGTAACAAAAGGTAGCTACCAAGTTCAACCTCTTTCCTAGACCTAGTTCCAACTAAGAGTAAAGACAATGATGTATAGTAAGGAACCGGAGCGAATCAATTCTAGCAAATGGAAAGCATTTAAAATAAGATGGTCACATGGATAGCAAACCCTAGGTCATATGGGTCCCAACGGAAACTAGAAATAGCATAACTTAAACCCCCAATAATCTCCATACAGAAGTCATTAAAACCATGAACAAATTATATTGTAAAACCATAATTCGCCCGATACCCTTATTTGCAAAAACAAGGGCACAATGGAAAACTAGTACGAACAATCTGAACCAGCGTGATAAAACCAGAATAGGGTCTCAAAATAGAAATTCATTAGCTAAGAAAGTAAACCCCTTCAAAATTGAAACCCTAGTCAAAACCAGAGCACGACAAAACGGACCTGTCACGAAAGCCACATCAGGAAAAAACAATAAAACAAAAATGACAAACAGAAAGACAAACCCAACAAAACAAAATGGGATGGAAAAGAAAGAAAGAACCAAACAAAACTGAACAAAAGAACAGAAATAGAGATCCACCGATCGAACAAAATTCACAGAAAAAACACTCCTACGAAAATGCCAAAATGACACAAATGAAAGAACAAAACAGAAGAAAGAAAAGCAAAAAGAAACCTACCTCAAAACGCACCTTAGGATTAAATAGAAATTCGCCAAGATTTGCTCCATAATTCGCCTCCATGATCAAATCGATTCTCTCAAGATTTTCCTAGCCGTAATTTTCTTAAACACTTCACATAATAATAACAATGAGGTGGTTTAAGCATAATTAAACCTTTAATCAATAATTTGTGCATGTGAATAGGCTGCATTTAATGCCATAAATGTTGTCAATCAGGGACGGAGCCAATGATGCAAATAGATAGCTAAGTCAAGTCAATGAAACATCAAAAGGTAAGGTGGACATGGGGCTAAGTCGGGAACAATATAGAGAGACTACACAAAGTTCCCTATTTCATTTCCAACCCTGAATCCGGCCTCGACAAAAGGGCCAACTGAAAAAAAACAAATGGAGATAGGAGCAGAGACAAAACCAAAATGGAACTTTCACAAAGTTCAAAGTTCCATTCTAGGTACAACTCCGGTCCTGACAAAAAGCAAAGAACAACACAACAAGGGAAGCGGGACCGGAGCGAACACCGTACCCGGCCCAAACAACCAAGAAAGCGAGAAAGAAAAGAGAGTGGAATTAGAGTCGGGATAGGAATTAGAAAATGGAAACTTGAAAACTTCCCATGTGAGTTCCAATCCCGGTTCTGATCCCGCGCGAACAAACAAACAAAAAACAAGGAAACGACTGACAAACAGGAGAATGGACCAACCCAAGTGTTAGTAAAAAACAACCTACAAAAAAAAAATGAAACAAAAGACAAGGCAGAGTCAGAGTCGGAACCATATCTGAACTAGAAACTTTGTGAGAGTTCCATGTCTAGATTTGGTTCTAGACCCGCCTTCGATAGAACAAAAGACAAACTTAGTAGTAAAAACAAAGAACTCCTAAGACCCGACAGACAACCAGAACAAAAGAAAAGGGGGATCCATTTTGTTCCAAAATAAAACAAAATGGGGTGGTTATGTAAGGCATAACACCTCCCCTTTTCTCTCTAATGATTTGGTGGCCACATCAGAGCATATTGAAACAAAGATTGAGGAGAAGCAACAAAATTTATCTTCTTTTCAAAATTTAGTCAACCTCCCACTACTACAGATATTGAAGGTGTCACCCATCAGATAGTGCAACTTCTCTTACACCTTGAGTCTAGGACTGGAATCTCCATGGAGCTTCCCTTCAAATAAATAATAGATCTGCATGAGGCACAAGAGAATCTCTGCACCTTATCAATGCCATCTAAGGTTAATTGGCTACCTCTGTAGACTACACTTTCGAAGCTCTAATTGTTTCCCAATGGATAAGGCTTTGGTCTTCACACTAGAAATTTTGGGTTCTTATTCCATAGGAAAAATTCCTTTGATAGTCACCAAAATTTGTGGATTAAAATCCTTAAAGCTTCCTTTGGGTGGTCATTGGTAATTTTGCATTGACCCTAACCCTGGCCTGTGCCTCATATGTTTGAATATATCTAGGCCCCTTTTGAATCACCTTCATCTGTTGTGCCACGTGTCAGCCACACACTCCTTGGAAGGTTTTCTTCCTTTTCTCTACTCTCGAGCCTCACCCTCTCTCCATGTGTCAATAGCACAGGCCTTTAGGAGCCCTCTCTCCTTTGCTTCTCCTCTAAGATCTTCCCATGTGCCACATTGCATCATTCTACAGGAAACCTTTTGGTGGACCCCACAGTCAACGCTTGAAACAAAGACTTCTCCATGTGTCTTCTCTATGGGAAATTTGATCACAAGGAAGGGAAGAATGAATTTCAAGCTCTGACCTTTCACCATGTGTCCTAACAAACTATGTTGGTGGGAAACACATGTCTTCATGAAAATTTCATTGCTTCTTCCCTGGGACCACAATCATCATTTGTAGAGGGGCACATCTTGTTGGAAGGAAACCAGATACCATATTTTAGAATCTTTCTATTACAACAGCCTTGGGAATCATTGCGGTCCAGACATCATTACTCGTGCTTGGGAATTATTTTGGTTATTGGCTCTCTGGTGGTGGGTGATATATATAACTGCTTCGAATCTCTTATTAAGGGTTCAGAGAATATATAGAAAAAATGTTGAAAGATTGTAGGCCTTTGTATTTTTTTTATTACATTAAGACTCACATACTGTGCCAATTTATTCGGCCTCTCTATTTCTCAGTTAATTGATAAGACATTATACTATGTTGTGGCTGTACTGAGTAGTCTATTCATAGGACTTCTATAATTTCAACTATAAATTTTTTGATTTAGACCATTTCTTGAACTCTTCTTTTCATTGAATGTATATGGAGTTATCTTATGTTATTTGATATACTTCTCAGGTTCTTTATCTATCCTTTCTGTTATTTTTTGACATGCATATTGTTGAACAAGACCTTAAATCTTATCTAAAAGGAATATTTCTCATGCACATACTTAACTCTTGGTGCATCGCCTTATATTAGATCTTATTTTAATATATCTGCTCCATTTTCCCATTCCAAACCCTAAAATATAGAAGGAGCTAGATTCTTTAAAAACTAGAAGGTTACTCAATTTAGCGCAATTGGTCCCTCGATAATTTAGTTTCCAATAAGATTGTTTTCCTAGAAATTTTAGGCATCAACAATAATTAAACCTTGTAATGAAATAATGCATAAAGGAAAGATGAATGCAAAACAATGTGTAACTACTCACCAATCTGTAATTGAACCTTAGAGTACAAATCAATAATCTTGCATGAAGTGGCCTCAATGGATATAGATCTTGATCTTGAACTTTGATATAAAACAATTATTCAATAGGATATCCAATGCTACATCAACATATTAGCTCAACATTATGCATGATGCACTATGCTTTTGACATGATATGACATTTGATTGCTGCAATAAAACTTCAATAATTTTCTCTTGAATGCCTTTGAAATTCTCTTGAAATGCTCTTGTGAAGCTCTCTTTATTGCTTGAGAGTCTTACATGTTGCTTCTAGGATGAAACTATGTAAAATAACCTTATATTTATACTTATCTTAAAATTTAATCCTGAAATTCAAATAACACAAGCCAACATAAGATCTAGGATTTAAAATCATAAAAATTCTACCAAGAATAAGTTTAAAAAGGGGTGTCCTATGTTAAGGAGGATAGATTCCAAATAGCATGAATTTTTCCTAGCACACTCAACTATTACAAGTTTCAGGGATATGAAATAACATGTAAAAATGGGGTCCTAGGACCTAGGAAAGACCCATTAGTCAAGTGGCAAGTGGGTCCTAGGTCACTAGCTTAGGACTCAAACCTTTCCAAATTAAGTGTTATGAAACATTATCAATGAGTGTCAAGATTTATCCCTTGAAAAATTAAATAAATAAGTCTTTGATTTGAATTTACGGGGCCAACTAAGGAAAAATAAACCTAAATTATTTACTAAATTCTCTAGATTAGTGTGAAAGTATAAAGATACACTTTGCAACACCGTAAATAAGGAATCATTAAGTCCATTTTATTAAAAAGGGTCCTAGACTTAATGTGAATGTGTAAAAAACTTTACAATACTAAACCAAGGAAACACTAGGTTCATTTATTGTTAATTATTCACAAATTAAGGAAAAAGGGATACTTTTTCCATTACTAAATTTCCCCCCACTTTAGTGAGAGTTTTCCCCCATGAAAAACTCACACTAAAGTAGACATTCAATACACTTATGTATGCAACAATGACAAAGATACATAATCATACCCTATCAAAGACCAAGAAAAATAAAGGAAAATAAAGGATCAAGCATCAACCATTCCAATGCAATGTGGAATACGACTATTTGTCCAAAACAAGGATCAAGATTCGACATTCTGTCCAACACAATGTGGGTCAGGTCTAGGCTATTTTTTTGTAACATGTATGCTCACTCTAGGGTAGTGGAACCATAGGCCATCCACTACGTGAGTATCCTGAAAAGGTGGAAAATGAGAGAATCATATTAGCCTCCCATACCATATCGAAGCTATCCTCCTAACAACTTTGATAAGGCATGACAATGCTAAATTATTTTGAATGTTATGTCTATAGGTTCTTGTTTTTTTTGTTTTTTTTCCAAGGGGATCTTGCTTCGTGTAAGGTCTTCTTCTTATGGAACATCATTCCTAATGTCTCCAAAAGGGGAAAAGCCAAGAATATTAGATTGCCACTTATGGGATGCCTCGTTTCACATCATGACACTAATGAAAATCGTACACTTAGAAATATCACATTCTTGGAGGACATCAAACCTAATGACACCAACAAGAAAAGGATGATTCACAAGAAAGAAAATCACACAATGAAATATGTAAAATGTTGAAATATGTCATCAATGTATTCCCCCACTTTAAAGTAGTTGCTAACACCATTACTATGAGCAACTTCTTTAAAGTAGCCAATGTTTTCTCCTAAGACACGAGATGTTTCCTTGGAAAAACCTATGTTAGGTCATATGTTTCTAAAATAAAGCTACATCATGAACAAGTAGGGAGGGATTTCCCCCAAGAATACATCGGGGATCTATGGATTTGGGGTCAGTATGTCTTTGCTACAATATTGTCATAGAGATTGAAACTATCATCATTCCCCAAATACTCATAGAACTAGAAGAGTGACACAAAGAGATCAAAAATAAAGAAAATTCCTTTTGGGTCAACATGGAATAGACCTAAATGTCTCAACTTCATGTGTTATCCCAAAAGGAAAACAAAAAACAAAGAAAATATAAAGGATAATCTTTTGGGTCAACATGGAAGAGACCTAAATGTCTCAATGCCTTGTGTCATCCCCAAAAGGAAAACACAATAAAAAGAAAAGATAAAGGATAATATTTTGGATCAACATGGAAGATACCTAAATGTCTCAATGCCTTGTGTCATCCCCAAAAGGAAAACACAAGACAAATAAAAATATAAAGGATAATCTTTTGGGTCAACATGGAATAGACCAAAATGTCTCAATGCCTTGTGTCATCCCCAAAAGGAAAACACAAGATAAACAAAAAGATAAAAAATTTATGACATATAGAAAAATGTATATACATATAGGGGAATGCACAAAAAGAGAGAGAGAGAGAGATACATCAAACAAAAAATCATAGGGGATCACATAAAGAAACATGAAAAAGAAAAAAAAGCAAAAGACTAGTAAGGCACATGTGAGTCAACCTACAGTAGGTCATCCACATCCCAATCTTAGTCATTATAAGTAGAAGGTGGAAAGCTAGCCAAAGAGACAACAACAAGTACCAAACTAGGGGAATCACCAAGCCAAACACTCTTATTAGGAGATTTTCCATTTAAGATCACAAAAGAAGAAAACAATGTATTCAATTCGTTATGCACTTGTTCATCAATTTTTGCAATGTCATTGTCATCATCTAGATTAATCACAATAGGAGGGTGAATGATAATTTCTCTTGAATGCTCTTCTCTATGTTGTCGTGAGGGTATAGAGTCCTCATGCATTTCTTCAAGTAAGTTTGGATTTTTATTTTCTATGTTTCTCTTTTCTTCTTGATTTTATAACATATGATTAATAGCATGACGTCTATTCCTATGCTCTCTAGAATTTTGGTTTCATTTCAATCTATTGTCAAATTTTTGTTTGTATAAGAGTGGGTTTATTAACCATATGTTTCTTTTCTTCCTTTATGGGAAGAATGGAAGGAACCACAGGACATTTCTCAACTAGTTTCTCTTTAGCTTTGTAAACTTGATTAATTTTAGGAGGCACAATGGGATTGTTTTGGTTGTCTCTTGGTCTTTTGTAAGAAATTTTGTTGTAAGAATGGAGAAAGTAGTGAAGGTGTTGTCATTGATGTCAACTAATCAACTAGTTATCTACTAGTTGTTGTTGGCTGTATATGTTGAGGATATTGAGAAAATTGTAGTAAAGAAAGTTTATAGGTATTCATTTGTTATTTTGGGTAATGATCTAGTATTTTACCATATGTTCATGTGGTTCAGATATGTTGGTTATGGTTGTTTAATGTTTCTATATCCATATTTTTGGTTGTTGGTTCATTGTGAAGTTTGATTTGTGTTCACGAGTTGTGAACTATGTCTTTCTATGTTCTAGTTGAAGTTTGGGAGAAAAGTTGTTGGCTTAGATTTCTCTTTGATGAAGTCTTTTGACTTGCAGTTCTAGAGTTGTGTTGCCCTGATTTCATTGAAGATATTTTTGGTTTCTGGAAGTTTCAAGCTTAACTATTCTATGCATTTACACTAGTTTGGCTAACTTTTTGTTAAGAACTATCTTCAAAGTTGATGAAGCATGTTGGATCTATTTTAGGGCCTGGTGAGGCAGGTGTTAGGGTCACCCTCATTCTAATTCCACCCTAAGATGTTTTGGTGCTGACCTAATTTGAATTTGAATTTGGATGGCCGACTTTGGATCATTCTCAAGGTTGGAGATAGTATAAATACATGATGAGCTAGTAATGACAAATATACAAGAGAAAAGAAGGAAGATAAGTGAAAGAGTAGATGCGACATTGATGCTATTCAGAAAGTGTGTGTGAGTTGTGTGTGGAAGATTAGTGCAAAGCTTAATGTTGAGTTTCCAAATATAGAGAGTAGAAGGTGAACTAGATATCATTCATGCAAGTTAATCAAGTGACTATGGTGGAATCCTTTGTCTCATTGAGATTGTAGTCTCTCTATAACAAGTCTTCTTTGTCTTCTTTGTATTTCTATGGTAGTGAGCCCTACAAGTTGTAGCCTTATTGGACAATGAGTCCTTATTTTAGGAAGTGAGCCTTATTTCAAGTAGTGAGCCTTATCTCAGGTAGTGAGCCTCATTTCTAGTAGTGAGACTTTTTGTAATCAGTTTTGATATTCTCTATAGTGTGAGTTAATCCTCACTGTGTTTTTTCCCTTATTGGTTTTTCCATGTAAATCTGGTATTATTGTGTTTATGTGTTGGATTTGATTTTCTACATTAGCATTTCATGATTAATCATTTAAGAAATTTTAAGTATTAGTTCTCCTGATTGAATTAAAGGTTAAAATCTGTGACAACTGATTTAGCTCCCCTCTCAGTTGTCCTATTCAATAATTGGTATCAGATCTTGGTTCCTTGGTGAAGAGCTTAACCACTTGATGAAGGTCCAAGATGGCTATCAAAATGTTCTTTTATTATTTGAGGTTTGATGGAACTAATTATGGTATCTAGAAAGTATTGATGGAATAATATCTAGAGTGTTGTGGATATGATGTGGAGAAAGATTGCAAGAATCCTTACACTCCTCCTACTAATGGTCTGAGTACACCTGAAGAGATCAAAGCACATGAAGTGAACAATAAGGAGAAGTTCATCTTGAAGAATAATCTAGTACATTCCAAGTTGATTAAGGTTCAAAATTTGAAGACAACTAAGGAAGTATAGGATGCTTTAGAAAGAGCACATGATGGTGATGAAAGAGTTAAAGAGGTGAAATTGTATAATTTGGAAACACACTTTGATCTTATACATATGTCCAAAGATGAAAATGTCAAAGCTTATGTACAGAGATTAGATGAGGTAGTGGTTGGAATGAAATCATTTGATGCTACTATAGATGAAACTAGGATTGTAAAGAATATTCTCAGACCTCTTCTTGATGCTTATAGTGAGAAGATGAGTGTTATTTAGCAGACTATAGATTACACGACTTGTACTAAGGATCTACTATTAGGATTTTTGATATCTTATAAGATGAGGAAGTCGAATCTAAGAAATGGAGGCAAATCAGAGACTACTTTTAAAGCTACAAAAGCTGAAGATTTTGATGAAGAGAATTTTGATGAAATAGAAGCTTTATGAGAAGAATGAGAAAAGGCTCTGGTAAGTATGAAGGTAAATTTCCCTTTAAATGATTTATTTGTGGTGAAATAGATCATTATGCTACAAAATGTCCGTACAGAGCTATAAAGAATAAACAAAGATATGAGAAAGAAAAGAAAGGAAAGAAGATTAATATAGCTTACTATGTGAATGAGAATGCTAGTATTTATGATAAAGATTCAAAATATGAGGATCTATATGACAATGTATTTTTGTTCTTGGTGATTAAGGATGAACCCACTTCTACCAATTTAGAAAAAATAGGTAAAGGAAAGCCCTCTAGAGAAGGAGAAGGAGAAAAATGAAGGTACAATTATCTCTTCCCTAGATGCTAAACAAGAAAAGAATTTTTGGGTGGTTGATAGTGGTTGTTAACATCACATGACTAGTGATAAGAGTAATTTTTTTAAACTTTAGAAATATGTTGGAGCCTTGGTTATGTTTGGAGATGATACTAGTGCTAAAATCTGTGGGATAGGTTCAGTAATTCTTGATCGAAAGCATCATACTGATGATGTTTACTATGTTAAGGGTTTAAGGCATAATTTGTCTAGAATTGGTCAGACATGCAGAAAAGGATATGATCTTGTGTTTAAGGATGAGAAATATGACATACAGAAAGGATCTGAAATATTGATTGCTATGAGAAAGAAATCTGAAGGGAATATATATCAACATAAGGGTTTTGATGGACAATTCTTTATGAATCAAATAAATGACAGTTGGTTATGGCATAGGAGAATGTGTCACATTAATTTTGAAAACTTAGAAAGGATTGTTTTTGTTTAGTCCATGAGAGATTTACCAAGAATTACAAAGCCTCTTAATGCTATTTGCAAGAATTATCAGTTTGGGAAGTAAGAAATAAATCATTACAGATCAAAGGAATGATCTACTACCAGACTACTAGATTTAGTTCATACAGATCTTTGTGGTCCTATGAGAGTGAAAAGTCTACTTGGTGAAAGGTACTTTATGATTTTAATTAATGATTATCCTAGATATACATGGGTTACATTTCTTAGAGAGAAATCAGATGCATTAGATAGATTCAAGGAATTCAAGGCTATGGTTGAAAATGAAGTGAATTTGAGGATAAAATGTCTAAGATATAATAGAGGTGGAGAATTCACCTCTCATGAGTTCAATATGTTTTGTGAAGTGCATAGAATAAAGAGACAATTATCTGCTCCAAGAACTCCTCAGTAGAATGGAGTTGTTGAAAGGAAAAATAGAACAGTTCAAGAGGCTACTAGATCAATGATCATTGAAGTCGGTTTATTGAAATTTTATTGGAAAGAAGCTATTCATACTATTGTTTATGTGTTAAATCGAGTTCAAGCAAGATCAAATAGTACAAAGACTCCCTATGAGCTATGGCACGAAAGATATTTCAAGGTATTCTTAATCAAATGCTATATCAAAAGAGATGAGGAAACTTTAGGTAAGTTTGATGCAAGAAGTGATGAAGGAATATTTCTTGGATACTCTACTAAAAGCAAGGCATATAGATGTTTCTATAAAAGACTAAGAAATATTGTCGAGAGATTGAATGTGAAGGTTGATGATACAATGAAGAATTCTATTGATATTGATGGATATGTGTCTGATGAACATGATTGTGCAAGAATGGAAGAAATTGCAGAATAATAGGATAAAGATGAGCATAAGAAGTAGGATGAACAAGATGAAAGAGAAGAAGGTGCTCTGGTGATATCCCCTAGGACACCAAAATATGTATAGAGGAATCATTTAGAAAATTAGATTATTGGAGACAAGAAAAAAGGCATGTTAACCAGAAGCAATTTTTTGTTTATTCTCTAAGATTGAGGTGAAGACAATAAGTGAAGCCTATAAAGATGAATATTGGAAGGGAGCAATGAAAGAAATTTTGTAGATTGAGAAGAATCATACATGGGAATTGGTCCCAAGACCGAAAAATAAAAATATCATTGGATCAAAATGGGTATTCAAAAATAAGTTGGATGAGAATGGAGAAGTTTTTAGAAACAAAGTGAGGCTTGTGTGTAAAGGTTACTCACAAGTAGAAGGCATATATTTTTAGGAGAATTTTTCCCTAGTAGAAAGAATGGAAGCTATAAGGATGGTCTTGGCATTGGCTACTCATAAAGATTTTAAAGTCCATCAGATGAATGTCAAGTCATCATTTATGAATGGTGAGATGGAAGAAGAAGTTTACACAGAACAATAAAAAACATTTTAGTTAATAGATCAACTAGATATGGTGTGTATATTGAAGAAAGCTTTATATGGATTGAAGCAAGATTCTAGAGTTTGGTATGCAAGGTTAGATAGGTATTTGATCCAACAAGGATTTAACAAAGGTACGACAAATAGTAATGTGTACTTTAAGATTGAAAATGACAAAATCTTGATTTTAGTTGTATATGTTGATGACATTATATTTGGAGGAAATGAAAATATGTGCAAAATGTATGCAGAAGAGATCTAGAAAGAATTTGAAATGTCTATGTTTGGGAAAAAAATTTCTTTCTTGGGCTACAGATTAATCAAATAGAGAAAGTAATTTTAATTTTAGAGTCTAAGTATGTGAGAGGGATGTTGAAGAAGTTCAGTATGGATGGTTCCAAACTGGTATGTACTCCTATGGTGGTTGGTTGCAAATTGGGTAAAGATGATGATTCACCTAAGGCTAATTAGAGAAAATATAGATCAATGATTGGTGGATTACTATATTTAACTACTACTAGACCAAATATCATGCATGCATTTTGTCTTGTGGCTAGATTTCAAGATCTTAAGGAAACACTTATTGCTACAGTTAAAAGAATATTCATATATTTTAATGGCATTATGGATTATGGATTATGGTATCCTAAAGATACTGAATTTACACTTAGTTCCTATATAGATGCATATTGGGTTGGATGTGTAGATGATAGAAATAGTAAAAGTGGTGGTGCATTCTTTCCTGGATGTAGATTGGTGGCATGGTTGAGCAAGAAGCAAGATTCACTCTCTTTGTCTACTGCTAAAGCTAAGTATATTGTTGTTGCATCTTGTTGTACACAAGTTCTATGGATGAAATAGACATTAAAAGATATCACAATGTTATATGATGATCCTATTTATATCTTCTATGCTAATACAAGTGCAATTAAAATTTTGAAGAATCTTATGATGCACTCAAGGATGAAGCATATATCTATTAGATATCATTTTTTGAGAGAGAAGATCAAGGAGAATGAAGTCAAGCTTGAGTATATTTCAACAAAGGATCAAATTGCTTATATATTTACAAAGGCTCTTCCTAAAGATACTTTTGAATATCTCTGAGAGAAGTTAGGGGTTATTTCCCCTCCTTTCATAAACTAAGATGAATTTGGAGATGCATCAGTATGATGGATTCATGGTTCTATCTTTTTGGACTGATGTTTTGGTGGCTACCTCTTAGGGAGAGCGGGTAGTTTCAGGTGTTGTCATTGTGAGTATATTGTTTTCATGTCAAAGGAAGATTCAATGGAAATATCTTTTTCCTTTTCCATTGATGTCAAAGGGGGAGATAGAGCATGTGAAAAGGAGATAAATCTAATGAGAGAAAGTAGGTAATGAGGAAGATGATCTTTTGAGGGGAAGAAACAAAAAGAAAAAACTTGAGAAGTATATTCAAAAATGGTATGGTGTCTTTGATTGTTTTTCACATCATGTGTTGCCATCAATGACAAAGGGGGAGATTGTTGCAAGAATGGAGAAAGTAATGAAGGTGTTGTCATTGATTTCAATTGATCAACTAGTTATCTACTAATTATTGGTTGTATATGTTGAGGATATTGAGAAAATTGTATTAAAGAAAGTTTACAGGTATTCAGTTGTTGTTCCAAGTAATGATCTAGTATTTTCCCATATGTTCATGTGGTTCAGATATGTTGGTCATGGTTGTTTAAGGTTGCTATATACAAATTTTTGGTTGTTAGTTGATTGTGAAGTTTGTGTTGTGTTCACTAGTTGTGAACTATGTTTTTTTGTGTTTTGGTTGAAGTTTGGGAGAAAAGTTGGTCCAAATTTCTCTTTGATGAAGTATTTTGACCTATGGTTCTAGAGTTGTGTTGCCTTGATTGCATTGAAGATATTTTTGGTTTTTGGAAGTTTTGAGCTTAATTTTTCTGTGGTTTACACTAGTTTGGCCGACCTTGTGTTAAGCACTATCTTCAAAGGTGATGAAGCATGTTGGATATATTTTGGGTCCTAATGAAGCATGTGTTTGGGTTTCCCTCATTCTAATTCCACCCTAGGATGTTTTGGTGCTAACCTAATTCAAATTTGAATATGGATGGCCAACTTTGGATCTTTTTCAAGGTTGGAGATAGTATAAATACAGGATGAGCTAGTAATGAAAAATATACAAGAGAAAAGAAGGAAGATAAGTGAAAGAGTAGAAATGACATTCATGATATTTAGAAAGTGTGTGTGATTTGTGTGTGGCAGATCAGTGCAAAGCTTAATGTCGAGTTTCTAGATGTAATGAGTAGAAGGTGAACTCTATCATTCATGCAAGTTACTCAAGTGACTACGGTGGAATCCTTTACTGAATTGGGATTGTAGTCTCTCTATAACAAGTCTTCTTTGTCTTCTTTGTATCTCTATCGTAGTGAGCCCTCTGGTTTGTAGCCCTATTGGACAATGAGTCCTTATTTCAAGCAATGATCATTATTTCAAGTAGTGAACCTTATCTCAAGCAGTGAGCCTTGTTTCAGGTAGTGACCCTTTTTGTAATAAATTTTGATATTCTCTATAGTGTGAGTTAATCCTCACCGCGGATTTTCCCTTATTTGGTTTTCAATGTAAATCTGTTGTTATTGTCTTTATGTGTTGGATTTGAGTTTCTGCATTGGAATTTGATGATAAATCATTTATGCAGTTTTAAGTATTAGATTCAGTGATTGAATTAAACATTAAAATCTATGAAAATTGATTCCCCCCTCTCAGTTGTCCTATTCAACAAATTGCAGGAGGTTTTTTTATAGGTTGCTCTTGGATTTTTGGAAGGCGTTTTAGTTCAATCATTGTTTCATCAAGGATAGGTGGCCCAATAATAGATTGAGGTATATTTCTAAGGGATAATTATGCTTTATGCTTTTCCTTGAAATTTTGATATGATTTGAAAAATAAGTCTTCTTGAGGTCTAATAGGTTCAATAGGCTTTGGCTAAAATGAATCTAATTTAAAGTTCCCTCCATAATGCACAAGATTAAACCCACTATGATGCATAGTAAAGATATCATTGCCAAAGGTAAATTTTAAACATTTATGCACAACTGAGGGGACAACATCCACGGAGTGAAGCCAAGGGTAGCCTAACTTCACATGAAATTTGTTTGATGATAGGATGACGGTAAATGAGACATTTAATTTTTTTATCAAACTTTTAAAGGGAGATCTATCTAGCCAATTGTAGGACAAGAAAAACCACTATGCATCTTGATCCATTCTTTTGATTTATCATATGTATCTTGATAGAGTTTATGCAAAAATATGAATTCTTTACTAATCACATTCTATCTAATGACGAGATCAATTAGTATCCCATTAGTGGGCTTGTTATTGATTCTTCTAGCTATGTAAAGAGGACCATCAGGCACATGTTTTATGTATGTTTATTTGTGAGTTCAAGGAATATCAAGAGGAATTTTGGTTTAGCCCTTATGAGGTCTAGGTTCAATAAATGCTACCAGCTCATCTATATTTTCATCCTTTATGTTTTCATCATTCGTTCCAATATTCATCACATCATTCTATGTTTCACTAGCTCTAACAAATGAAATAGTGTGCTTCGGCATGGGATTTGTAAATATTTGTAAATTTTAGTTAGGAGTATATATAGACTTATTGCCTTGATCATTCACACATTCAATTTGTAGATGATTACAATTGATAAGGTCTTCAACAAGTTGTTTAAGACACCTACAATATTTTGTACCAATTCCATTTTGTTGGTGGTAATGGAAATAAGAGTTTTATCGAAATCCTACAAGCAATGGTAGATTAGGATTATGCTTTTTAATAGGAGGTACGGAAAGAATATTCTTTTCAATGAGCTACAACATGATACTATGAAAGGTATCGGGTAGGGTTGTGAAATTTCTATTCCTATCCCCAAAGAAAAAATAATTTGTTGTCGTTATAGCAGCCACATGGTTATTAGTTTATTAACTTGTTTGAGGCAAGTTAAGTTGTAAAAAGACCCTATTTTTCTTCTTGAAAGGTTGGTAATTATTTTGAGTTCTGGATTCACACTTTTCAAAATAGCTATGGGGATTTTTTCCTTCATGACCATAAGCTGTATTTTGATAATCACAAAGGGCTATACATAACTGTGTAAAGGATGGGAATCTCAACCTTTCAAGTTTTTTTTTGTAGGTTGGCAATAAACATTCATTGAAGGTCAGCATCAAGAATCTTAAAGTTTACTTGTGAATAAGTGTTTGGTATCTTGCTATGAAATCAGTCACTTTCTCATCATGCTTTTGTTTACATGTCATTAAATCAACTAGGGTCATCTTGAGACCCATGTGAATGTATAAGTGGTTGTATAAGGCATCAGCAAGCTCATTGAATGAACCGATTGAGCTATTTAGTAAGGAAGAGAACCACTCTAAAGTAGTATCCTTCAATGTTCTAGAAAATAGTTTAGCCAAAAAAATTCTTCAAAGATGAAATCACTACTTAAAGATGTAAAAGTGGAAACATGGCTAACAGGATCTCCTTTCCCACCACATTTCTCAAATCGAGGAACTTCTATACCTTGTGGCATTTTCTTCTCAATATCTTCAGGGATAATGGATTGGTTTTGATGTATTGTGATGGTTGATCGGTGTTTTGACTAAGGGTTGCAACTTGTTGAATGGATGACATGGTTTACATAAGTGTGTTAAGGATAACATCATTGTTATTGTAACTTGTGGAGGGGAATAAGGTGGAGTGGTGTATGTATGCAGAGGGAAAGTGAATTATAATTTTGTGAGGGTGGATGGTTGAGGAGGTATTGTGTTCAAATGCATGAAGCTACAAGGATTACCTATGGAAATACCTAAGGAAGTGTTCAAATTGCTAGTAGGTTGAGTGGTTGTGGTAGGTTGAGTACTAGTGTATGGAGGAATGGAAATGTGTATTGTAGAAGGAGGAATTAAAGCTCCACCTTTTTTTTGAGTACACCCCAAAGCTTGAGTAGAACTAGTCATGGTAGGGATAGTTTTGTTAACATTAAGCAAATTGGTTGTAGGCATGGAAGTCATGGGAAATGAAGTGTGCATGTTATGATCCATAGAGGGTTGATTATCAATACTTTAAGGAAGAGAGCTAGAAAACCCAAGATCCACAACAAATGGTATATCGCAGGATGACATGAGCCTCAAACAATGCCTAACAATAGTATTGCTAATACGACACCAAGTTTTAAAGCTCATACAAGTTTTACAAACTTAATGTGAAAACCCAAAATGGAAAGAGGCTTACAATGCAATGCAAGGTCCTAGAATGAAATGCAATTTCTAGATTATAAACAAGGTAATTTTTTTTATTATAGTATGCAAATTTTGTAAATCAAATTTTGAATTTAGAAAATGCACTAAATGAAGTAAATTATGCTAGATCTAATGAAATGAATGAAGTAGAAATTAAATAAGCTGAAATAAAGATCTGATAGTAGCAAATAGAAGCAATGGATAGAAGATTTCAATTTCCAAAAATGGAGATCAACACCTAATTAGGTACTCATTCGCCATAACGTGAATGGGTCCTATATTAGGGTTTTGAAACTAATTTTTACATATTTTTAAGCTTTTTCTGATGATTTTCAAATTTAGGTCTACTACAGTATGTTTTAGGTTCAATTTTTTTTAAATGCAATGTGAAATGCAAGTTGAAAATGATGAATTACAAGACCTAGTTTGATATGCAATTTTATTTTCAATTTTCAAATGCAAGCTGATATGATATAAATGATATGAAAGATGACTAATTTTTTGTATTTTTTGGATTTAAAAAATGCAAACAATGTAATTCTAAAACCCTATATAAGATGTAAAATTGAATGCAAACTAAGACATCTTAAATGCGATCTAATTCAATGAAAATAATGTAAATGAATACAAGATCTAATCTAAGATGAAAGGATAATACAAAATTAAAAAAACTACAATGTTCAAGAAGTCGAGTTCACCAAAATGAAACATAGAAAAATAGGGTTCACCCCAAATGGGATTAATCAAGTGGAGGAACCCAATTTTTTTTTTACTATATGTTTCACTCAATTATGAGAGGTAAAATGCATAAATAACAATCACAAATAAAACCTAATTGTTATAATAACAATAAGGAAGGTTTTCAGATGCTAAAATGATGTCTACCTTGTTGAAAAAGTGTTGTTTTGGGCCTCACTAAGGAAACATTCACCTAATGGCGAATAGGTCCTTGTTAGGGTTCTAGAAAATCAATTTTGGGATCCTATTCTTCAATGTCTACACTCCTAGATCCAAGGTGCTCAGCTCCCATAAGTTAGAAATGATTTTGTAGCTTAGTATTTGTGATCTTGCAACTAAGATGACAAATTATACAACTTTGCAATCTTGAGAACTTTTTCAACTTTTATTCTCCACTTGATCTTCAATCTAAAACCTTTAATCACAGATTAAGAGAAAAGAAAAATTATTGTTTTGTTAGGGAATAGGGGTTCCTTGGTCAAACCTCATTTTGGTAATTAAACCTTGTAATGAAATAATACATAAAGGAAAGATTAATGCACAACAATGTGTAACAACTCACCAATCCTCAATTGAACCTTGGTGTATAAATCAACAATCTTGTATGAAGTGGCCTCAATGGATATAGATCTTGATCATGAACTTTGATATATAACAATGCTTGAATATGATCTCTAATGCTACATCAACATATTAGCTCAACAACATGCATGATGCACTATGCCTTTGACATGATAATATGACCTATTATTGCTGCAATAAAATATCAATAATCTACTATTGAATGCCTTTAAAATGCTCTTAAAATTATCTTGTGAAGTGCTCTTGATTGCTTGAAAGTATCAAATATTGATTCTAGGATGAAACTATGTAAAATAACCTTATATTTATACTTATCTTAAGATTTAATCCTAAAATTCAAATAACACAAGCCAACATCAGATCTAGGATTTAAAATCATTAAAATTCTACTAAGAATAAGTTTAAAAAGAGGTGTTCTAAGTTAAGGAGGACCCATTCACCATAGGGCGAATCGGTCCTAGTGCACTCAACTAGGAAAAGTTTTGGGGATATGAAATAACATGTAAAAAGGGGGTCCTAAGACCTAGGAAGGACCCATTATCTAGGTGGTGAATGGGTCTCGGGTCACTAACCTAGGACTTAAACCTTGCCAAATTAAGTGTTATGAAACATTATTAATGAGTGTCAGGATTTGTCCCTCAAAAAATGCAATAAATAAGGCTTGGATTTGAATTTAAGGGGCCAATTAAGGAAAATTAAACCTCAACAAATTACTACAAGCCTTAGATTAGTGTGAAAGTGCAAAGATACACTTTACAACACCCTAAATAAGGCATCATTAAGTCCATTTTATTAAAATGGGTCCTAGACTTAATATGGATGTCTAAAACACATTAGAACACTAACTCAAGGCAACATTAGGTTCATTTATTGTTAATTATTCCCAAATTAAGGAAAAAGGGATACTTTTTCTATTCCTAGAAGTTTCATAAAGTGAAAATTTGGTGAAGTTTGTTGATTTCAATGTCCTACTTTGGTAAAAATGTGGGACACATTATTGTGGGCTAACCCATGTATTTAATAGATAATAGAATAGAAAGATAACATAGAAAAGAGGAATAGAGAAATGGACTATACTGTAAAGAAAATACTAATACCTTCTCATGTAATGATTATTTAAATATATATAAGGAGTGATAAGGGTTATATGTGTTATGGATGATTACTATTTATGGTTAAGCTATATCTGAGTTACTATTAGATATATTTCATCACTACACAAATATTCTTTTTTAACATTGTACCCTTTAAGGTACATATCTTCAGATTGTGATTCCTCATTTCCTCTTGCTAACAAGTGTCACATTTTTTGAGAAAACTCATGTGGTAAAACTCTTGCATCACTTCATCAACCTTCATACTATCCAAGCACTTGAGAAAAATCTTTCATGATTCATCTACATCAATTACCCTTTGATCAACACATACCTCTACAACTATAGCTTGAGTGTTATCTTTTGGATCTCATCCATGAATAATGAAAAATTCATGTTTATCAAAAAAAATATCTTAATACCATGGATCATCACATAAGACACACATACCAACAAGAAGAGCAATAAAAATTACCTTATTTACTTATACTACCTCTAGATTAGAATTCACCACGAGCTTGGTGAGGCCTTCACCTCTAACAATTTTGGTAGTTTGAATATTCATATCATACTCTTGGATTTTATTTACCCAATGGAATATGTTCCCTGAAGTCCCTTCCTATATTAATATATCATTCATGGTTGGGTGCATCGCATATGCAATTATTTTTTAACCCAGTATAAAAATCATATCTAAAAATCATAAAAAAAATCATATCTCAAACCAAAGCATAAACATTATTATACATAATAGATTATTTTAGTTTAGCTACTTATGTGATTTCCTAAAGAAGGATATTAATTGTTCATATCCATCTTTTTTGGACTCTACAAATATTGTAGGAATGGTATAAAAAGATGTAATAAAATCGATTGAAGTGGTTTGGAATAATTTAAAGTCACTAAAATAGGAGCCTCAAATATTTATTGCTTTATGTATTTGAATGCATTAGCCATATTTTCACTCCAATATATTGCTTGTCCCTTCTTGAGAATTTTATTTATTTCTTTTATTTTCTTAGAAAATTTATGGAAACCTCATAACAAAGTTGATCTTCCAAATGAACTATTAAATTCCCTTCACATAATTTGGTTAAGGAATAAGGCTAATAGATTTAACTTATTTATGGTTTATTCTCACCCCTTCCTTCAATGCAATATGTCCTAGAATTTTTCCTTCAACACCAAATTTATATTTTTGGGGATTTAAAGACATGCCAAATTCTAAATATCTTTCAAAGATCAATTTGAGGTGTTTGAAATTATCACCCTTCTCCTTTGAAAATGAAATTACATCATCTTGATATAATAGCATAATCCAAAATCCACATCCATTATTCATTTTGAAATGTTTAATCTCTATTTTTCAATCCAAACAATATCCTTACATAAACATATGTACCCCAAGGAGTAACAAATATTGTCTTATGTTTCTTTGATTACTTTAAAACCACTTGTTTGTACTCTTCAAACCATCCATCATGGAAATTATCTCTAACCCAATGAGTTGTTACAAGTGGTCCATGATTGGAAGAGGGTAGTTATATTTAAGAGAATTGAGGTTAAGGTTTGTGAAATCAACACACAACCTTATCTCTCAATTCTTTTTTCTTACCAGGACAAGATTAGATACCCATCCAAAATGTTTGGTGGCTTTATGATTCTGGCCTCTTTCATCTTTTTCAAATCCTTCTACATTTTGGGAGCAAGAGGAGGGATGATAGGTCTTTGTTTCTATCTAAATGGTCTAACATTGGACTCAAGAGGAATGGTATGTCAAAAAAGTCATCCTATAAGCTTTCAACTCATCATTAGACCATGAAAATCATTTTTTGAGCTTTTGCAACAAAAAATAAAAAAATATTCTCTTTAGGTTTGATCCTCCTACTAATGTAAATCATGCTAGGGATTTCAGCTATCACTAAATTTATCCCCTCAACATCATATTGATGAGATAATTTTTTCTTCTTTCTATAGTGGTCCCCACTATTAAACATCTTTTCCAAGACAACCAACCCTTTAGGAATAGGTTTTTTTTAGTTGTATTATTTCATTTCCAAATAATGTTTCTTTCTCATCTTCTATACCTACCATTGGTTTCCAATATATGAAATAATTTTTAAATTAATCCATACCATTCAAAAAGATGTGTGTTGGTTGTCATAAAATACCTACTAGTTTGCATCTCTTGCACAAGTTCAATAATAAAATAAAAAGATTGATTTCTTTGTTTAAGGATTCAAAGAGCTTCAAACAAAGGTAATGAAACTCTCACCTCACGCAAATTAGTCCCATATTAATCAAGGTGTATTATAGAAGAGGTGCATTTGGCATTATGGTCACCATGTTGGCACTTGGTATGCATGGTATCAATTAATTAGAAGAGGAAGTAGTTGGTTTGATTCTTACCACACGTTCCTTTTTGGTTCTAGTAGGTACTTGGTTCACCGATGCTCCTTTATCATTCTTGAACTCTTTTTTTTGCAGTCTTGTTTGTTGAACACAATGATGTATTAAGAGGGGGTGAATCAACATATTTTAGATGTTCAATGCACACAAGACAACTGAGAGGGGGGTTGAATCATTTATACATTAAAGCCTCAATAACCTCATAAACATTTAGATCCATGTCAAATTTATTAACCCTTAATCTATTAGAATGATTTAACATCAAAGCAAATAATAGAAATTGAAATATATCAGCACCATGCACAATAGAACAATATTTTTTGTGGAAAACCCAAGAAGGGAAAAACCATGATGACAATTAGCTCACATTATAGAGGAATTGCAACACTGAATACAATAAGGCTCACTACCCAAAAGAAAGAAAAGCTCACTGCCAAATCAAAGAAAAGAAGAAAGAAGAATGTTACAGTGATAAATCCATCTCAATCCAACAGAAAAATCCACCACAACATTGAACTAACACATTTGTAGCCTCTCTAGAGATTGTAGACACCTTTTGGTCACTAATTCAAGTTTTCTAACTCATTAAAGCTTGCACTACACTTCACAAATTTTTACTTCACAACTCAACAATTTGCATAAAACTCTACATACTTAATTCTCCATCAACACAACACTTATTTATACCTTCAACCTTGAAAACATTCTCCAAGACTAGTTATGGACCTCAACTATGAAAATTTAAACTAGGTTGACACTAAGAATTCCCATGATGGAAAGAAATGAAAGAAGACCACACCACATATTAGCTCAGACCCAAATCATACACATACACCACACTATGTTTCCACAATCATGGAAGAAAATCCACAATTAGTGTAAATGCCCAAGGTTGACCAAACCTATGTAAACACCAATAAAGTTTAAGTATGTGCTTCCTAAAATCCAAAGATGACTCGAGGACCACACACAACACTTGAAATTAATCTATAATATTCCATATGCATCGTGATATCCAAAAAAATCCTTTACTACAACTTTTAACTAAAGAATGTACACACCCAATACGCTCAAACAACCTTCCACACACAATAACTCAAGAAACCATGTTGCGAAGCACCACACCATGAACAAATCCAACTTAGGGTAGATATGGAAATTTTCAACACACTTCAAGAACTACAAGATGAAAAACCAAACTGTGGAGAAATGCAGAGCAAAATCATTTCTCCTAGATAGTACTACAACATAGTTCACACATTGTTGAACACAAATTATTTTACACAATGATCTAGACCAAGAATTCTAGATATAACACCTATGAACACCTCTAATCAACATGTCTAAAACACACAATTAGATCCTCAACATAGAAGAAATGTGGAGAAAATACCAAAAGACCACTACGTATACCAAAAAACCTCTGCAACACACTATTACTCCTTGTTAGAACTAGAATTTTCATGAAAATTCCAAAGCTTTTATCATTGGAGATCAAAATTTTCATACCATCATTTTCATAAAAAATCATTTCATAGCCATCCGCAAAGCTAAAATAGCCCTTTACCACTCTACCGCTACCTCATTAAACACTTGTCATAGCCTTCACTTCATACTGCCTTACCGCAACCTCTTGCAAGATAGCTCATGGTAACATGGTGAAGGGAGCCAACATTATACCCTTTTATCACTATACAGTGAGGGAATAAAACATAGCCTGCAATAGACTGGTATAGTGATCAATACCAGCAAAAGGAGGCTGCTATACCATGAAAGGATGAAATACATCCCATGGTGGAGCAATGTGAAGAAGAATAGTGATAAAAAAAAACTACTATACCATGGAGGGTTAGAACAAGGCCCACGATAGAGTGGTACACTTGTGAATAGTAGTAAAGGGAGGCACCACCATACCATGGAAGGTCTGAACATAGCCCACGATCAAGTAGTATACAAAGTGAAGTAGTGGGAGGATACCATGGTACCACAGGAAGGACAAAGGTACTCTACAGTAGACTGGTGTAGTATGAACTAAGGGTACACCGTGGTACCGCAATGAAGACAAAGAGGGTGTACGGTAGTGTGGTATACTAAAGCAAGGTAACAATGAGCATTGTGGTACCATAGGAAGATGAAAAGTATTGTGAGGTAACGCAGTAAGTAGCTATTGAAACATTTAAAGTGGGCCAGTCACATCAATCAACTTTGAAATATGAAATTGAGCTTAGTGCAAAAGATTTGAATGACGAGAATTTAAGATTTGATAATTAATGTGGCTTGGTGTGAAGTAAACAAATAATATTGAGATTTCTTATTTGTAGCAGTAGAAGCTAAGTGCAGACAAGCTTACGGTGTAGAAGTAAAAGGGAATTCTCAAGAAGCAAACATTATTTTAGGTAAGCTCAATTCATCACTCTTTGATTTTTATAGCAATGGCACCAAAGAAATCAGAAGTAGGAACTAAAAAGGATGAAACCAAACCAAGTAAACCATCTTTACAGTCTCCATTGCTCAATTTGTTACCCGAGTCAGTAGATAAAGGGCCAAAGAAAGTCTTTAGAGATTCAACTTAGGGATGTAGGAACCCAATTGTTCCTAATTTTTTCATTGACATTGAGTTGATTAGAGCTTTGGCCAATAGATACCATGCCCCAACAAATATTTTTAGGTGGTGGGTGTTTGGTAGATGTTTTGAGGGAGGCCATAATTAAGTGTTTTAACCTAAACAAACAAGCAGTTACAAAAGTAAATCTGGGGAAGCTAGAACAAGAATACAAGAGATTAAGGAGAACTTATAGGAGTGATGAGCTCCCCTTGCACATGAAAAGGGGTGATAACAACAGGATGCTTCCCATCCCCTCTTCAAAAGTAGAGCCTTTTCTAGTGTTTGATTTCCAGGTCTACTTCAAAAATACATACCATGCATTGTGTCAGGTTCTTGGGATAGATGCAGAGGATAACATGTCAGTAGGATTGATGGGGATGGCTATGATCATTCAACATCTAGATTCAAATGTCAAGTTTTATTTTTATTCTATAATTGAAGAACAAATTCATGAAGGATTGTTGCAGGTGAGGGAGGCTAAGGCTCCCATGTCTTTTAGAAAGTATTTTTTGCTATGCCATTTGATTTTGTATCAAAATGAAACAAAGTGGACTAAGAGGATGAAATTTTGCACACAAGAGAATGGAGTTAGACTCCCTGTACAAAATTGGTGCTACATATGGGATAGTAGGTGCAATGAATGTAATTTTGTTGTTTTTAGAGATGATTTTGTTGTCAGAATAATTGCTGCCCTAGGTTTCCCCACACCAAGGTTGCCACAATCTTTGATGGATGTAATGAGGCCAATGCAATACAAGCTAGATCAAGGCTTTATGTATAATTATGTTGATTGATTCCTATTTTCATAGCATACTATCATTAGGGTGTATGGTTGTGACCAGGCACCTCATATTTTGCTAAATTTTGTGCCTACTAGAATATATTTTTTGGAGTGCATGTGGTAGATGCTTTGGATGGATAATTACCTTGGAGCCCATTAGACATTCAAAATGGGTCTCAAAATTGGTCCCAGTAAGAAAGAAAAATGGGGATATTAGATTGTGCGTAGATTTTAGAAACTTAAATGTTGCTTCCCTGAAAGATAATTACCCTCTCCCAAATATGGAAGTCATACTACATAGAGTGACAAGGTGTGAGTTGTTGTCAATGATGGATGGATTTTCTGGCTACAATCAGGTCAAAGTTAAAGAGTCTGAGCAATATAAGACAACCTTTACTATTCCATGGGGAATGTATGTCTATGTAAGAATTCCCTTCGGCCTCACAAATGCAAGGGAAACTTTCCAAAGGGCCATGGATGTGTCATTTTCATATTTAATCAATGCTATAATGGTAGTTTACCGAGATGACAACATTGCTTATTCCAAAAGGGAAGAAGATCATGTGGAACACTTGGATAAGATATTCATCAGAGTTGTGGAATATGGTATCATCATTAATCCTAAAAAATGTCATTTTGTTGTCACATAAGGTAAACTTTTATGGAATATTGTGTCAAAAGAAGGAATTAGAATAGACCCTGAAAGAGTAGAATCCATAGATAAAATCCCAATCCCCATAACTGTCAAAGCCATTCAATCATTTTTTGGGAAAAATATTTTTTTTAGGAGATTTGTGTCAAACTTTGTTGAGATTATTAAACCCATATGCAAAATGTTGAAAAAGGGAGAAAAAATAGACTAGACTATAGAAGCCCTAAAAGCCTTTATATCTATCAAAAACCCCATCAAAGAAGCCCCTATTTTAAAATCTCCTAATTTTACCAAACCTTTTCAAATATTCTATTTTTCCTCATTTGACACCATAGCAACTTTTATGTTACAAAAGAATGATGAAGGCCATGAACAACCAATATCTTTCTTTAGCAAGTCACTGCAGGGTATAGAATATAAGTATGATATTATGGAGAAACAAGCTTATGCATTGGTCAAAGAAACAAAGGCTTTTAGGCCATATCTAGTTGGAGCTAAAGTAATAGCATATGTACCACATGCAGCTATGAAAGATATCTTGGTACAAATGGAGGTGACAGGGAAAAGATGCAGACAGATCAATAAGATCTAGGAATTCAATATGGAAATTCAGATCACCAAGTTATTAAGGGGACAGGGTTTGGCCAAGCTGATGGCATAAACAAACATTGAAGCTAACCAAATCTGTGATGTAGAAAATGAGGATGGTGGAGTTGCAAGCATTGAATATACTTCTTGGTATACAAACATAGTGTACTATCTCAGGCACATGAAGTTCCCTGAAGGATTGGATGATAATCAAAGGAGAAAATTGAGACTACAAGAATCTAAATATGTTTTCTTAGAGGGTGAATTATTTTGGAAAAATAGAGATGGAGTGCTATTGTTGTGTCTAGATGAATCACAAGAGAAACATGTCTTGAGAGAGATGCATGCGAGAGTGTATGGAGGCCACTATTCTACTAAAACTAAAATACATAAAATTCTCATGGCAGGCTATTACTGGCCTAAGGTTTTCAATGATTCTTTTCCATATGTGAGGAAGTGTGAAGCTTGCCAAAAATTCTTAGGAAAGATGAAATATCAAGGAGCCTTACCACTTAGACTTTTATAAGTAGAAGCTCATTTTCACCAATAGGGAATTGATTTTATCAGAGAGATATAAGAAAAAGTCAAGTGGGGGACATAAATGGATACTTGTAGCTGCTAGTTATTTCATTAAATGGGTAGGGGCAATCCCAACAAAGCAAGCAACAAGTAGGGTGGTAATAAATTTCCTGATGGAGAATTATATAACCAAATTTGGTACACCAGTTATATTGATCACAGATAATGGGATGTGTTTCAAGTCTGATGAATTTAAGAGTTTCTGCAGCACATATGGTATTACTATTTCTTATGCTTCCCCCTACCACCCAAAAGCAAACAGCTAGGAAGAATCCAACAATAAAAGTCTCTTGAAAATCATAAGGAGAATGTTAGATGGAAACAAGAAGGCTTGGGACTCAAAGTTAAGGATGGTTGTGTGGACAGATAGAATAACTGTAAAAAAGGAAATTGGAAAATCTCCATTTGAGCTAGTGTACAGGATATGAGCCAGAATGCCATTGCAGAACCTTTTACCAATTTATAATTTCATCCTTTAGGAAGATTTAGACATTCCAAAACCAATGGAGGAAAGAATGGAGAAACTTGTAGAACTTGATGAAATAAGGAGGATGACTCAAAAGAAAAATGAGAAGGTGCAATCTCAAATGAAGTATCTTTTTGATAAGAAGGCTAAAAATATAAATTTTGAGGTGAGTGATTTGGTATTGATGTGGAATGCTAGATGCCAGGAGAAGGGAAAGCATGGAAATTTGGAAGCCTTATGATTAGGGCCTTTTGTTATCACTAATAAGGGAGGAGAAGATTCTTATTATTTGCAGAACATGTCTGGTGAAGAGTAAGAATTTCCAGTACATGGGAAATTTTTGAAGCATTTCTTTTCTTAAGGAATACCAGAGGATTAAGGATTGCTAGTGCATGGAAAATTCTGAACAAGCCTCTTAAAATAATATTTTCCATGCACAATAGTCTAGGAAATCATAAAAGTGGCTAAGACTTGCTAGTACATGGACAATCCTAGATTTCCCTTATTAAAAAACAAATTTTCTTTCCATGTATAGTAGTCTAGCTTCATCTCCATCTCCATTATTTTCCATCTCCACATCCTTATCATTTCCATCCACTCCACCCTCCATCTTTCATATTTTCTGAAATCTTGGCCCGCAACTAGAGATTTTGGATTCTTGTGGTGATGGATAAATCACTCATCCCCAAATCGAGCCGCTGTTAGAACCAAAATTTTCATAAAAATTTCAAAGCTTTCATCATTGGAGATAAAAAATTTCATACCATCATTTTCATAAAAAATCATTTCATAGCCATCCACAAAGCTAAAATAGCCCTTTACCGCCATACCGCTACCTCATTAAACACTCATCATAGCCTTCACCTCATACTACCCTACCGCAACCTCTTGCAAGATAGCTCGTTGTAGCACTGTGAAGGGATCCAACATTATACACTTTTTTCGCTATACCATGAGGGGATAAAACATAGCCCGCAGTAGAGTGGTATAGTGATCAATACCAGCAGAAGGAGATCGCTATACCACGAAAGGATGAAATACAACCCATGGTGGAGTTGTGTGAAGAAGAACAGTGATAAAAGGGAACCGCTATACCATAGAGCATTAGAACAAGGCCCATGGTAGAGCAATACACTTGTGAATAGTAGTAAAGGGAGGTACCGCCATACCGCGGAAAGTTTGAACATAGCCCACTATAAATTGGTAAAAATGTGAAGCACTGGGAGGACAACACGGTACTGCAGGAAGGAGAAAGATAGTCTATAGTAGAGCGATGTAGTATGAACTAAGGGTACACTATGGCATCAAAATCAAGACAAAGAGGGTGTGTGGTAGTGTGGTATACTAAAGTAAGGTAACAATGAGTACTGTGGTACCACAGGAAGATGAAAAGTACTATGAGGTAACGTGGTAAGTAGCCATTGAAACATTTAAAGTGGGCTAGTCACATCAGTCAACTTTGAAATATGAAATTGAGCTAAGAATGAAATATTTGAATGATGAGAATTTAAGATTTGAGAATTAATGCGGCTTGGTTTGAAATAAACAAAGAATATTGAGGTTTCTCATTCATAGCAGCAAAAGCTAAGTGCAGACAGGCTTATGGTGTAGAAGTAAAAGGAAATTCTCAAGAAGTGAACATTATTCTAGGTAAGCTCAATTCATCACTCTTTTATTTTTATACCAATGGCGCCAAAGAAATAAAAAGTAGGAACTAAAAAGGATGAACACAAACCAAGTAAACCATCTTTATAGTTTGCATTGCTCAATTTCCTACCTAGGTCAGTAGATAAAGGGCCAAATAAAGTCTTTAGAGATTTAGCTCAGGGATGTAGGGACCCAATTTTTCCTCAATCTAGGTGGAACTTGTACTGGTATTTCTATAGGAAAAAAAATCACAAGGTCTCGACATCAAACCCGTGGACACTTGACCTAGCCAAGCTGATAGTTCCTTATTTTTTCATTGACATTGAGCTAATTAGAGCTCCGTCTAATAGATACCATGCCCCAAAAAAGACTATTAGGCTCCTAGATGGTGGGTGTTTGGTAAATGTTTTGAGGGACACCATAATTAAGTGTTTTAACTTGAACAAACAAGTAGTTACAGAAGTAAATTTTGGGAAGCTAGAACAAGAATACAAGAGATTAAGAACTTATAGGAGTGATGAGGTCCCTTTGCACATGAAAAGGGGTGATAACAATAGGATACTTCCCATCCCCTCTTCAAAATTAGATCCTTTTCTAGTGTTTGATTTCCAGGTCTACTTCAAAAATAGATACCATGCATTGTGTCAGGTTCTTGGGATAGATGCAAAGGATAAGGTGTCAATAGGGTTGATGAGGATGGCTATGATCATTTAGCATCTAGAGTCAAATGTCGAGTTTGATTTTTCTTCTATAATTGAAGAACAAATTCATGAGGGATTGTTGCAGGTGAGGGAGGCTAAGGCTCCCATGTCTTTTAGAAAGTATTCTTTACTATGTCATTCGATTTTGTATCAAAATGAAAAAAAGTGGACTAAGAGGATGAAATTGTGCACACAATAGAATGAAGTTAGACTCCTTGTACAAAATTGGTGCTACATATGGGATAGTAGGTGCAATGAATGTGATTTTCTTGTGTTTAGAGATGATTTTGTTGTCAGAATAATTATTGCCCTAGGTTTCCCCACACCAAGGTTTCCACAGTCTTTGATGGATGTAATGAGGCCAATGCAATACAAGTCAGATAAGGTCTTTACATATAATTATGCTAATTGGTTCCTAATTCCATAGCATACTATCATCAGGGTGTAGGTTGTGACCAGGCACCTCATATTTTTCCAAAGTTTGTGCCTGCTAGAATATGTTTTTTGGAGTTCATGTGGCAGATGCTCTAGGTGGAGTATGATCTAATGAGGAATCAAAGAAAAGGCACATTTTTTCCTAATTTGGAAGTGTTTTAGGAGTTTTCTATTGGATCAGACATGTTGGAAGAATTACAAAGATTCATGAGGGTCAATTATCCCCTCAAGTCCAGAAAAAAAAGAGTATGTCACCCAGACGGTTACATTAATATGATTAGAAGGACTTTGCTGACAAAAAGGGCCATATCTCATGCATTTGACCCAGAGGAGGATTTAATAAGGAATTTGGTATATTTTGATGATGTATTTCAAACTAGAAAGAGATGGATAATGATGATGGGGTGGGAGGATCAAAAGAAGGAGAAGAATAATAATTTCAAGGGGTTCTTTGCTGATGAACCTAATCCTCTCAAAAGGATGCAGATGATCCTAGTGAAATTTGATGGATTTTATAAAAGGGCTCAAGATGAAGGGTTAATCCCACTTCCTACACCCCCACAACCATCACATGAAGCATCCACATCCCATACATCACCTCCATCACTAGTACATCCATCCCCTCCATCTCCCACACATGAACCCCTGACCCAAAAACAAAAAAAATGAGTTATTAGTTGACTATGGCTCAAGTGATGAGGAACAAGAAGCAATACTAACCTTTTCAGCAATGAAAGAGGTAGCAAAGCAGTAGAAAACTCAGAAGCCCCATGATCCTAAGATTAGGATATCAAAATAATCTGTAGATGAAATTCAGGATGATGAGAGAGTGGTTTCCCGTCTGATAGAGGATGATAATTTCATTCATACTAATGAGGTCAAATATTTTTGGATCAAAATAAAAATGAAGCAGTTTGATGAATGGTTAAAGATCAATCTCATAGGAGCCAATGATTCAAAACAGGTTGAGATTCAGGCTCAAACATTGGCAGAACTAAATTGATAATATTAATGTTACTCCTCAAGAAGCAAGGGAATTAGTTTTGAAAAGTGATATGTTGATCAAAAAAATAATGGAGTTGTCCAAGGTGTTTCTGTTGGACCAAATCAAATCACAAGATGACCCAATGTTGTTTGCAGAATTTGACTTAGAAGGAGTATCAGGAATAGGGTATAACCCTACCACTCAAACTCTTTCCCTATGGGAAAATCATAAGAGTAAAAGGAATCCTAGACTCTTGGATGTGGTACAAGAGATGATATGGTCATCCATGGTGAGGACAATGAAGGATACAACTCCAACATAGGCTACTATGATAACTATGCACTCAACAATGTTCACCAAAGATGTGGTGGAAAACATGGAGAAGAAAATACCAGAGCATGAGAAAAGATTAAAATTGTCAAATGATGAAGTTAATAAATTGTTTATTGAAAAATAGTAAGGGGAGATGAGATAGTTGTCTATCATCCACTTGTTCAAGCTGAGGACCCACAAATTCAATAGATGAAAAATGAAATTGATCGGTTGAAAAAGCACAACATGGAAGATGTCAAGCGCCACATCGTGGGTACCCTAAGAAAAATATTGGAGCACATAATTGAGATATTGAAGGAAAATATAGGTGGTGTACATGAGAGCTTTAGCAACCTGGTTAAAGCTTTGGAGCAGATCAATGCTAATTATCCTATTCTAGAAGAACTCCAGAAAAGGTGGCAACCCACTTATCATATTTTAACTAATCTATGTAAAGCAACACAAAGGGATCTAGATGCCCCTCCCAGGATAAAACCAACTGAGGAAATGGTGAAGGGGGTGATTGAGGAACACAATTATTTGATTGATATGAAGAAGAAAGTGGAAATTAGGAGAAATGCATTTGACTCTATAAAGCACACTTTCAACCCTTCAGTCACTAAAGATGATAATCAAATAAAAGGTGTGGATGAATGGAAGAATGAATTTGATCAAATGGTTTCTTAGTTCCTGACACACATATAGAGTGATGGAGATATTAGCCTTGATAGGTTTCATACTTTTCTAGATAGAATTGTGATATTAGACAATGGATACACAAAATTTGTGGTAGATGTCAAGAACTTGCTCGATAATAGATGGAGAAGTCATCTCACCAATCTTGTTGCTGCTCAAGAATTCAAGTGGCCAAATGATTTGACAATAAGTAAATGGTAGGAGAAGTATCTTGGCTCAGATGAGGATTGATCATCAATATCATGAAGGAGAATAATCATAAAGTAATAGCTTTGCACATGTCTTAGATGACCACAGGCTTCTTACTCAAAGACTAACGGATTGGAGCATTTGTTGTTTTATTTATTTTTCAGTTATTCTTAATTTCATAAGTTATGTTTTGTTACCAAAAGACACAACATTTGGTCTAAAGCTTGTTGCCTCTCATATAAATACGAGAGACCAAGACCAAAAGAAGGATATTAGATTAGAGATAGGAGAAAATAATTGGTGAATAGGGATATATATAATGTCTACATTTCAAAAGACTATGATGCATGTATAAAATATTGGAGGAATCAATAAAAGAACTCCAATTTTGTGGTGTCATTCTAGTATCAGTTGTTTGTTGAATTAATTGAAAATATTATCAAGTTGTCTCCAAGGATGATGTTTCTTTGTTATTTAAACTGATATATCAAGTATATACTCAATTTATTGATGCACATTTTTTGTATTCATGTGGCATGATTAATTGGTTCTTTCATGCAAAGATTAAATACTTTTAGTCATTCACAGTAATTTAGAAGTGTCATTTGGATCACAAAGAAGAACTTGGTAATTACATTCTTGCATACTTATACAAGTTATAAACTAATATTTGTATGCCAAACAATTAGAATTTCTGCCAAATAGAAGCCACTCATCTTAGACTTTCATTTGACTTTGTTTTACCCAATAAAGCACTGGTCTCACCCATTTTTATTTAGTTTTATCATACCAAATTCATTTTTTTTACATTTGTTAATTGAACATATTTTATCTTGATATATCTTACACAATTCATACCAAACTAAAATTTCATTTATCCAATTCCAATTTCCATTGTGGATAGATTTCTTAGGGAAGAAACGCACAATTCAAATATGCTTCATTCACATAGGTTTACCTACCTAGGTCTAGCAGAACCTAAGAGTAGAAGGTTCAAATTCATCATTTGGCCTTGTACATTAGCCAAAAATGTATCAAGATCTTGGCAACCTCTTGTGGTTCAAACCTATGTTTTTGAGACCTAACACTCCTTTTCTTCAAATTTCCTCAAAAGAACTTGGAAACCAAGCACCAAAGAAATATTCTCATCATCTTCAATAATTCCCTATCACCATTAAATTGACTACAACACAACAACTCAACCAAACAACATACACAAATAGAAACTTACCTGATCAACACTAGAGGTTGAAATCAATAGCACTTACTAATGACAACACAATGAAACTAATCAAAGCATCATGATAACTAATTAACAATAAGTAGTCATCAATGAGTACACAAACGTAAGCCTATTGACATCAATGATGAGACTAACTACTCATACTTGCAAATATCTCCCCCTTTGTCATTGATGACAACACATAACGTGAAAAAACATCAACAAACATAACAACTCTAATAACCAATATACTAATCCTTTTCAACTTACTTCCTCTCTCCACCTTTCTTATCTAATCCTTTTTCACATACCTCTCTCGTCCTTTTACATCAATAGAAAAGGAAAACACCTATGCATCTCTTTCCCCCTTTTACACCAACTCTATATACTCTCTCCCTCAAAGGAAATACCTTTAAGGGACAACAACTATTCTTACAACAACCTTCTCTTTTTACTTCTTTGCATACCCCCCCTTAGGAGAGCAAAATAATAACTCTCAAACCTTTTGAGCAAACTAACTTCCTAAATCATCTTAATGTGCCAATTGAAATATGAGATATAGAAATTTCAACTAGCACACAATCAAGCAATACATAACATAAGATATACGTGGAAAACCAAAAATGGGAAAAACCACAGTGAGAAATGTTGCTAGTTGCTATTTTCCTAATCCTTCCTCACAATGAAACCTTTATTACAACTTTTAAGGACACCAATCCCCTATTCTGAGAACCAAGTCAATTATCTGATGGCACCAACCAATCAAATTTACAGGATATAGGATTATTACAATTTGTTCATCAAGAACAAAAATCAATGTTACAGCTTACTCTACAACTACTCAAGTTTTTGTTGCTACTGCAACAACTCTCTTCTCTTCTCTGCACATCTCTATTTTTCTCTACTCTTCCCCTTTTTCTTTAGTGCATTCTCTATCCACCTCAAATATCTTAGCTTACCCTCTATAAAAAATGCACACAAACTCTACTTTTCTTCGGAACTCGCTCAGTTTTTTGCTTAACAACATTTTTTCTATCATCGGTTTTTGTTTTTTACACACCATCAGTGATTGCCTCAGGATTCTCTACCACATACATATGTTTTGTTAGAGTTCCAGGATATCTACTTCACTACCATACTTCTACATTGAGCCACACAATATTTAATTCTATTATAAAGAATAAATTCCCTTATTGTCTCTTTGTTAAACCCTAGGATCGAATATGCATTTTATTTGTTCTCTATTTATTCAATCTAATTTAGACCTCTATCTCCATCATGATTTGTGCCACTAATTTTTGAATCAAATCTACAATCATATTGGTTGTTGGTGTGGTTGACCCAATTAACTTCGAGCAGAGTAGGTTTTTTGTTGAAACCCATGTTCATACAAACTTGACCATTGCATTTCTTCATATTTAAATTTGCACCATCAATCTCATCACTTAACGTCATCATCTATGACTTCTCATTTCATCTTAAATTTTTTTAAAACATCACCATTAGATGAGCCTTTCTTTAAATATCCATCATCAATCATGTTCATCCCATATCACTCCAACTCTTGCGTAACCACCATTCAATCACACAATGTGAGTAACCTCAGAGATGACCATTAGATCATTCACCCTTCAAATCTATGCCATTCATATTGATTAATCGGGTATCGTTGTAACTCACATGATGTCATTTTTCATTCTTGCGATGTGAATACATTCAACAATCATTGTTGGATTGATCATTCTTTAAATTAGCAACATCCCCTACTATATTGCTAGAAAAGGACAGAAGCCCATAGAATACTAGCAGACTGGACGACTACTACCACCTATTCACCTTAGATATTACCTTCTACTTCCTAATTATGTTCATCACTCATCGCGAGAACCATCCCATCACTTCACTTCATAACACCAATGTGAAGCGATCAAGTGATATGTCGCCACATGTCTACCAAACTCACTAAATTCATTGTCCTCCATTTGACCAAAATGCTATTTGATCTCCACCATTGCTTACTCCCCTATGAGGTATAGACGGGGTCCCACCATAGGTGCCATGGGATGGAAAGAACTATTGGATCTTTTATCCTTGATCATAGCCAATGATCAAAGTTCCATCGCCCATCACACAAACTAAATGAAGACTTCAAAACTTAGTCGTGATACATGAGAACTTAGCAATAGTTGTTAGATGTGTAAACATTGAGCATGCACTATCTATCTTAAAAATAATGATATATAAGCGACACCAATCAGAAGAATAGGTAATGGGACCAAACACAACATGGTTCTAATGACATAATTTTATGACTTATGTGACCTACAACCTCTGACAAGTAGTCAATGAAAAAATAGGAAATATGTTAAGGCACCATGACTGCAATCCTAGGGTTTAACCAATAAACCCTAATTTTGAATAAGAGTAGACATAATTCATTTTTTAGTGCATTATACATCCTCTGACCCAACCAATTACATATTTGGAATATACTCAGAAAACCCATATCAAAGTTGTCACTAGATTTTCATTCAAATTCTTGGAGACCATTGTTGCATAAAGATGATAACATTTTGTCAATGTTGTAACATTTGTAGAATCATTCGTCTTTCCCCAACAACATGCACCTGTTCTTCTACAACCTAATCCTCATCTCTCTACCATCAATCCTCTAGAATTCCTTTCATGATATCTCATTTTTCCATCAATGAAAATATTATGCCAACAATCTCCCCCTTTATCATTGATGGAAAAACCTAATGCTCTGAACCAAATAAGATATTTTAGTCCATGCTTCTATTTTGAGAATCTTCTCACATTTATCCCCCTTTGACATCAATGGAAAAGGTTAGACTCCCCCTGAAAATATACTCCCCCTTTGACAAACAATTCAAAGATAAAGTGAGGATCTTTGATTATGCAACCATCAAGTCATTAGAAATTTGTAAAACCAATTTTCCTTACTTGATCTCATTCTCCATCACCAAGGATAAATAGAGTACCAATTAAGCTCCCCCTAGATTCATTCCCTATCACTAATATATTAGTGATATGTTGTGGGAGAAATCACTCCTAGTTTCTGCCTCAGATATTCAAATTGTTCTTTAGGAAGAGGCTTGGTGAAAATGTCAACCACTTATTCTTTAGTGGGAACATTTTCCATTCTAACCTCCTTGTCTACAACCTTCTCTCTAATGAAGTGATACTTGCTAGATATGCGCTTTTTTCTAGAATGCATCATTGGATTCTTTGATATGTTTATGACACTTGAATTATCACAAAGAATTGAGATATGTTCATTGTACTCAACCTTGATGTCCTTAAGCATCTGCTTCATACAGAGGACTAGAGTAGAACATGCTGCTACTACTACATATTCTTCTTCTGCAGTGGATAAAGTGACTAATTATTTCTTCTTGCTCATCCAGGAAACTAATTTGTTCCCAAAAATAATGCTCCACCATTGGTGCTTTTCCTATCACCTACACTTCTTGCCCAATCAAAATTTTGGTATGCTATCAAAGAAAAATCCTTGCTCTTGGGATAGCACAACCTATAATCAACAATGCTTTTGATATATTTGAAAATTATTTTCATTGTGTTGACATGAGACTCTTTTTGTGCAGCCTGAAACATTGCAACTAAACATACTAGCATAATATCTATCTTTGATGCAGTTAAGTACAACAAACTACCAATCATTGACCTATACATAGTCTGATTTACATCTGGTGATTCATCTAATTTACTCAACTTTCAGCCAGTTATCATGGGGTTACTGTGGTGATCCCATAATAGTGGTTTACAATTTTTGGCCAAACTGGACACTGAATTTTTTTTTTTAACTAAATCTTCACTTTTGGGCACCTATAGCAACTAAATCGTGAGGAATTTGAAGATGATGCAAACTAGAGTTTCATGACATTTTGTCTATAGATTCTAAATATATTTTTTTCAAAAATTTTGGAATCAGATTGCACTTCTTTTTCCATCTCCCTTGAAAACAAGTTTTTTTTAGAAAACAACATTTTTACAAAGTGATGCTCACTGTATAGCGCGTAATTTTTTTTCCATGAAGGATAAAATTCTAATTCTTTTGAATTTAGATTTTTAACTCCTATATCTAGTGCTTCCTCTCAGTTAGATATTTTTTATTGAATATTTTTTCTTTAATCAAGTTTCGAAGTCAAACCAATTACAATTCAGACATAGCACATCCATATAAGGCGTAACATTTTTTGTATGTATCAAAATTCAATTTTTTTTTTGTTGGATCAAGGACTTCAATATTTGATGCACTCATATTTTCCAAAAAAAAAAATTGACAATCTTCTATTTTTGTACATGTGCAGAACATAGAGTTTGATTTTCGGTAAAAAACCTACATTCACAAGAAATAAAAAATAAATATAATAATTAAATTAAATTTATTTAAAATTATACTTTTTTGGAATCTTATAATAAGGACTACATACTTAAAAAAAAAAAAAATTATATTAATTCATTTCATCCCCCAAAAGGTAAATCAAAAGTTGTTTTTATCAACATTTTGATAGGTGTAAAGGAGACTCAGTTATAGGTATGGTTTAAAAATAGCGGGGTTCTATCTAAGGGGGTTTGATCTAAGGTAGTTTGATCAAACCCTCTTCAATTGGAATGCTTTAAATGAAACTTTTAAAGGCTTAAATTATTATATTTTCTAAAAATATGTGATTTCAGCAAAAAATAGAATCTCCCAGAAATTGTTAACTAGCTTTGTGGGATCACCCAGACTTTGACCGGTCTACTATCCTCCATACCAACGAAACATTTCCTTAGCATATTTTTTTGATATATAAATATCCCATTCTCCATTTGTACAATTTGTAAACCAAGGAAAAATGACAACTCTCCTAACATTGATATCTCAAATTCATCTTGCATATGCATAGCAAATATTTTACACATCTTATCATTACTAACTCCAACTATGATGTCATCTACATATACACCAACAATAATCATGTGCTCACCTTCTGATTTAAAGTATATATTGCTATCTACACATCCTTTCTTGAATCCTTGTTGTTGCAGGTATTGGTCTAATCTAGAATACCATGCTCTAGGTGCTTGCTTAAGACCATACCATGCTTTCCTTAATATGCACACATGATCATCATCTTCTAATAGTTGAAAAATTTCTGGTTGTTCTATGTAGACTTCCTCTTCTAGGTTTCCATTAAGGAATGCAAATTTAACATCTATTTAATACACTTTAAATCATTTATATACTGAAAATGCAAGAAATATTCTAATTGCTTCTAATCTTTCCACAAGTGCAAATGTTTCTTCAAAATCAATACCTTCAACTTGTGCATACCCCTTGCACACTAATCTTGTATTATTTCATACTATAGTTCCGTCTTCATTGAGCTTGTTCCTAAACACCCATTTAGTCCAAATTACATTTTTGCTTGGGGGTCTAGGAACCAACTTACATGTTTTATTATTTTCAATCTGATTTAGCTCCTCTTCCATGGCCTCTATCCAGCTCTCATCCTTGCTAGATTTAGTAAAAAAAATTGGTTTAATATGAGATAGGAGAGCAAAGTTAACTTGTTCTTTGTTTCTCCAAAGTCTCCTCCTAGTCTGAACTCCTTTTTTGTCCCCAATTATCTAATCAGCTAGGTGATACTTCTTAACATACTTTGTAGGTGCCTTCTCAACCTCTTCTTCAAATTATTCTTCATTATTTGCGACATTATCTTCATAATTTGAACCATCTTCAAATTCATTCTGATCAGACTTGATACACTTTATACATCATCAATCTTGACATTGATGCTTTCCACAATCTTTTTGAGTCTTTTGTTATAGAATTTATAGGCTTTTCTTTCGGTGGAATATCCTAGAAATATTCCTTCATCACTTCTTGATTCAATGCTTCTCATATTTTCATATTCTATCTTAATGTAGCATCTGATTCCAAACACTTTGAAGTGCTTAACAAAAGTAGGCCTACCATACCACAATTCATAAGGGGTGCTATCATTATGTGCTCTAATTTACAATGTGTTCAGAATATATAATGCAGTATGAACAACTTCTCTCCAAAACATATTAGCTAATCTTTTAGCCATGTCCTTGACAACTCTATTCTTTCTCTCAAGGTAAAATCACAATACCGTGTTTCACTTTTTGTCCAAGATGGACATTCACATTAATATTTTTAACTGAATCTTCATCTTCTGAGACCTATAGTAGCTAAAGCTTTAAGAATCTGAAGATGATGTAAACTAGTGATCTATGGAAATTTGTGTGTAGATTCTAAATATATATATTTTAAAATTTTCTAAAATAAATCATGAATATTTCAACATGTCCTTTAATAACTAGTTTTTAGTAGAAAACGACATTTTTAGAAAGTAATGTTTGTGTCGTACAACATAATTTTTTATGAAGGATGAAATTCTAATTTTTGAAATATTGATTCTCAACATCAATATCTAGGTGAAGGATATTCTAATTAATTTAGGAAGTCACTGTAACTATAATTTTGACATACATGTGTGTTGTACAACCTAACTTGTTGTGTATATATCAAAATCCATTTTTTCTTTTTTTGGTGAAACAAGGCCATCAATACCTAGGGAAAGGTTATTTTTTGAATTTTTCTAAAAATGGTTTACTATTTTTCAACCTCTAAAAAACAAAGAGCTTGATGTTAAAAGAAAAACCTATGTTCAGTAAAAATTGAAAATTAAATACCTGATAAAATGAAAACATATCAAAACCATACTTTATGTAAATATCATTTCAAGAGCTACAATCTTGTAAAATATAATTTCTAAATGATGTTATTTAATCCCTCAAAAGGTAAAGAAAAAGAGTTTTTTCCCAACATTTTGATAGGTGTGAAGGAGACTCCATTGTGGGTATGATTTAATACTAGAAGGGTTCTATCCAAGGGGTTTTTATCTAAGGGGATCTTATCTATCCCTCTTCAATTAAAAACCTTTAGCTGGGACCTATCAAGGTTTAAATTATTCGTTTTTCTTAAAAAAGTGATTTTAGGAAAAAAATCAGCATGTCCCAAAAGTGAGACACACTATTGTGGTAGTACCCCTCAAAATCTCCTTTTTCTTGCAGAGTTATAGGTGTAGAATATAGTCTCTTGATTCCATGTTCCTTATAGTATTCAACAAATTCACTTGAGGTAAATTCTCCTCCTCGTTTTGATCTCAAACATTTAATTCTTCTTCCCAATTCTTTTTCAACCATTTTCCTAAATATCTTAAATCTTTCAACATTCCTTGTGACTTGTCTCTTAGAAATGTTACCCATGTAATTATTTTGTAGTCATTGACTAGTAACATAAAGTACCTTTCTCCTTTCAGTCCCCTTGTTCTTGTAGGTCCACACAAATCAATATAAAACAATTGTAAAGGTTTAGTAGTTGCATATTCCTTGGTTGGGAAAATGGCCTTTGTTTTCTTTCTGTACTGGCATTCTTTGCATATGACATTTTCAGGCTTGGTTATTTTAGGAATTTTTCTTACTAGACCTCTTAAACTTACTTTCACCAGATTATCAAAGTTAATGTGTCTTAATCTTCTATGCAATGACCAACTTTCATCAAATTTTCTTAACAAACACCTTTGGCCTTTCACTTCAAAAAGGTTATAAAGATTGCTATCAATTCTCAATCCTTGTGCAAATGTCTTTCCATTATTTTTTATTTTTCAACCTTTTGAATCAAATGTGACTTTATACCTATTGTCACACATCTAACTTACACTCTGAAACATATTGTGCTTCAATCCTTCAACATACAAGACATCTTTTGTGGGATTTTTACCATCAAGGCTTAGTATGCCTTTTCCACATATTTTGACTATCATGTTGTCACCCAAACTCACAGATCCTCCATTACATTTCTTGATATTAATGAGTTTTATTTTGTCTCCATTCATGTACTTGGATCATCCACTATCTATCACCCATTAATTTTTCTTCTTAGCATGCAGTACTATCTGTGAAATCATTGATTACGTACGTGGAACTTTATCCCTTTTCTTTCCACAAATTCTTATCTTTCTTTTCTATCTTCTCCTCCATAGTTTTAGATTCTTTGTTTACTCTAAGAGGTGGATCTTTCTTTTTCTCATTCTTAACATTTGGTCTTGTAAACTTTGTTCCACAATTTTTAGCTATATGACCAACGTTATTATAGTTATAGCAAACTACATTCATAACCACTACAGGATCAAATGGATTCTTTCTTAAAAAGTTTATAGTTCTCTTAGGATTGATTGTACATTCTCTAGCCCTATGACCAAACTAATTACATGTATAACAATATTCATAAAAGTATGAGGAATACCTAGTCATAGCATTTTTTGTCTGATGATGTGATCTTTTGTGCATCTACTTTCTTGTGTCTCTCACCCTAGTGAATCTGTCAGAATCAGCCCTTCTGAAAGTCTACCTTCTCTTCTGATCATCAAGTGTTGATTGGTTATCATTATTGTCTATAGTAGGCTTATTTTTTTCTTTAATTCTATCTACCTTTGTAGATTTTTTTTGTGAATAAACTCCCTTTGCAATCTCTTTCATCAACTAAATGAGACTTTTCTCTTGCTTTAAATATTTTGTACAACTTTGTAGAAGTGTTTGTGAATATATTCTTACCTTTCTCAAGCCCTAGTCTATATTTTAGTTTTTTTAGGGATTCTATGTGCTCAATAGCTCATCTAAAATATTTGAGCCACTTTTCAGCTTGAGTCCTTTCTCTATTTTCACTTTTTCCTTTTCTAAATCTTTTCTTAGAGCAACGATCTCTTCCTCAAGATTCATACATATTTTAGCCTTAGACTCTAGCTTGGATTTAAGTACATATTTTGTCCTCTTGGATTCTTCATGTTGTAACTTCAAATTTACCACATTCTAGGTAGATTCTTCTAGATCCTTTCTTAGTTTGTATAACTCTTTTTGTGCTAGTTTCTTATGTTGCTTGTTCTCCTTTTTCAACTTCTCAATCTCCTCTCTAAGATCATTAATATCATCCAAAGCATAACTGAGTTCTCCTTCTAGGTCAACCTCTCCATCTTCTTCACCTACTTGATGAAGGTTTTCTACATTTTCATCCTTCAGTTCCTCAAATTCTTTTGCAATGAAGAGAAATTTATTTTCTCTCACAACAAAAGAAGAGTTTTGTTCATCATATGAGTTGTAGTCATCTGACACATCATTCTCCTTTTAAATGTATAGAATTTACTTTTTCTTCTAAAAACTCCTCTTAAGGTAGTAGGGTTTCTTCATTTATCATCTTCCTAATGCTTAGAGTTACCTTTATTATTGTAGGGAAATTTAGAAGAAAAATCACCTACTTTACCACATTCAAAGAATTTAAAGGGAAACTTACCTTTGTACTTGTTGGATCCTCTTCTTAGTCTCTTGATAAAATTTTCCTCTTCTTGACTAGTCTTATCATTCCCAGATGTGATAATATCAACCTTGTCTTTCTTAAAAGATGCATCCTTCTCCTTGTTGAAAACCTTGAAGGAAGCTTTCTTCCTAGATGGTTCTACATCTCCCATCCTCATTTCATATGTGGTGAATATACCATGCAACTCATTAAGAGTAAGTTTGTCTATTTCTCTTCCTTCCTCTATTTCACAGATCTAAGGATCATATTTGTTTCTCATTGACCTTAGAACCTTCAGTACAATTACATATTATTTCATTTTTTCTCCATATCCTTGAAAAGAGATCATTATATTGTTAACTCTTAGAAGATAGTATGCAATCTTCTCTTCTATTATTATCTTTAGGCCTTCAAATATATCTCTCAATACTTGAATATTTTCCAATTTTACCATGTCATATCCTTCATAGATATTTTTCAATGTATCCCAGATATCATGTGCAATCTTATAATACATAACCTTGTTATGTATAGATCTAGACAAACTATTCATAATAGCAAACCATGCTTTTTCATTTTTCTCATAATCCCATTTTCCTATGGCCTCCGTAGGAGGCGTGGCTAGTGATGTGTATCCATTCACAATAGACATACACACATCAAACCCTAAAGATCCCAAATATCCCATAATCAATAAGCTTCAAAAAGTATAATATGTTCCATCGAACCGAGGTGGATTGTTTGTGGAAGAACCTTCTTGACAAGACATTGTGTTCAAAAATTCAAGGATCTACTTGAGCTAATTAAGCTTCTCCTTGGGAACCTAGTGCTCTAATAGAAATTTTTGGAACACAACAATCTATTGAGAGGGAGTGAGTCAATAGATATTAAAATTTCAACACCTAAACTTTTTGAGCAAACATAATTCTTAAATCAACATAATGTGCATATTGAAATATGAGATATAGAAATTTAAACTAGCACACAACCAAGCAACACATAACACAATATATATGTGGAAACCCAAGATGGAAAAAACCATGGTGATAAATGCTACTAGGAGCTAGTTTCCTAATCCAACCTCACAAGGAAACCTTCTATTACAACTTTTAAGGATACAAATTCTAAGGAGACACCAATCCCCTATTTTGAGTGCCAACTTAGTTATCTAATAGCACAAACCAATCATATTTACAACATAAAATATTATTACAAATTATTCATCAAGAACACAAATCAATGTTATAGCTTATTCAACAAATGCTCAAGTTTATGTTGCTGCCACATCAATTCTCTTCTCTACTCTACACACCCCTATTTTTCTCTACTTTTCCACTTTTTCTTTAGTGCACTCTCTATTTGCCTCAAAGAGCTCAGATTACCCTCTATACAAAATGCACATAGACTCTACTCTTCTTCAGCACTCACCTAGTTTTTTTCTTAACAACATTTTTCTGATCATTTGGTTTGTGTTGTTACACACCATCGGTGATTTCCTCAATATTCTCTACCACATACAAATTTTCTATTAGGGTTCTAGGATATATTCTTCACTACCATACTTTTGTATTAAGTCACACAAAATTTATTTCTATTACAAATAATTTTCCCTCATTGTCTCTCTATCAAATCATAGGATTAGATGTGCATTTAATTTTTTCTCTATTTATTTAGTCTAATTTTGACCTTAATCTCCATAACAATCTATGCCACTGATTTTTGAATTAAATCTACAATTATATTGTTGTTGGTGTAGTTGAGCCAATTAACTTTGAGTAGAGCAGGTTTTTGGTTGAAACCCCTATTCACATAGACCTAACTATTATATTTCTTCATATTTAAATTTGTTCCATTGATCTCATCACTTCATACCATGATCCATCACTTCTCATTTCATCTTGACACTTTTTAAAACATCACCATCAGATGAGCCTTCCTTTAAATCTCCATCATTGATCATTTCCATCGCATATCACTCCAACTTTTGAGTCACCACCATTCAATAACGTGATGCAAGTGACCTCGACAATGGCCATTAGATTATTCAGCCTTCAAATCTATACCATTGATCTTCCTTCATCGGGTATCATTGTAACTTGTATGACTTCATATGTCATTATCATGATGTGAATACATTCAATGATCACCATTAGATTGATTGTTCTTTAAATCAGTGACATCACCTATTGTATCACTAGCAAAGGACATGGGCCAATGAAATCCTAGTAGATTGGCAGGCTACTACCACCTATTCACCTTAGATGTCACATTATTCTTCATTCTTACATTCATCGCTCATCACGAGAACCATCCCATCACTTCACTTCATAATAGCGATGTGAAGCAATCGAGTGATATGTCACCACATGTCTGTCAGACCCACCAAATAATTTATCTTCCATTTGATCAAAATTTCATTTGATCTCCACCATTCCCTGCTCCCCTATGAGGTATAGAAAGGGTCCCACCATAGGTGCCATAAGCTAGCGAGCACCATTAAATATTTTATCGTTGATCACATTCATTGATCAAGATTCCATCACCCATTGTGCAAACTAAGTGTAGAATTCAAAACTTATTCGTGATGCACATGACCTTAGCGATAGCCATCGAATCTGTAAACATTGAATGTGCATCATCCAATCTTCAAAAGAAAGATATATAAGTGACACCAGCTGGAAGACTAGGTAATGGGGTCAATCACAACATGGTTCTAATGACATAAGTTTATGACTTATGTGACCTACAACCTCTAACAAGAATTGAATAAAAAAATAGAAAATCTATTAAGGCACCATGATTGTAATCTTAGGGTTTAACCAATAAACCCTAATTCTTACCAAGAGTAGACATAATTATTTTTTGAGTGCATTATACATCCTCTAAACCAACCAAGTACATATCTAGAATATACTTAGAAAACCAATATCAAAGTTGCCATGAGATTTTCATTCAAATTCTTGTAGACCATTGTTGCAGAAAGATGACAACATTTTGTCTTTGCAACATTTGCAGAATCATTCATCTTTCACCAAAAACCTGTATCAATGCTTCCAGAACCTGATCCTCATCTCTCTATCATCAAGCCTCTAGATTTCCTTACATGATATCTCCTTTTGACATCAATGAAAATAATATGCCAAAACTACCAAGAAGCAACAACTACAAATAACTTTTACTCAATTGAAAAAGGACAATACCAACCTACATTAGCACATACTCCCCCTAACTGCATAAACCAACAAAGCATTACCTACTCCCCCTAAGAGGTATCCTCTAGCAGCATTCCAGAATAAAGAATGAATCTTGAAATTCACTAGACTAATGCATATCATTATGCATCTAGTTCAAAGAGGGAGGGGTAATAACCCCTAACTTCTCCTAGAGATACTCAAAAGTATCCTTAGGAAGAGCCTTAGTAAATATATTAGAAACCTGATATTTTGTAGGTACATACTCAAGCTTTACTTCATTCTCTGTAATCTTCTCTCTCAAAAATTGATACTAGATTGAGATATGTTTTATCCTTGAGTGCATCACCAAATTATTTGAAATGTTATTATCACTTGTATTATCACAAAAGATAGAAATTGGTTCATCATAGACAACTCTATTATTCTTAAATTTTTTCCTCATCCATAACACCTATGTGTAGCAAGATGCTACTACAATATATTCTACCTCTACAATAGATAAATAAACTGAGTATTGCTTCTTGCTAATTAGCCAAGACACTAATTTGCATCCAAAAAATAATGTACCAAAACTTCTAATTTTCTTATCATCAACACAACCTACCCAATCAACATTTATATAAGCACTTAGAGGAAAATTAGTATCCTTTGGATACCACAAGTCATATTCTAGAGCACCCTTCAAGTATCTGAATATCCTCTTCATTGTTGTAACATGTGATTCTCTATGGTATTCTTGAAATCTAGCCACAAGACAAACTGCATGCATGATATTTGGTCTAGTAGTAGTTAGGTATAATATTCCTCAAATCATTGATCTATATTTTCTTTGATTAGCCTTAGGAGATTCATCATTTTTACTTAGCTTGCAACCATTAACCATAGGAGTACATACAAGTTTAGAATCTTCCATTCCAAATTTCTTCAATATTAACTTGACATACTTTGATTATGAAATGAATATACCTTTCTCTATTTGATTAATTTGAAGTCCAAGGAAGAAATTCATCTCCCCAAACATAGACATATGAAACTCTTTCTGCATCTCTTCTACAAATCTCTTGCACATATCTTCATTTCCTCCAAAAAATTATATCATCAACATACATAACCACAATCAATATTTGATCCTTTTCAACTTTGAAATAAAGATTACTATCAATGGTACCTTTATTGAATCTTTGCTATATCAAGTACCTATCCAACCTTGCATACCAATCTCTTGGAGCTTGCTCCAATCATAAAGTGCCTTCTTTAATCCACATACCATATCTAGTCTGTTTGATAATTGAAATCATTCCAATTGTTCAGTGTATACTTCTTTCTAGCTCACCATTTAAGAATGTATACTTCACATCCATCTAATATACTTAGAATTCTTTGTGTGTTGCAAAATCCAAAAATATCTTGATAGCTTTCACTCTTTCCACTAGAGAAAATTTCTCCTAAAAATCTATTCCTTCAACTTATGAGTAGCCTTTACACACAAGCCTTTCCTTTTTTCTTACTGCTTCTCCATTCTCATTTAGTTTGTTCTACAATACCCACTTAGTTCCAATCACATTCTTATTTGAAATCCTTGGGACAAGTTCCCAAGTCTTATTTTTCTCAATCTTCATTAGATCTTCTTCCATAGCTTTGATCCAATACTCATCCTTGCATGCTTCAATCATTGTTTTAGGTTTAACTTTAGAAAGTAAGTAAAGATTTACTTGTTCTTCAGCCATAAAATATTTTCTACTTGTCAAGAAACCTTTTCCTTTGTCACTGGAATGATACAATCTTTAGAATGATTCTTTCACACATAGTTAGGAGTCTTAGGGATCCTTTTTGGAGCTTCTTTCTCTTCAATATGAACTTATTTTTCCTTACCTTCATCTTTTTAATTTTCTCTACAAGAGGACTCATCTAATTCATATACATCTATCACCACTGAGTTCTTTTATAAGTCTTCATCCACTTTGAAACATGCACTCTCAACAATCTTCTTTAGCCTCTTATTGTAGCACCAGTAAGCTTTTCTTCTTGTAGAATATCCAAGGAAGATACTTTCATCAAATCTTGTATAAAACTTTCCTAAGCCTTACTCATCTCTTCTGATATAACACTTACTTACAAACACTTTGAAATATTTGACAATAGGAATCTTTCCATAACACAACCCATGGGGAGTCTTTGCACAATTTTCTCTTGCTTGAACTTTGTTAAGAATGCAAATAGCAGTGAGAATTTCTTCTCTCCAGTAGAATTCTAGTAGGTTTTCCCCTTTCATCATTATTCTTGTTGCTTCTTGAATAGTCATATTATTTATTTCAACCACTCCATTCTACTAAGGAGTCCTAGAGGCATATAATTTCCTCATTATCCCATGATCTTCACAAAAAAAATTAAAATCATTGGAGGTGAACTCTCCACCTTTTTCAAACCTTAAACACTTGATTTTCATATCCATTTCATTCTCAACCCTAACTTTGAATGCTTTAAACATATCTAGAGGCTCAAATTTTTCTTTGAGAAAAGTAGCCCATGTCATTCTAGAATAATAATAAATCAATAGCATGAAATACCCATCACCTTGAAGACTTCTTACTATGGTAAGACCAAAAAGGTCTATATGTAGTAGCTCCAACACTCTAGTAGTAGATTTTTCTTTGACTTTAATTTTTTCCTTCTTGCTTCCCAATTTGACATTCCTTACACAAAACATTGATGGGATTTATAATCCTTGGTAGATCTCTCATAGCTTGAACTAAAGTAATTCTCATTAGGCTATCAAAATTAATGACACATCCTTCTATGCCATAGCCAACTTTCACTGATCTAAGTCATAAAGAAATGGCCATCAACATGTTTAATTTGATAAACATTCCCATTTTTCCTTCTTCTAGAAGAAACCATAGTTCTAGAGCCTTTTCTAATCTCACATACATCATTTTGAAGCATAAGATTATATCCTTCCTACAAATTTTTCCAAGAATCAAGAATTTATGCCTTAAAACCTTAACATAAAGAACATCATATGTATTATACTTGCCATCAAAAAGTGTTGAACCTTTTCCACATATCTTAGCAGATGTATCTTCTACAAAATTGACTATACATCCTTCATATTTCTCAAGTTTAACAAACACCCCTTTTTCATTGATCATATGATTTGAGAATCCATTGTCAATAATCAAGTATTTCTTCTCCTTTCTAACATGAAGATTACTCACCATAGCATTGTGACCTATTTCTAGAGAACTTTCTTTCACACATCTTTCAGAGTTGGAAAAATTAGATTTAAATTTCAATAATAATCTACTATCCTCATCATCTCCATAATTAGATTCATCATTAGATATATCGGCATATTCTCCAACATAATATCTTTTCTTAATTGCTTTACCCTTTTTTATTTTTTTCTTGTCATTCAAAGCTCTATTTTGACATCTTGAAGCATAGTGGCCTATATTACCATAACTGAAACATTTCAAAGGTAACTTACCTTTGTACTTATCAGTAGCATTTTTCATTCTAAAAAAATTGCTTTTGCATCATCAAGATCCTCTTGATCTTATTCATCAATATTTTCTGATTTTCAAGCCTTAAAAGAAGTCCCAATTTTTGCATTATTTCAACGAAATTCTCTCATTTCAAAAGCAAACAAAGCACCATAGAACTGATCCCTAGAATATTTTCTTAAATCTTGAACTTTATGAATAGCATAAAATTTTTGACTATGAGATTTAGGAAGAGTTCTTAGTACCCTCTTTGCCACTTCTTCTTCAAGTTTTCCACCAAGACCTCTAATGGAATTGACAATTTTTTCCACCTTTTGCATGTAGCTTGTAATTTTTTCATCTTCAAACATCTGCAAGTTCTCAAATGTGATATTTAGATTGTGCATCTTATCTTGCTTGACCTTATCATATCCTTCATAAATAATTTCCAACTTTGTCTAGATATCTTTAACAGATTTCAAATTCATAACATTAACAAGTTTGGTGTCATAAATACTATTTAAAAGAGAATACCTTACTTTACCATTATTCTCATAGGCCTTGATCTCATAATTAGTACTTAGACTATTAGTAGGAATAGTATATCTAGTATCAATAGACTTCAAAACTCCAAATACAAGAGATAATAGGGAACATTCCATCCTTGTCTTTCAAAAACCATTGTCTAATCCATAAAAAAATTAAGTATTCCTATTTTGTGCCATCCTAGATGTACCTCAAGTGGTTAAGCTTTCTTCCAAGGAACATCACTCTAATACTAATTGTTGAATGCACACAAGAAAAATGAGAGGGGGGTGAATTAGTTGTACATTAAAACCTCAAAACCCTCATAAACATTCATATTGACATCAACTTTATTAACCCTTAATCTATTAGAATGATTTAGCATGCAAGAAAATAACATAAACTAAATTATCAAGACCATGCACAAAAGAACACTAGATTTATGTGGAAAACTCAAGAAGGGAAAAACCATGGTGAGGATTAGCTCACAATATAAAGTAATTGCAACACTAAATACAATAAGGCTCACTATTAGAGGGATCACTTCTCAAAACAAAAGGGATCATTGCTAATGGCTCACTACCAGAGTACAAAAAATAAGAAGAAGAATGTTATAGTGAGAAATCCATCTCAATGCAATAGAAAAATCCACCATAACATCACCAACACATTCACAGTCTCTTTGAATATTGTAGACACATTCTACTCACTTTTTCTAGTGGTCTAACTCATTAAATCTTGCACTACACTTCAAAAATTCACAATTCACAACTCTACAATTTGCATCACACACTCTACAAACTTAATTCTCCATCAGTACAACACTTATTTATACCTTCGTCGACTTTGAAAATATTCTCCAAGGTTAGTTATGCACCTCAACCATAAAAATCTAAATTAGGTTAACACTAATCATTCCCATGGTGGAAAGTAATAAAAGTGGACCACACCACATCGTAAAACCCAAATCATACATATACACCATGCCACATTTCCATAATCAGAAAAGAAAATCCTTAATTAGCGTAAACACCCAAGGTCAGTTGAACCTATGTAAACACCATCAACATCTAAGTGCATGCTTCCTCAAATCTAAATAAAACTTGTAGACCATATACAACACTTGAACACAATCTAGAATATTCCACATACACCTTGAAATCTAACAAATTCCTCCACAACAACTTTCACCTGAAGAATGTACACACCTAATACACTTAGAAAACTTTCCATACATAGTAACTCAGGAAACCACCTTGCAGAACACTAGACCATGAAAAAAATCAACTTAAGGTAGATATGAACCTTGTAATCACACTTCCAAAACCACAATACTAGAAACCAAATTGTGGAGAAATGCGGAGCAACATCATTTCTCCTAGACAACATTGCAACACAATTTAGACACTTGTAAACATCACTTCTTTTGCACAATGATCCATACCAAGAAATTCTAGATATAAGACCTATAAACACCTCTGATAAACATATCTAAATTACACAATCATATCTTCAACATATAAGAAATGTTGAGGAAAAACTAGAATACCACTCTATATACTAGAACACCTCTGCAACACACAATTTCCCCTTTTATTCAAATTTTCTAAAAGGAACTTGGAAACCAAGCATTAAAGACATATTCTCATCATCTCCAACACTTCCTTATCACCATTAAACCAACAACAACAAATCGAATCAACTAAACAACATCCACAAATAGAATCTTATCAAAGCAACACTAGAGTTGACATTAGTAGCACTTACTAATGATGACATAATGAAAATAATCAAAGCATCATGATAACTTATCAATGATTACAATCCATCAATTAAAACACCAAATAATCATACTTGCAACATTAGAAATTAAGGATTTCCATTTGTAGATTAAATAAAAAAATAGAAAACATGCATCAGACAAAAGCTACCAGGATTTTTACGTGGAAAACCCAATGAGGGAAAAAAGCATTATGAGGATTAATTTATAATATATGTAGCTCATTGCTAACAAGAATTACAATGTTGTTTAAGGATCTCTACCTATGGACTTGTAGACTAAGGTGTAAAACCTTAGGGAAAGATTAAAAGGACCATGTGATACCCACTATCTTAGAGTAGGATACATGAAATTTATAATGAGAAATATGAATATGAATTGATATGTAGAAGCATCCAGCATGTAATGATATTGCAATCACATTTTTTCACAATTCATCTTCAACATGCTACACTATCACAATTTCTAGACCACATCATCTTCACAACTAAATTTATATATCCTCTACAACAACACAAAATTAATTAGATCAGCTCCAAGATAGCCTTTAGAAGAAATGTAAGATATCACAATCGTCAGCTCCAAACATATATAGTACTACAAGAAAAATAATTGTGGATCAACACATGGAATAATAGGACTCAAACACATCATAACACAATCACCAAAATAATATAAATTAATTATGATCAACTACAGATGAAGGAAACAATTTTTTTGACCCAAATAATGACCACCACCAAAATTGCCATCTGTTCATCTTTACACCATTGAGAGAGAAATAAAAATATATATATAGACCAAGATTTGAAAAATATATTTCATGCATAATATCTCCTCAATCATCACTTGAAGACACTAATCATCATATGTTGGTACAGGAGGATAAATATATCAGACTGATGAAATAGAGCATCTTAAAACCACTATACAAATATGTCATATGAAAACTCATCTTGTGGACCACCAAAACACCCGAGACTTACAAGGAAGAATCCATATAACTCTATGAACATATCCTCAAGTCCACATAGTCATATTTGTCTCACTGGAGGAATGTAAACCATTCTAATAGTCCCTTCTCAATACTTTATACTACCAAAGAACAAATTGAAGCACTATTATTTAAATAACTTTCACTATAGAAGGTTTGATACCTTGAACTCTTCAATATAATAGCTTCACATCATATCCTTCTTATCTTCTAAACCTCAAGATAAAAAAACTTGGACAATGGAGGGATATAGACCAAAATTTTATGACTCTACCTCTGAGTATATATTATAAATGCCTTAGCCAATCTTTTGCATATTATCTCAATATACAGTACACAAACATGAAATGATGTCAAAGTAGGCACACTATAAGCATAACATATATGCAACATAGTTAGTAATCAGGTTTAATACCATTTCAGCCTCATACTACACTTTTGACACTACCCACAAAAATCTCTACACTTCCATTATCTCTAGAGTATTATATATTCTTTAGCATACACTTTTGGCATCAATGAAAATGTATCTTGGGTTTACATCAATGACAAAACTTATTCCCAACAATTTCCCCCTTTATCATTGATGACAACACCCATATATCTACAAGTCTTCTCTCCCCCTTTGACATCAATGGAAAAGGGAATAATAGCTTCTATTTTTATTATCCCAAAAACTATAAAGACTCCCCCTTATTGTATTATTTCTTCCATAAATACTATCCATGATACTATGTAAAGATTTTTTTCAATATAAACAAAATGATGTTGCAATTCTTTGAAAATTTATACAAAGATGAAAGTTGTCTTAATTATACCATTGCACCTTCATTAGAAGGTAGCATATTCTTCTAAATTTATCTAGGTTGTGCCAAAGATGCAACCTAGTCTACTTTTGTTGAAGATAATATTATTTTTTGCATTCAAATTGTATGCACAGATCCCCGACCACCTTTACATTTCTTGGAGCCTTCACTTATTTTTCAAACTTTTTAGCTTTAGAAACTACCCTAGATAATGAAGCAAGTATCATAATAACCGCATCCCTTAACTAACCAAAACACTTCTTTATTTTCTCTCTTTGGTCCTAAAGTAGTGATAACTATAAGTGAAGATTCTCAACTTGAGCTCTAATTTCCCCATCCTTATCCTTTGTCCGATCCTTGATACTCTTAGTGGATCTGGGCCATTTCAAACAAAATTGATAAATTGTAGTGTGTTCATCAACATAATCTTTAACCATATTTATGTTTTCCTATAGCTTATTATGTGCACTAGCACACAGGTTAGAGGCTTCAACCATCCCTTTTTCAGTTACCTTTCTTAAGGATTCTTTCTCTATCTTTTTCTTAATATGTGAAGAATGATCCTTAAAAAAACTCATTAATACTTTTAATTTATACTTCGGAGGCAAGGAATGGTCTATGTTTACATCTAGTAAACCTTGTTGAATTATCTTTAAAATATCATCTATTATTTGAGTCTTCTTCAATTTCTCTTGCAAAAAAAAAAACTCTTGTTGAAGCATGCATGTTGTCACCAAGAAGTAATTTATGAAGGGGAAATATATTTTATAGATCTATCTAACCTTCATGAGTGGGGAATTATAGAAATTGAGGTGTTACTATGGGTTGGAACTGAATCTACAAAGACAATAGGTCCCTAAATGGATTTGAAGATGAGGAACTCTAACCTTTACCCATAGAAGCATCTTGCTTCTTAGCTACCTTCTCTTTTTCATCCTAAACAATCTCAATATTATCTTCACTTATCTTCTCATTATTTCCTAAATTCTCCAGAGGGAGAACGTTATGTTTTTCTAGAGTAGAGATACTCACTTCACCTTGATTTTCTTCATCTTATGCACTTGTATTCTTTGGTGGAGCTATTCACTCATTCACAGTTTCTTCAAAAACTGATAAATCTATGTCATGAGTAGACACATTAGACATATCAGAAGTATTGGAGGAATTTGACATCTAATTATATTTTTAAATTCTTTAATCCTTGCAATATTTTTTCTATGTTTTCTTTTATTTCTTTCTCCATCCTCTTTATTTCTTCTTCATATTCCCCATTAGGATGTTTATTCTTTGTTTAATTTTGAATTATTTTTCCTAATATTGAGATAGCTTGACTCTTTCTTCATCATAAATAGATGCACTAGCCTTATCTAAAGCTTATATCTTTATCTTAGTTTCATCTACAATATCTTCATTTTTCTTGTTAGTACATCTACCATGCTTTTCAAAAGTTGATCAATGATTTCATTTAGTTCCATATTGAAAGTATTAATACATATTACTATTGCCTTTTTAATTGTGCTTTTTTCAATAGGGGACATCTCATAATAGAGAGAAAAAACATATTTTAGTGCATCATGTTGTACAATTGCATCTATAGTAGCCTCAAGCTATAAAGGATCATGTTTAGGTGGTTTCAAAGGAGTTTTTATTGTTTCCTTTTCCATTTCCTTTTCTATGGATGTTTCTTCTTCTTCCTCTTATTTTCCTATTGTCTTTCTTCTTCTTTTCAATTCATAATCTACTTCATTTTTTCTTCATCATCCTCCTCATGGTCATCTACATTTACTAGATTGAAATTTCCCCTTGTTTCTTTCTACTTAGTTCTTGGCTTCTTTCTTTTAACAATCTTGGTTTGTGTTGGTACTTTAGTATCAGATCTTTTTTTGCTAGAGGGAGTTTGAGAGATTCTAGGAGTAGTGGTGGAGATAAAAGCATATCTACTTGTCCTTTTAGGAGTTTATGTAGCAAGAGTGGCTTGATATTCTTCTTCATGACCCTCAAAATAACTAAACACCTTGTTCAATTCAAACATCATCTTCTCTACATTTGATGTCTTATTCATCTTTTCTTCTACTTTATTTTTGATATTTTTGTTGGTTATTTCATCATATGTTCCAAACTTTCCAATAGAAGGGTCTATAGGTTTACTGAGAAAAATGTCAGCATATGCAACACAATAAGATTTGAAGGCCTCATAGGAAAAATTTATTATCCATGAGTTTCTCAGTTCAATAACTTCCATATAAAATTATCTTTATCAATAATAAAGGTGATGCCATTCTTATATCTTTCCACAACTTGTGATGGTATCCTATCCCTTTTTTAAATTTCATCTCAAGTGAAAGGTTTTGAAGAAACCCCAAAACATTGTGTCACATTGTTTGGTATCTACAAAGCTATACATTTGATCCTTGATCTGATGTGCAATAGGAATACCCATTCTCTAGACAATATTCTTCAAACTAGACATTTCCTTCATGAAATAAAACATAAGAAAAATGATCAACATGCCATACTAGAAAGTGTAGCATGAATCCTTAGTTTTCTATAAATTCTCCAACAATTTCTACCACAAAAGTTCACAAAGGTCATAATATTTTCCTTCCTTCACCATTACATGAGTAGTAAAGATGGTGGTGGTGGTAGAAAAACCTTCTTTGTTTTCATAGTAAACCTTATATACAATGCCCATTGTGGCATACCAGACCCCTAGGTCAAAAATATGCTCCATTGTTAGAGTTCTCTTGTCGGATATAGCTCTGATAAGCTTCATGACTACTTAATTCTTTAGAGAGTTTAGTGCTAGGATAGGACTAGTGAATCATAATCCAATCACAACCTTGATAGCATCTTTTTTGATAAGGTAGGGTTGATCAAGCCAAGATACATCTTCATGAATCTAGTTGAAGGAAATTTTGACCCATTCATCTTTCAAGCAAAAAATTGGGAAAACCCTTCCACACATCTAATAATTTTGATTCCACATTTGTATATTTAGGTTTGAGCTGAAAGGAATCACCCAAAATATGATTGTACCTAAAGGAACTTCAACCTTCAGATGATTGTACTCACTCAGTTGAGAGTGAATGTAGATGCAGGCATCTTCAAAATGAATTACCTTGACCAGACCATGAGTGAACACACCATACTTGTCAGTCATAGTTGATATATATGGATGTTTCTTGAATTTTTTCCTTGGTTTCCTAACAACATCAATAACAACTAGTGTAGCCATGATAGAACTTCTAAAGATAGGTTTTATAAGAAAACCCAAAGAAATACTTGTGAGTGTTGTCAATAGGGTTTGCATGCAACTTTATGAAAACCTTCTTCACTTAAATCTTACACACACTTGATATGATTCAAATGAGATCAATTTGATAAAAAATAAACTAATTATGTAGGTTAGTGCAAGATCATGGGGGTCCAAACTAGGCCCTTAAGTGGCAATGAAAGTTTAGAAAAACAAATTTAGGCAACTTGAATTAAACATTTTAATAGGTTATTAACATAATTTGAAAAATATGTAAAAACATAATTTGTAGCAAATTGAATGTAGTTTCTAAGATACTAGTCCTTTTTTGGAAAAATATAAATCTATTTGGTGAAAATTTGAAATTTCAATGTAGTAGGTACTAAATTTTCAAGAAAAAAATTAGGTGTATGTCTGACCAACCTAAGTACAAGAAATAAATATTTTTTTAAAACTTTCAATATAAGTAGAGGATATATGCTGAGATGTGCTACATTTTTTTGAATTTTTTTGAAAGTAAATAATTAGTTGTGAATTTTTTATTATAGACTTTTTAAAATATTAAAACTTGTTTGTCTGACCACCATAACTTGGTCAAAAATTTATGATTTTTTTTTCCCTTTTAACCCTATAGTGTGGGAAGCATAGAATGTGCCACATCTTTCATATTTAAAAAATGTGAAATAATTTGTGAATTATAGATATTTTTCAATCAACCTATGAATCAAGACTTTAGTCATAATGGGGTAAAAGCACAAAGCTATGTCACTTTATAAAGGAAACGACCAATGCTGATCCAACTTTTAAAATTGAATCACTAGAAAGTGGCATATATGTATTGAATTTTCAAATGATATAAACTAGTAGAATATGCATTTTTTAGTATATTTTATGTTTGTATTTAAAAAAAAAAATTAAAAAATATTTTAAACTAGTTTTTAATAAATTAACACTATAATTCAATTGCTGATAGAATGCTGAAAAATGAAGTTGCATGAGACGTCAAACGTTTTATAATAAAATTTATTTTTTTCTTTTAAATTTTTTGTGTGTATTTGTAACTTGAAACTTTAGTGCATGGATATATTTTTTTCCAATTTTGATAAATATATATTTTTAAATAAATATTAAAATGTGTGTGAATCAAAAAATAGTTGTTTCCATCAGACATCAAATTTCATATTAAATATTTATCTAAAATAGAAAAAATATTATACCATCTTGAAATAGATTCTTTTATCTAGTGCACCATATTTTTTTCAATTTTTTTAATAAGTTTTAGTATTTTTCCTTGGCATAGTAATCAACCTAATATTTTGTGTTGATAACCTAATTTTAGTAAAAATAAAAAATAAAATATAAATATAATTAAACTATCAAAATAAATAAATTTTTGAAAACTACACTTATGGATCTAAAAAAGGGTATTTTTATATTTTTTTTAAAATGTTATTTACATTAGGAGTTATTGAAACTTCAAGTTTTTCAAATAATTTTTTTTGGTAAATTGGACTCAAAGTGGTGCTCCATATATTTTTAGCCAACAATTTTAGTTGAAAAAGTTGTGAAAGTATTTAACTAGCTAGAATGAATCTTACTAGATCATATGTTTGACCAAAATTGATTTTTAGTTAGAAATACTTAAATTCAGTTGTGTTGATAAGTTGGCTAAAAGTGACACAGCTTTGTGCTTTTACCCAAATTCACATGTACAAAATAAATAATAATTATCTATTAAATTAAAAATAATCATATCTTATATTTGTGGAAAGTTGACAATTTTTTCAATAAATCCTTTTTGTTTCATCAAATTTGAATAAAAAAATTCATCAGTCATTTTTTGTCATATCGCCACTTTTTGGACCCCCATGATTTTTCACTCACCCATGCCTTACACCAACCCTAGTTACTCTGTAATAAATTCTAGTGTTTGTTCTTGATACTTAGCATCATTTTACTATCTATGATATAGTAGGGATCTATGAACTTTCAAAAAAATTCCACAGAAGAAGTATTTGCTCTAGAACCTTGAGAAAAAAAATTCATATCACTATTAGCCATTATGTTGAAGAGTTCAACATCTCATGCTTTTTAGGGATTTGAAAAGATCTAGAATTATAACTTCCCATAGGACAATACTTTCTTTTCAGTTATGGGAAGATTATTTTGCACCATGCAGAGGTACAAATTCATTCTTTATTTTAGTCTCTTCCTTTTCTACCATACTTTTGTTATTTCCTTCTTTTGCTAACTAATGATAGACTTCTTTTTAGAAGAAAAATTCCTTACATTCTTTCCCATACAAAATCTTGCAATGTGTCCTGGTTTATTATAATTGTAGCAGGTGATCGTAGCTTGTAGAGCATAATTACTTCCTCTCACATTAGATCTACAATTAGTAGTCCTATGACTAAATTTTTTGCATGTGTAGTAGTAACCATAAAAGGATTGATAATTCATAACATAATTATTTTTTATCATTTTATTTCTCCATTCATTATGCTTATGACCAAATTTTTTGCAAGCATAGCACTGGGTATGGAATGATTAAGATTTTATAGCATTGTACCTTGGAGGCCTAGATTATTTCTCACTCATCTTTCTTCTATACTCAACTACCTTATGACCAAACTTATTATAAATATAGTAGTTATCATTGAACCTGAAAGGAGCATTTTTTTTAGAAGCAAGAATCCTTAAGTTCTTCTTATTTTGGACCAAAATAAATCCACCTTCCTCTTTTATTCTTGATTTATCTTTGTATCTTTAGAGGATGTCTCCTTAATTAGGATTTTTAGTGCAATATTTATCCTCCCTTGTTTTAGGCTTCCCTTCTACTTTGAAGTTATCATAAAGATTTGCGGAGGCACTGGATATAGGACTTTTCCCTTTTTGAAAACTAAGTCCAAATTTCTCTTTAGATGGATTTTGAGAGTTAACTGATTCATCAAGAATTTTAGAAACTCCTCACAGTTTTAGACCTTTGTCAATTTTCTATTTTTCTTTTTCAAGTTATTTTATCAAGGATATAATATCTTCCTCATGTTTTAAACATTCAATAGTTTTATCATTCAACTTTGTATTCAAGCAATCCTCAATCCTCTTGCCTTATTCAAATTTGATTTTTAAATTTGAGATCACATCTTCAACTTCTTTGATGTTCATCTCACATCCATTTCCTCCTATTTGAGCTTGCAATTTTCTAATTGCTTCTTTTGAACTTTTAGCTTTTTCCTTCAATTTTTAAATTCTCTCTTTTAATTCTTCAAGAATGCACTCATATTTGATATTTTGCAATCGTGCTTCATCCAAATCTTCAAGAGTAGACTAGAGTTATCCTTCAAAATCAACTTTACAATCATTTGTATTGATGTCCCAACCTTTAGGTTTCTCTACTTATAGATCTAGTTCTCTAATGAACCTATCATTTATTTTTATTGTAAATACCCCATGTGTTCAAGAGAAAGATCAACCTCAATTGTTAAGCTTCTCAAGCTACATAATTTTGATATTGGGGAGCATTTTTGCTCTAAATTTTTTCTTTTTGTTTTGATTCCTCGGCCCCAAGGCCTTCATATATCTTTTAGCCTTGAAGCCCTCATCTCTTTGAGCCCACACTTTTTTCCTACCACTTGTTGTGAGAGTGCATGTTTTTGGAAGCTACAGGAATATTTTGGTGAAAAGGTATGCAATTTCACCACATAGTGGCTACGCTACCTTTTTGGGATTTTCTTTTAGTTTGGGATTGATGGTATATACATGTCTTCCCCACAGGTGTTTTCCTCCAAGTTACTCTTGTTGGCAACAAAAGGGTAAACAACTGAGAGGGGGTCAAGGGTGAATATTCTCAAATCTGATTATTAACCATGAAAACATAAATCATCAACACATCAGAAACACACAGTACAATATTTTTTTTACATGAAAACCCTATTAGGGGAAAAACCATGGTGGAGGTTAGTCCACAAGATTATACCTTATTAAAAGTATAATGAAAATGAAATATGGGAATGCATATGCATTCTAGCACACTGCCTAGAGCTCACTACTCAATTAAAAAGGAAGACACGCTATCTTACAAAGAGATTCAAATTACAACCATCCAGATTTTTAACTGAGAAAATAGCATCTGCTAATGCTTGATTACAGTTCCAATTAAGCATGTAAACAATTCTTCCCTCTTCTACACACTTCTTCACACTCTACTCTACCTTCAAATGATATTCACACATAAACACATAGAAGCACACTCTGGAATACACTCACACCTTCTTGCACACTTCAATTCGAATAAAAAATTTCTCTTATACATCCACAACAAAGAATTTCATCACTACAAGTCAGCCTCAACAAGAATAATAAAATGAATATAACTGTTTGCCCAAAAATATTAAAGATTATCAATGTGAATCAATCAAGGTCATACACAACTTAGTGAGGACCTAAAACAACATCTCCAACATGAAGACACTTCAATTAATTTCTCCTTGAAGATCCACAACATGCTACAAACACCATGTCGGCCAAGAATAAGAAAAATATGAACACACAAGAGAAAATAACCAACCATGAGCACAACGATCAATGTGGATGTGCAAAAAAGATATAGCATGATCTAGAAACATCCACAAGAATCATGAATCACAAGAGAAGCATCCAAAACAATTGAACTAACTGAAATAGCATCATCTTCAGTTAGGAACACCAACTGAAGCAACAAAAAAATTGTCAGAATGAAAATCTTCATAACTTGATCAAATATTCATACGGATCTCTAAAACTTGATGTGGATAAACTAGATATACTCAGCAACAAACCCTTTATTCCAAAACCTTTGATCATCAATGTATAGAACATACCAACATATTGAACTTCACTTTACCACTGACAACCTGCAACTCATTTGTTTTACAATTTTCTCTTGATATCCTCGACATATGTAGCTTCAAATGAATTAATGATAATAGTGTTGACATCAATGACAACCACATATCAGAAACACAACCACAACATCCAACAATCTCCCCCTTTGGAATTTATGGCAACACATGATGTGAAAAACACCATCAACGTAACTAGCTCTTGACACTTACTCCCCCTTAGGATTTGAATCATTTTCTCCTTGACACTTTCACATAATCTTATCCCCATAAGGATCTTCTCCCTAGATAATCACCAATTTTTCACATGACTCTTCTCCTCCTTTGATATCAATTACAAAGATCTCTAATCTCTGAACCACATATCTGAACATCTGAACATCTAACTACTATGCCTGAGTAGTAGCCACCACAACATCAATCCTTATTTCTTATTAGGAGGGGTAATTACCCCTAACTTCCCCTTGAGATGCTCAAAAGTATCCTTAGGCAATAGCTTTGTAAATATATCTACAATCTGCTCCTTAGTAGGAACATACTCCAATCTGACTTCCTTTTCACTTACCTTCTCCCTCAAAATGTGAAACTTGATAGATATATGCTTTGTTTTTTAATGCAACTCTAGATTCTTAGAAATGTTAATAGCAATTGAATTATCATAGAATATAGAAATAGGCTCATCATATACAACTCTGATATCCTTCAGCATCTACTTCATCCATAATACTTGAGTACAATAGTTAGAAAAAATAATGTATTTGACCTCTGCAGTAGACAAGGAAATGGCATTCTGCTTCTTACTTAACCATGAAATTAGTTTCTTACCCAAGAAAAATGCTCCACCACTAGTACTTTTTTTGTCATTCACATCTCCTGCCCAATCAGCATTAGTAAAGGAACTCAAAGTAAGATTATCATCTTTAGGATACCATAGGCCAAGATCAATATTTCCTTTCAAATATCTAAAAATTCTCTTCACAACAGTCACATGAGATTCCTTCGGATCATCTTGAAATATTGCAAAAATACATACAACATTCATGATATCAGGCCTAGTTTGAGTTAAATACAACAATCCACCAATCATTGATCTATATATTGTCTAATTTGCTTTCGGAGAATCATCTTCTATTGTCAACTTGCATCCGGTCACCATGGGTGTACCAACTGGCTTTGAATCTTCCATACCGAATTTCTTCAACAATTCCTTCACATACTTGGACTGAGATATAAAAATTCCTTCATCTAACTAAGTAATCTGCAATCCCAAAAAAAAAAATCATCTCACCAATCATAGACATCTTGAACTCATTATGCATCTCATTAGCAAACTTCATGCACAAACCATCATCTCCTCCAAAAATGATATCATCAATAAAGACTTCAACAATCAAATCTTTATTATGATCAATCCTGAAATATAGATTACTATCAACAGTACCTTTGTTAAATCCTAGCTTCAACAAACACTTGTCCAATATGGCATACCATGCTCTAGGGGATTGCTTGAGTCCATACAATGCTTTCTTCAAATGACATACCATATCTTCCTTATCAGTCAACTAAAATCCATCAGGTTGCTCAACATACACTTCTTCTTCCAATTCTCCATTTAGAAAAGTTGATTTGACATCCATCTGATAAAATTTGTAGTTCTTGTGGCAACATAGGCAAGAAATAATCTTACATATTCAATTCTAGCAATAGGGGAAAAGGTCTGTTCAAAATCCATTCCTTCCATTTGTGAATATCCTTTACATACCAGTCTTGCTTTGTTTCTAACCACTTCACCTTACTCATTCAGTTTGTTTCTAAAGACCCAGTTAGTTCCAATGACATTCTTATCCTTAGGTCTGGGAAAAAGAATCCATATATCATTCTTTTCAATCTATTTTAACTCTTCTTTCATTTCTTCAACCCAATGCTCATCTCTAAATATGCTTCATTCACACTAGTAGGCTCAGTCTTTGAAATCAAGCAGTATTCTTCTACAATTCTTCTCCTAGTTTGGACACCTTTTTCTTATCACCTTTAATCTAATCTTTTGAATGATTTGGTCTTACATACCTCAGAGTCTTCTTAGGATTTTCTTCAACTTTAGGCTCTTGTGTTCTCTCTTTTGTGCTTCCACTAGTTTCTCCTTCTTCATTCTCCTGATTCAAAGGATTGATTTGCACTCAATTTGTAGTCTAAACTTGCTTTCCTTTGTTTTTACTTTCATCCTGATCATCAGAATCATATCCACAGGTTTTGGATGGTGTAGCTAAGTCTTCATCAACCTTAATATTTTCATTTTCAACCATTTTCTTCAATCTTTTATTTTAACACTGGTAGGACTTGGTCTTAGTAGAATAACCTAGAAAGATACCTTCATCACTCCTAGAATCAAAATCTCCTATATCTTCATCTCTCTTAATATAACATCTCCTTCCAAATATCTTGAAGTATTTAACAGTAGGATTTTGACCAATCCATAGATCAAAAGGGATCTTACCAATATCACCTTTTCTTTATACCCAGTTAAGTGTGTACATAGCAGTACTCATAGATTCTCTCTAATAGATATGAGGAACGTTTCCTTCTAGCATCATTGTTTTAGAAGCATCTTCAATTGTTCTGTTCTTTCTTTCCACAACTCCATTTTGCTGAGGGGTACGTGGTGTAGATAATTGTCTCTTTATTCCATGTTCTTTACAAAAACAACTAAATTCACCATAACTAAATTTGGCACCTCTATCTGATCTCAAAAATTTAATCTTCAAACCTATCTCTGTCTCAACCATAGCTTTAAAGATCTTGAACTTTTCCAGTGCTTCATATTTCTCCCTTAAGAAAGTAACCCATACCATTCTAGAATAATCATCAATGAGTAACATGAAATACCTATAACCTTGTAAAATTTTGACCTTAGAGGGACCACACATATCAGTATGTGCAAGCTCTAACAAATCATTTGAACAATGCTTTTTACTCTGAAATGAAATCCTAGTTTGATTTCCCAATTGACATTCCTTTCATATTGCATTATTAGGTTTCACCAACTTAGGTAGATCTCTCACAACCTTAGTGGAACTTATCTTGACAATATTATCAAAGTTAACATGACACAATATCCTATGCCACAACCAAATTTCATCAACTTGAGCAATTAAACAACTTTTACTAGTAGAACTCAAGTGAAATATATTACCTTTTTTTTTGTACTTGATGCAATTTCATTTCTAGAACTCAATATTCTACACTTTCCATCCTTGAACTGAAGATTGTATCCCTTCTCAACCATTTGACCAACACTCAAAAGATTATGCTTCAAGTCTTCCACATACAGAACACCATTAGTATTATGCTTACCATCAAGAGAAATGCATCCTCTTCCACAGATCACACTAGCCGTATTATCACCAAATCTCACAACACCACCATCATTTTTTCCAAGCTTAAAAACTTACTTTTGTGTCATATCATATGATGTGAACATCCACTGTCAATCACCCATTCATATTTTTCTTCAACTCGAGCAACTAGGGCTTTCTCCACATTTGTACAACCAGCAGATTCAATAGATACAAGATTATTTTCCTTGATAGCAATAAATACCCATTCATCATCACTTCTATTTCCTTTGTTAGATTCATCATCTGTTACACCTTCATCAGTAGCATAGTAACACTTCTTCTGAAATCTAGGCATATTATGTCTTGGTTTAAGAGCTCTTTCCGAACACCTTGATGCAAAATGACCTATCTTATTGCAAGAAAAACATTTAAGATGCAATTTTCCATCATACTTACATTTTCATCTTAGTACTCTTTTGATAATAAGTGCTTCCAGTTCTTCCATCTCTCTTTCTTCTTCTTCAATCTATCTGATTTCATCCTCATACTTGAATGTATTTCTAGATGAACTCTCACCTGGATCATATCTTTTTCTATCTCTTCCGAAAGTGGTAGCCTTAAATACAGATTCAACCTTAGGAAGGGCATCACCAAATTCACTTAACTCAAAATCAGTCAGCTTACCAACCAACGTATCTCTGGTTATGTTTGTTATAGTCTGGAGCTCTTCAATAGTAGTAGCTTTGAATTTGTAAGAATTAGGAAGGGATCTAAGCACTTTAGCAACAATCTCATATTCGTCTATCTTTCCACCAGCACATCTAATACCACACACAAGTTCATTCACTCTTTCCATGAAAGTATTAATGTTCTCATCATCACCCATTCTCAACCTTTCATATTTCCCTTTCAAACTCTACAACTTAGCAATATTCACATTAGCATAACCTTCATATAAGGTTTCCAACTTTTTCTAGATCTCATGAGCAGTCTTCTGATCCATAACATTTTTCATCTCAAAATCAATCAAAGCACTCAACAAAGCTTCCTTAGCTTAGATATTGTACCCAACATCTCTGATCTCAGTAGAAGTAGTAGGACCATTCTGTGGAATAATAAACATATTACTTGTAATTCTCCAATAGGGTTCACCAATGCATCTCTGATGGCACTCCATTCGAGTCTTCCACAAAGAATAATTTGTTCCATAAAATCTTAGACTATCATTCTTGTAACTTGCCATCCCAGATCACCTTAAGTTGTTAAACTTCTTCCTAGGAACCTACTCTAATACCAATTGTTGGCAACACAAGGGAAGACAACTAAGAGGGGGGGTGAATCAGTTGTCACAAAATTTCAAAACTTATTCAAATTATTAACCTTATTCTCAAATACGATTATTAACCATGAAAACATAAATCATCAACACATCAAAAACACACATAACACAAGATATTTTTTACGTGGAAACCCTATTAGGGGAAAACCCATGGTGGAGGTTAGTCCACAAGATTATACCCTATTAAAAGTATAATGAAAATGAAATATGGGGAATGCACATGCATTCAGGCACACTACCTAGAGCTCACTGCTCAATTACAAAGGAAGTAACACTGTCTTACAAAGAAATTTGGATTACAACCATCCATATTTTGAACTGAGAGAATAGCATATGCTAATGCCTGATTATAGTTCCAGTTAAGCACATAAACAATTCTTCCCTCTTCTACACACTTCTTCACACTCTGATCTACCTTCAAATGATATTCACACATACACACATATAAGCATACTGTAGAATACACTCGCACTTTCTTGCACACTTCAATTCGAATAAACAATCACTCTTATATATCTGCAACAATGAATTTAATCACTACAAGTTGGCCTCAACAAGAATTATAAAATGAATATACCTGTTAGCCCAAAAACATTAAAGATTATCAATTTGAATCAACCAAGGTTAGCCACAACTTAGTGAGGACCTTAAACAACATCTCCAGCATGAAGACACTTCAATTAATTTCTCCTCAAAGATCCACAATATGCTACAAACACCATGTCATCCAAGAACAAGAAAAATATGAACATGCAGGAGAAAATATCCAACCACGAGCACAGCGATCAATGTGAACATGCAACAAAGATAGAGCATGATCTAGAAACATCCAAAAGCATCATGAATCACAAGATAAGCATCCAAAACAACTGAACTAACTAAAATAGCATCATCTTCAGTCAAGAACACCAATTGAAGCAACATAAAAACTATTAGAATGAAAATCTTCATAACTTGATCAAATCTTCATGCGGATCTTTGAAACTTGACATGGATAAAATGGATATACTCAACAACAAACCCTTTAGTCCATAACCTTTGATCATCAACATACAGAACATACCGGCATACTGAACTTCACTTTACCACTAATAACCTGTAACTCATTTGTTTTACAATTTTCTCAATATCCTTGACATATACAACTTCAAATGAATTAATGCTAATAGTGTTGACATCAATGAAAACCACATATAAGAAACACAACCAAAACATCCAACAAATCTCTCATTTTTTAAGAATTCCCACCTGCTCGCCACATAGCTCGTATTTTCTCAAGGAGTTCTCTTCATTTTTGAGGTTGGGCTTTTACGAATATTATCAGGTGGAAACACTTTTGTTCCTCCACCACTCTTGGAGTTGGCCTCTTTTTACATCACCATTATGACCAATATTATATTAGATTGAATAGAGGTAAGAATTCAAGGCCATATCCTCCTTCTAAAAGGGAGACCTACACAATGATTGTTGCAGATTTGAGTCACCAAGCTTTCACCACCCATTATCACTATAGAAGTAGCTCAATTTTTTATTAATCAGATCAGATCCAACTTTTTATTAGATTCGAGGTTACTTGGTGGCAACACCTATTAGGGTTTTAAGCTTTAGCGGCAGAGTATGCTTGGTTCCTGTGTGGTCCCCTTTTCCTCTAAAATGGAGGTTTTTATGGAGAAGAATATATGTGGATGGATATATAGATCAATCAATAGATTGATAGATTATCCATAGTAGTAGGATAGGATATAATAGATTTCTTGCAGAGCCTTAATCACTCTTTTTGTAATTGATGTCAAGAAACTTATTCATTTGTTTGACCTTAGCATTTTCAGCAATATATCAAGGACAAAGTTGTATCAAATTGTGCCTATGTGGCCTTTTTTTAACGATTTTTTCTTAGTCATATATATTAAATGCTCTTTGTTCTAGTTATTTCTATGTAAGTCTTGATCATTAAATTATCAATTGTTTAGCTTTCATGATCTCTAAACTTCATCTATTAGGGAATCCAACCATGTTTTAAATAATCTTTCAATCTCTTGTTAAAGTTTCTCATGTTTTCATATTATGCTATTAAGTGGATAGCTCTATAAGAATCTAAAGTATCTTGTTTGAATCTAGGTTTTCTTTTTCTTCTTGAACCTTAATGGGTTCTTCCCATGGGGGGATTTTAATGTCTACTTTGTGCCAAAAATCTATTGGATCTCAGTTGTGATCATATGGTTTGTCCTTGATGAAAAAATCCCTTTCAATTGATTCTACTTGTTGACAGTTTCAATTTGGTTTCTCATGCTTTATCTTGGTAGAGTTTTGTCTATATGGTTTACTTGTCTTGGCATTCAGTGGACAATCTACATTTAGAATTTTAATATCTTATGGTACTGATGAGTTTGAGCTTCCTGTAGTCTCTGGTGACAAAAAAAGAGCATATCGGCATGAGAATGGCAAGGTCTTCCCGATCCATTTATGAAATGTCTGTGTTACCTATCGGCAAGACATTTCCGATGTCATAATGATTTGATTTTACATTACACATGAAGTTTCATTAGGAATCTTTCGGAAGGACTTCTCTTTTGTCTTGGTGACAAAAAAAAAGTCTATTGGCATGAAATTCATGTGGTCTCGGCGATAGTGGAAAGGTCTATCAGCATGAGTTGTGTTCATCACCAAGAGGTCTTACCGAATGAGTCAGGTCTCACCGACTAATACATGAGATGGTTCATCAGCGTAAGTAATCCCTCTCGGCATGTTGTTTCATCGAGCGCTTTGTGTCTTGGTGACCAGCACAAGAAAGTTCATTTCGGCAAGACTTAATCAATGTCCCAGCAATCGGGATCCATCTCTAGGCATCTATCGGCATGACATTCTCTTTTGTTTCGGCGACATAAAAGGTTTATATCAGCATAAGTTATACCGTCAGTATGTGGTCACAGTGAAATTGTTTGTCTCACCAATTGGAGGTTGAATGGGAACATATCGGCAAGATTTTAAGGCTTCAGCGAAGGGTCATAGCGAAAAGGGTGATGTCTCCCTGACTAATGCATGTGGAATTCTTTCGGTAGGAGTGTTGTATTTGGCATGTGGTCTCACCGACCGTGCACAAAAATGTCTTATCAACATAAGGTTACTACTTCAGTGAAATGTTATAACGACTCCGTAGTGTCTTACCAACTTGTGCTCAAATGTTCACTTCGGCCAGACATGCTGCTTTTTGTGTGAGGTCATAACGAATCCATAGTGTCACACTGACCAACAACATAAGGGGATGCTTTCTCAATAAGAGTTAGGGTTTTCAGCGTGAGGTCTCAGCGTGTGACCTCCGGTCTCGTCGATGGAACACAAAAGAACCTTGTCGGCATAGGCTTTGAGTTTCGATGTAGAGTCTCAGTGAACCCATCAAGTCTTGGTGACAATGTCTAATGAATGGCTTTCGGTGAGAGGTTAATAATGTCTTGGCGATCAAGTATGTATCATGGGGTGTTTTCGGTATGACTCAATGAATTCATTGGGACGTCTCCCCGATTATGGATTGTCTCAATGACACCGGATGAAAGGATGACTTTCGGTATAATGAAGATATCTATATGAGGTCTCCCTGAAAGTGATATGTCATGGCGACAAGAATGATAATGTTAGCTTTCGGTAAGACACAGGATGTTTTATGAGATGTCACCCTGACTACACATTGTCTTGGTGAAGGCGGATGGACACATCTCGGTGAAAGTGTGCTCTTGTCTTGGCGACTTGGAAATGATAAAGACTTTCGGTATGACATAATATATTCTATGAGAGGTCTCCCCGATGACGGTATGCTATAGAGACTCTCATAAGGTAGAAGGATGCATCGGCGAGAGAATCATAATGTCACAATGACACACAAGGGATAAAGTATTTTGGTGAAACTTAATGTAATCTACATAACATCTCCCCGATAGCAGAATGTCACAGCGACAAACAGAAGGATGATTGATGGTGATAAAGTTGCCTTCGGCATAGGTGTTGAACTGTCATGGCGACAAGGTTGATCACGGGGGCTCTCAGAAAAATAAAGACTTGTCTACAAGATGTCTCTCTAATTTCAAAAGGTTATAGCGATAGTGCATGAGACAAAAGGGCTTTTGGTGAAACCTGATGTGGTCTGTGAAAGGTCTTCCCAACTTCTCTAGGTCACGGCGAAAGCAAATAAGGAAAAAGAAACGCAGCTCGCATAAGGTCATAGCGAATCACAAAGAACACATGGAAACTGTTGTCTCAGCGAATGATTAACGAAGACTCATACACTATGGCTGGCATGAATTTTTCTAAGTATAGTTGCATGGTGACTTCTTTGATTAGTATCAAATCTCTAGAAAATATTCTCTAAGATTTTAAAGGATATAATTTTCTGTTAGTGGATAGTCATGGCTTTGATGAAAATCTTTCTATTACAATTTAAAATCTCCTGACTCAACACTAAAGATTTTTGGATATGCATTACTCTAATTTTTACCATCATATACAGACTGTCATGATTTAGCTTCACATTCTAAAGTTAGCAAGTGAGTTTCAGTTTTTTTGTGAAAAACGCACTCTGAAGATTTTTATAAATGACAGACATACTTGAAATGAATATAAAAACCAATGTTGAAGATAGTGAAGGAGTTGCTGGCCAATAATTCTGAGAGATAGTTATTTTGGCCGTATCAAGAGATGTATTGAAAAAATCTGTAATACGAGAGGGGGAACATGATGTAATTATGGAATATTGTTCCTAGGGTATTAGAAGTAGAGTGTTATGAGCTTAACTGGAAACATAGAGATCCTCTGATATATTATTATTGCAATTCTAAAATCTAAGTAAGGGGTTGGTGCTCCTTGAGTTGGTGCTCAGAAATTAGCCTATAAGGCATTGATAAAAGTGGTTTTTGCAGATTAAGCTAGTAAGGTAGTTTAGGAGTGGTTTTTCTACCCCAGGAGGGTTTTCCACTCAGCAAATCTTTTGTCCCTTTGTTCTTCTGTGTGCTCACTGCTTTTCTGTGTTGTTGTAGTTTTAGTTCACTGTTGGGTTTATTACTTTTCTCAATTTTGTTTATGAATGATTACATTCAACTCATGAATGCATTAATTAGAGTAATATTGAGATCAAATCTGAGCTATGTTTTTGAATATGTGAAAATGAGTCAAATCTGTTAAGACACTGATTCACCCCCCTCTCTCAGTGTCATTTTAACTCCAACAAAATCAACCTTAGTTTTTTTTTCTCCTTCCAACAATGAAGGGTCTATAGCATTCAATGTTTACTTTATCAAAAAATGGAGTTGTTAATGAGTTTTGAAATGTTGTAAAACCTTTGGTGCATTGCAACATTTTCTTTTCTTTTCTACATTTTATTCTCCCTTTTCCTATACCCAAATAAGATCTGACTTCTTTAACAATCCCAAAGGTTATTTAGCGAGGCACAAGCAAGTTTCTCAATCACTGAATTTCCTATAAGGATGTTCAGGAGAAGCACAAGCTTTTGAGATCAACAGTTCTTTTTTTGGCATGCCCAATGAGACTAATTTCCTTCACTGTGTCTGATACTTAGCCTTAAAGAGCCATTTTAAATCATAATAATAGAAGAGACTGGTTAACACATGCCCAGGGTCCAAACGAGGGCATCTTCTAGAGGAAAATTCTAGTATTCTTAGTTATCATCTTTGGCCCCTAAGAGAAGATGAATCACATGATCTGTATCACCTATTAGAAGAAATAGGGTTAGAAATGCTAGCCCAAAGTCTAGAGCCTTCTCTACCCCTCTAGATGGCTGAACCTTTCAAATCAGAATACATGTTTACCCAATCCATAGGAGTATGTTTTCGATGGCTCTCCAAGGAGCTCCTTATCCTAGAATTTTTGTAACTTGGGAAAGTGGAAGTCTTCTAGTTCCACCTACACCTCCAAATGTGTGGCCCACCATACCCACCAATTCTCTCAAAGAAATTCCAAAGTTCACTAGGGAGGATTTTAAAACACCTGCCGAGCACCTCCAAGATATAGTAGAGGTTTGTAGGGTTCACAACATCACAAAGAAAAATGTCACCCTCAAATTGTTAGTTGCATCTTTCAAAGGGAAGGCTCAAGACTAGTATAGATCCATGGCTCCCAATACCATCCATTCTTTAGATAACCTCGAAGATTAAAATTTTCATCACTTTTCAAAGAAAGGAGGCCGCTCATCCTTACTACAAAAATTAATCACAATAAAGAGAGCCTCACAAGAGAGCATGAATGGCTTCAATACTAGGTTCCATACAACCTAGCAAAGGATTCCCATGACAACCAAGCCTCCAACAACCATGGCATTCATGTTCTATTTAAAGGAATTCAATTCAGATATCACAATCATGGTGCAATCGTCAGAGGTAATACCTTGCCTGACACATATGATCTTGTTGTGTGAGTAGAGAACAGTTTAATAAACACTGGGAAGCTTCCACCAAGACCACTAATGTGAATGTTCGCAGAAATCTCTGGCGGAACCTAGGAGGAGGTAATTCCTAGCACCTCTACTTCACTCCCTAGGACATTGGCTGCACTACCACCTTTGATGTATTTGTACCCAAATGCACAACAAAGCATGTCAGAATCTTCTTTGTTGGTCGTGGATGTCAACAACATCAAGAATCTACTAAGGAATTTTGTAAATGAGCTTGTCATTATTCGACGTCAGTACGCAGTGCCTCCAATGCTCCCCATGCAAAATTATCAAGGAAGGAGGCCACCTTTCTAGCATAACACGTACCATGGAGTTCTAAGATGAGGTAATCAACTATGGGAATTAGGATAGTTGGTCCCAATGACCACCCCATTATAGATGGTTAAAACCAACATGAGCAAAGAGTTGATTCCAAGAAAAAAAATTGGTTGAAGATGCAAATGTCTGGTGTTTTTTGTGCAATAATGCTCATATTTCTTGAAGTTATCCATGGGGAAATATTCAACAAAAGGTCGCAAAACAAAGGAGAAAAGGAATTCCATTGGATAACAAAATTTATTGGTCCCATGGGATTCAAAATACTAGATTTAGTACTTAGATGCAAGGAATGTCTGTAGAGAAAGAATTGGATATATTCCCCAACCAAGTACTCTTTTCTTGGATGGAGGGAGAAGAATCAATGTTCACAAATGAAGTACCAATTGTGAGAACAACACAGGTATAGTCAAACTATAATACTAGATCAAAGAGAAGGTTCACCAAAGAATACGTGCCACATGCACCATCAACACTACCTATTTGGTAACCATAAAAACCCTAGACACAAGTGCCATAGATGCAACCAAAAGAACTAGATAAGGTTCTTGGTCTGCCTGTGTCAGACCAACCCTTTCCTAAGGAAAAAGAATTACCCCCATTCAAACCAAAGGTCCCAACAATCTGAATTCTTAATGTGGTGGAGAAATTAAAGAAGGCTCCCACCAATGTATCCTTGTGGGAAATCATATCCATTTTGTAGCAAAAGACATTGCTTTGGGATGCATTGAATAGAGAGGAATAAACTCCACCACTAGATCTAGTCCCACCACACAATCAACATAAAGGAAAAAGACCAGCGGCGTACCCTCAATCCTTAGGGGTTGTAGAAAATGTGAATATGATAGATAAAAAAATGTGAAAGAATTAAGTAATCCAAAACCCACTCCCCTCTTCTTGACACTTATCATAGGGGATAAGTTACTACACAATAATATGATAGATTCAGGGGCCAGTACTACAATCATGACCAATCTAGTGGCTGATGGTCTAAACTTGAAATATGAACCCCTTGACAAGGGAATTATGTAGTTACACAAAAGGAAGGTCTTGACCATTGGTCACATTAAAGAACTCTCTATGACATTGTTTTCCTATTTGAGCCAAACAATCCCCATGGAATTCGTCATAATTTATGTTCCCCCTATCTTTTAAATGTGCTTATCAAGAGATTTCATAGAAAATCTTGGTGGATACCTAGTGTTTGACTGGTCTCACTTAATATTATGAACCATGCATAGAGAAAAGATGAAAACCCTATCTAAACCTTTACATCTTGAACACATCATAGAGGATGTAGCACTAAGTTTTGAAGTGAAACATACCTTCATTTCCAAGAAGGAGATGTATTGCATGGAGATTTTGGAAGAAGAAGAGGGCATGAGTGAATAGACCCCCGAAGAAGACGTCCAACTCAATCAATTTATTGATTCTAACCCTTTTGGGAACTTCCATGCTACTGGTTTTGACACTTATGTAATATTTGATGAAGATCAGTCCCTGCTAAAATTGGTTAAAGAGCAAGAGAAATAAAGCAAATTGGATGAAAACAACTTATGGACATTGCATTTTGATGGTTTCAAGTGTAAGGTTGGCTCTAGAGTGGACATCCATCTTGTATCTCCAGCTCGGTCAAAGAACCTTAGATATTTTTTCTTTCAATTCTCATGTTCGAACAATGATGTAGAATATGAAGGACTGGTTCATGGTCTGACTCTAGTGGAGCAAATGGGAATAAGAAGGATACACGTGTTCAGATATTTTGAGCTAGTTGAAAGCCAGATTTGAGGATAAGCAACCACCAAGAACATGAGAATGTTGTCCTACTAGCATAGAGTGTGGAACCTAATTGAAAGGTTTGAGGTTTTTAATATCAAGGTCATCCCCAAATCCAAAAACTCTACTACGGATAGAAAGGCTTTAGTCGGCTCACAAGTTTAGCCAACCTCCAGATCAACCAAGAACTAACATGAGATGTGCACCATCATCCAACCATCTATCCCCAATAATAACCAAAACTAGTAGGTCTTCAAAGATGATTCCTAGATTGCTACCTTCTTATGACAGTCAAGAGAGTTCTTCAATTAGCCACATCCCAGATCCAAAGAGGTTGGTGAGGAGTAATTAATCCAACTCCAAATCAATAAGCTCTTGTGAGGCCTAATCACTCTTGACAACCTCTTTGATGATGAGGGTGTGAGAAATAGTAAACAAAGATTCACGAATGACAAGGAGGACTATGAGGATGTTGATGTCAGAGATGGAAGGAAACTCAAAGTTGGGAGGAATGTGCCACGGGAAGAAAAAGAGAGGTTGAGAAACTTATGCTCTAAGTACAACAAAGTCATAGCCTAGACCTATGATAATCTCAAAGGATATGATACTAGCATAATCTAGCATACCATTGACTTGGTTGAGGGATCCAAGCCATTCTGATAGAAGCAAAGGTCGGTCAAACCAATGGTGGAAGCCCTAATTGTGTAAGAGCTTATAAAGTTGATTGAATCAATGATTATTTACCTAATTAAGCACTCCACTTGGGTGTCCAATTTGGTCTCAGTCTAAAAAAATAATGGCGACATATAGCTTTGGATGGAATTTTAGGATTTGAACAAAGCCTCATTAAAAGATCGCTACCCTTTTCCCTCAATGGAAAAAATCTTAGAAACCCTAATAGGATCAGAAATGTTCTTATTAATCGATGGATTTTTGGGATACAACCAAGTGTACATAAAGGAGGGGGATCAACATAAAATGATGTTCACCAGCAAGTGGGAGATTTTTGCATATGTGAAAATGATTTTTAGCCTCTCGAATGAGGGTGCCACCTTTCAGCGTGGGATGGACATTGATTTTAAGGGATTGATCAACAAGATCATCTTGATATATTTGGACAACCTAACTATATTCTCAAAATCCTAGGATGATTGTTTTTATCACCTAGAAATGGTTTTCTAGACATGCCAATAGTTAGAGATTTCTTTAAATCCCATTAAATGTGTATTCAAAGTACTATAGGGGAAATTTCTTGGCTTTGTGGTATCCAAAAAATGAATAGCCATTGATCTCAAAAGGGTGAAGGATATAACATAATTATCACTACCTGTTAACCAAAAGGGGTTATAGTCTTTCTTGGTGAATATTAACTTTGTTAGCCAATTCATTTAATATTTTGTAGGAATTGCGAGACCTATCATGCTAATGTTAAATAAAGGCTTAGCATTCAAATGGAATCGAGAAGGAAAAATCACCTTAGAAAATATCAAGATAGCCATCTTCATAGCTCCTATGTTCGCTAACCAAAACATTTCAAAAGACTTCTTGCTGTATGTTTACAGTGGCAAACACAACATAGCCTTCATGCTCACACAAAAGGATGGGTCGAGAAGTAGGGAACACCCTATCACTTTCCAATCAAGGACCGTAAAGGGGTGTAAAAATTGATATAATTTTGTAGAAAATCATGCCTTTTCTATTTTCAAAAGTGTCAAAAAGTTTTGAAACTTGGTTTTGGCTAGTAAAATTATGGTCCTTTTTGCCCATCCTAGTGTGAGAGAATACATCACAAAAGGCGAAATCACCAAGAAAAGGCCAAAGTAGATCACTAAGATCCTAGAGTATGATGTCTATATTTGGTTGACAAAGCTATTTAGAGGAAGAGGCTTATGTGAATATATCACTCAAGATCTCAAACCCAAGGTACAAGAGGAGGCTGACCAAGTCTATGCAAATCAATTTGAGTCAGATGAGTCCTAGGTGGTTGATCAGACAAAATTCATGCAGACCGACCGATACCCACTCAACATCCTGAAACATAATAGAAGATACTACAAGCTTCAAGGTGTCAGATATGTACTAATTGAAGGAATTCTATTTAAAATAAATTATGATGGAGTTCTCCTTTGTTGCGTGAATAAAATATAGGTGGACAAAATCTTGGGTGAATTCTATAGTATCCCGAAAGGTGGAAATTTCTCCATGATGACCACTACCTTAATAATCATGTGAGTGGGATACTACTAGCCCACATTGTTCTCTAAGGTTCACCATCTAGTAAGAAAGTGCACTTAGTTCTAATATTTTTTCGGTAAGCGAAAGAACTCCAATGTGCCCCTAAACTCGATTGTGATCAAGGAGCCCTTCACATAGTGGGGGTTAGATTTTATTGGGATGATCAATCCCATATCTAGCTTGGGTCACAAATAAATCTTAACAACCAATGATTATTTTGTGCTAGGTGGATGAAGGTATCCCCCTTGAAAAATGCCATTGAAGTTGAGATTGTTAACTTATTAGAAGAGCTAGTGGCAAGGTTTGGATCCCATTAGACCATCATTTCAGACAATGCATGAGCCTTTATGGTGTCTAGGATGTCTGAATTTTCTCTAAAGTATGGGGTGTACCTCAAAACTTCATCAAACTATTACCTGCAAGGGAATGGACTAGTAGAATCCACCAACAAGAACCTAATCAGATTGATTAAACACAATGGGTTGGAGCATCAAAAGGAATGGCATAGACATCTACAATCAGCCTTATGGGCAAACCACATTACTCCTAAGAAAAATCTAAAAGCCTCTCCCTACGAGTTGGTATATGAGAAGGAATTAGTCCTACCCATTTCAATGGAGATATCGACACTGTAATTGCTAAAGTCTTTAAAGGTTGAAGAAAATAGCAGGATGGAAGTAAGGCTTGCTGAGCTACTAAGCGTTGAAGAAAAAAGAAAAAAAGTGTTCAATGCCATTATAAATCACTAGCAGGTAGTCAAAAAATGGTTTGACAAGAAGGCCTTCGACCTACTTTTCAAGGAGGGGAGGTTTGTGCTAAAATTCAATGAATGTTTTGTGAAACCGATCCAACACACTAAATTTGATTCCCTATGGAAGGGACCCTTTCAAATTTCTAAATGCATGGCCAACAACATGTATGAGCTTGAAGAATTAGACAAAAATGTTCTGGGGATACCAGTGAATGGTATTCACCTAAAATTATTTAATTAAAAGCTCATAGTTCTTTAAAAAAAATATTTTATGTACCATATGTAAAAAAATTTGTAAAAACATTTTTTTTGCAAATAAAACAAGTGCTAAAGTAGAGAAAAGCTATATTGTATTCATAATTCTAAAGGATTACATATAGTTGAGGCACAAAGTCCTATATTTCACTAGATATCATAAGCTCAAAGGGGAAAAGTACAAAATTCTTTTTCTCAAAAGTGGCCAAAAAGTGACATTTATCATTATATCCAAAATATTGAAGGTGGTGGTAAAAGGAAGCAAGAATTTCCAACCTCTAGCTCACAACAAACAAAACATAGTTTTTTAGGACTTCATAGCAACAAATTTTCCATCACATAGGACCATGACAACCTTTCTAAATGTTAGTGATCAACATTTACCACCGCTTCACCTGAATAGTAGACCAACTGCTTGAAAGCAGTAATCCACCCCACACCATAAATTGGCTCAATATTGTTAATTCCCAAAAGGTAGGAGCTGGTGGACCTCACTCATTGGCAGTGTTGGAAATGAGTCATCATTTGGAAATTTGACAAGAGAGGCAACCGCGACACCACCTCCACATTATCAACATGCCAATGTAAATCCATTGTAGAAGGGATGTCAATGAAATGAATGACACAATTAACAATCTCCTCGATCCCCTCTAGGTACACGATATAGAACATGGCTTGAATAAGCCCCACTATCCATGCATTTGCAATGTCTAGGTCTAATAGGGATGCAATGAAGTGGGAGATAATGTTCATATTGCAGCATTACTGGTTTAGGTCCGTGATGTAGTCTTTCCCAAAAAATCACTTGAATGTGATAATGGAAAAGGGGTCTTTGGTCTACAAGAGTCATTTGATTCTTCCATCAGAGATCTCTCTAACAAAGAGGACTGTAAATTCCAACTCAGCAGTCTAATTGGACTACCCATTTTTCTCTAAAAGAAAAAAAATGGAAAGGACTTGCAAACTTAATGAATACTTTGGCAAAGGCGATACTCTATTTATAGAAAAATGTGAATCAGAAAGTTGGTAAATGGAAAACCTTTTCCCTATTGGAATGACAATAGGAAATGCAAGTTAATGGTGAGAGTTAAAGGAAACTCATACATCAAGGATTTCACAAGGGTTTGAAATTTAATGTGGGTGATGCTATCAAAAATTAGATATACGAAATATTGCCATGTGTTTGTCACCTTAGTGATTATCATCTAGCTCCATCACTCGAAAAGACCATCATTAAAGGCCACTTTTTGCTTAATTAATACAAGCATCTTTTCCAATTATGTCTCCCATTTTTCAAGGACGTCCTTCACTAAAAACTGGGCAAGGAATGTACTAAAATTCCCAACCCAAGGCAGAGGTTACATTTCCCAAGAATGCAAGCATTTATACTGCACATATTACCCTTCACTAGCATCGCTAACAGTACTCCAAAGAATAGCATTGGCAGCCATGCATTTACTTTCTAACACATGAATAAATTGATCACTAAAGCAAAAAGTTTCTAAGTGAGGCTCTTTGCAAAAGTAAAATTCTATAAGTCCAGAAGCAAGTGTTGCAAAAAAATTTCAAAAAATTATGATAATGGTTGTCAAGGCGTCATCCTCCAATAAGAGTGTGTTGTGTGGTCTCACAACACACCCTAAGACTATAATACTTGGGGACCCCATGTGAAAACTAATGCCTATGGAAAGTGTTGGATAGTCAGAAAGATCACTAAAAGTGAAAATCATTTTTTTTAAAGTATTTTGTAATTCAAGTGTTCTGGGTACCGGGTATTGGGAACCAGGTATCGGGAACCAGGAAAGCTAGAAGTGTAAAAGAGGTAACACAAGGTGTTGAGAAAACTGTTCCAGTCCGGGAGCAAAGGTCCAGTAAAATATGGAGGTACCGGTAAAATCTGAGGTCTAGGAAAATTAGTGGTAAAAGCTGAAGTAACAGGTATTGGGTACTGGGTAACAATGCAAAGTAAAGATTAAAAGTTTAATGTTATCCAAAAGGTCTAATGGTTTGGTAACCTGACTAAAGGAATAATTACATGAGAATATATGATCTTTTCTGAAAGTGTGTTATTTATGATGGATTTAAAGTAATGATTAGTTAATGATTGTTTTATTTACATGATATTTTTATGAATGTTTTAAAAGGGACTTAATAGTTGGAATTTTTGATTGCAGGAGAAGTAGATTGTGATGCAAAGTTCAAGTATGGATAGTCAGGAAAACTTGGGTTACAAAGAGATCTAATGGTTTTACCAGGTTTGGTCGTACACTCGAAAAGTTCATGTGAGAATAGAGCTTGTTGTAAAGAAGCATTGAATACCGGGATACTGAGAATCTTAGTCATATGCATGCAAAGGAGGAGTGTGTTCAGTCCTGGGGTGATTGACCTATTGGAATGTTCAATTCAAGTCTAAACCTGGATGTAGGAATAGAAAGTCCACTTGATCATTTTGAATGTGTGGAAAGTTTCTATATTTTGTTTGGCAGATGTGCTTTTTCCAGGTTGATACCTTGATTATATTGAAGATAAGAAACCCAAAGGATATCAATGTGCTAGCTATAGTTGACCTTCCTTGACTTCATTAGAAATTCTCTTGCCAGTTGTCATATTCCACATGCCTCATCATGATTCATCCCTTGGATTTACTCTCATGTATTTTTCTTGTCTTCCCTATGTCTTGTTTCTATAAAATTCTAGGAGATATTTCTTTTTAAGTTAAGTTCAAAATTTGTGGATGTCGGAAGAGCCAAAAATTCTTTAAGTTTTGTTCTTTTTTCCTATTTTTTGAATCATTCCAGATTAAAAACTTTTATGCACATAGAAATTGATCAATATCAAATCCAATTTGAAAGCTACCAATCTCATGAATCTTTTGTAGCTATTTTTTTCATTTAGCTGGATAAGATAGTGATGGAACCCATAAAAAAATTAGGTTCTATCTCTAAATTCTATAAAATTTGGTTGGTTTCAAGTATCTGGACTTAGGGTTTCATCCAATATCAAAGCCCTTCTTAAGTAATCCTTGATTCTTCATCCTTATTAGTGTTATAATCTATCACTAACTCCTTATCTCTGGTTACTGGTGAGTTAAGTGTGACCTATGTCATCGAATATATTGTATCATTGGCCCCTCTTGCCTAAGTTTGAAACATATTCTATAAGGTTGACTAATCGACCTTGTTTGGATTTTAAATCCTTTGAATAAAATGATTCTAAGTCTTTAAGGCCTTTTCTAGATGATCCTAGGCATTCCCTTTCTTAAAACAACTTGCAAGCATGTGCAAAATTATCCCACTTAAGTCCCATCTACTGATTTAGCTCATTTCTCATCGTGGATAGCTTTGTGAATGCACAATTTGAATTAGCGATGCACTATACATGTGTTCCTTTAATTATCATTAGTTTCTTTACTATCGATTATCACTTTTGAGTCTTAAGTCTTGAATACTGAAGAGCAATGGTCATTTAAATCTCTTTATCACTCTTTTCATCACCTATCACTGATAGTTGTGCACTTATATTTTTCAAATGGGTGATATGCGATGAGATCCCATGTTCCAATATTCTATCACTGATTTAAATTGCTCTTACAATTAATGTTTCTTGTGCCTTTTATTTTCAAATAGGTTAATGTGGCAAAATATTGTCACATTGTTACCTTTCTTTCATTGTTGTTTTGAACCATACATTGAGACTTGAATTGACAATATGTGATGTGAGGTAGAGATTAGCTAAGGGTGGATCATGATCTGATGACTATGATTTCATTGCATTGGTGCTCACATCACTAATGGGGCTCTGGAGAAGAAAGGAAAATCCATAATGGATGATGTAATGTTTGAAAGAATATTCCCTTCACTACCGACTCTTGGCACCTCACCGATTAAATTGTGAGGGTATGAACCAGGATGGTGATACATGGTAGATGTTATATTAGAGATGAATAGGGGGATTTCAAGGTGACATGGTTGCTTTCTAAGGATTTATCATCATTTTTGAGGCACAAGTTGTAAAATCAAGGAGCGATGGTTAAGAGGCATCATTGATTATGTTTTAAAACCAACAAGATTGACAACTGAGATTCAAAGCTGAGCGACTGGTTATCAACTCACTCGTGCAAGCATTCCTTTATCATTTATTGCTACACACTCTAGTCACTCTACTTAATGAGGATCTTATGCTATTTTATCTCACCATTTTCAACCATTGAAAGCTGAGAAACTGGTTTAGGAGCCAGAGGATAAGTGTGTGAGTCTAAGGAAAATAATTCTAGAGATTGTGAAAGTGGTTTTCCTAGGTAAGTGGGTGTTCATACTTGCTTCGTTCCAATAGTGCATGAATTGACTTGTGAATTTTAAATTCCTTGGGTGGTAATCGCTTAATTGTTTGTAGTTTCTATGTGGGCTGGTAAAATATTATGTGGATCTGGGGTTTTCATTCATGCAATTTCAATTTGAGAGAAGGAACAAGTGATAATTCTCTTACAATTAGGATTTGCTAGTTCTTGTCTTGTTTATGTGAGAGTAAGTAATCCAAGTGAGTCTGTCCAACTGATTAGAAGGTCTAGGAGACTCAGTGTGCTTGAATCCCAAGACAATGCACCAGAAACTGAACAGGGCACACTAGGAGCTCCTATAACACCACAAGGTAGGAGTGCCTATAGTAAAACTAAGAAGGGTGGTGTCAGGAGAAATTACCACCTAAGGAATAGAGTTGTTGGTCATGACCAAGGTGACTCTTGTGGGAAATTGGTTAAGTCTTGTGGGAAGAAGAAGAATAAATACCACAAGGCTTATATTCTTATATGGGGAGGCATCACTCTCCCATGAAGGATTCAACTGGTCCTTTCCCCAATGAAGGAGATACTACCAAGAGTATGGATTTTACCTCCTCACTCTGGTGGAACAAGAGGATTCTGATGATGGAGGGGTAGTATCTTCTCCAATTTTAGCATAAACATGGAGTGGGCATGCTTACTCTGATTCTGAAGAATTAGAGTAGCACCCTGGTTCTTTTTTTAATTTTGATGACACCTCCACCATAGCAATAGGCTCCTCCTCTTCTACAAGCATATAATTTTTTTTCTTTTATGCTGACTTGGAATTTTTTTTGGCTGGTGTGAAGGAGAGGTGTTGGACATCATTTCTTTGATGGAAAATATGCCTTTTCCTGTTAATATGTAAGTTCCTGTCTTAGGTGTTGATGGAGAATCTTCTTTGGTCGATGTGGATGAGAAATTTTGGTGTTACTACTACAAAAAATGACACCTTTTGGAAGGTTGGTTGATCCTCTTCAATGCATTATGTGGAGCTTTTTTTTTCTTTCCCCTCATTTTTGTAATGAGCAAATATAACCATCTGGGGAAATTCTAAAATTGAAATAAAACTGAGTATCAAATATAAATTCGACTAAAATGGTAATTTGGCCTGAAGCTTTTTGCTACTATATTCTATGAATGGTAATTCAAGGCCAGTTACAAAGGAGGTTATTCTAGAATTGATCACACTGAAGATTGTAAAGAATATACTAAACATTTTAGTGCTAATTCTTAGGTTTGAGTCTGCTAATATTCATATGTAGTCTTGATAGCAATATTTACAATATAGAACAAAATAGTGCAAGTTCCACACCATTTTCTCTCCTATGTACTATTTTTATAAACTATAAGTAATATAATCAAGGTTTATCTTACTTGTCTCTATTTTTTTAATGGATGTATGTTTTTATTCGTGCCTATTAATTCAAAGATTTGTGTAAATGCTTGAATGGAGCCATAGGTTTATGTTAAATCATGTACTAGGATGTTAGTAAGAAGTGATGGTTGGGATATAATGTTGAAGTACTATAATGCAATATCCTCAAGGATTTAAATAATGTCATGTGTGAAATTGCTATCAAATCATGTAAATGTTAGAATTGACTCCATTCCAAGGATAAGGAACTGATCTAAGTGAGGTGACCATGATGCATATTGTTGATTAATTCAGTAACAAACCATTTATTAAATAAAATTTTCTAAAATGAGTTACAATTATGTTAGGGTTTACCATTCTCGGGCTCCAAATATGAACTATTGTTAAGAAGTAGCCAACTCCTTTGATACATTATGTTTGTTGAGCCACTATATGAGAATTATCTATTTGTTGCAATTTTTATCATAAAATGACATATGAATATCATGTAAACATTATTAGGATCACCCTCTTGGGTTTCACAGAGCCCAAAGAGTAGAAGTAAGGGCCTAATAACCCTTACTTGTTTCTTGGCCAATCCTTTTCTTTACTTATCATTGGATTCTGGAAAATCCATAGGTAAATGGTGAGATTAAGTTTGGTTCTAAAAAATAACCAATAGACTATATGTTGTGTCATTTAAGGGTGCATACAAAACCTACTCGGTGTCCAACCTAAACCCCCTTCTTTAAAATCTCACATCATTTTATGCCTAGCTCTGAAGAAATATGGTGACATATAGAGCTATTTGATTTGATTTAATTAAATCTTGGGGCATGCGTGGAGAATACTCGGGAGAAATTTTAATTTTCAAGTATTTTTGATGCTTTATTTTAGATTAGATGTTAAGTTCAGAAAATATTCCAAAAAAGAGACAAATGAATGGAAATATTATTGAAAATATTTCATTTCCATGCCATTGTTGAATGCTTAAAGCTAAATCTACTTAAGTGATAGAAAATCTATTTGATATTCAAGAAATATTATTGCAAATCCATTGATTTCATGAAATTTTTTAATGATCAAACAAAAAATATTCCACTTGATGCCTGTGATTCCTTTAAGAACTAGCGATAACCATATACCCCTTGAGATTAACAAAAATATCACATCATACCCTAAAGTGAACCTAGTATGGTTAAGACATGACTACCAAAGCCTTGGGATTAAGCTAAGACAACCATCCCCTTTCCTCAAAATTTTAGATTGTCTTGGTTCAGTATTTCAAGTAAAGATAGGTTCTTCACATACTTCCTATGAGGATTTTATCTGTATTATTGTTGCGACTAACATCGTGATCAATAGAAACTGGCACTAGAAGGAGGGCACATATCTTTCCCTTTGGGTTCTTGTTTAGGAATTCATATCATTTATGAGTTTGAAAGTAGCTTGTAAGATGAAATTCTATGCAAGTCAGTAGTTTGAAAATGGAAGTTGAGAAACTTTGAGGAATCCTTAACTGAAAATTACATCCTTTTATTTTTTTCACCTTTGGTAGAGTCACTGAGTTTAGAATTTATGATACAACTGACCACAGTGAACTTGATTGTGAAATTTTTCTAACTAGGGTAAGTTTGGCAATTCATAAAGTGATTACATTGAAAGAAGAGGTTTTAACTGCTAAAAGAAAGGAACTGATAATGAGAAAATTTTGAATTCTAAAAAGGAGTATAACCCTAGTAGAACTAAAAATGTTAAAAAATTAATTGATACACCAAAATGGTTTTTTAACTACATTTTTTTATGAAGAAAATCCTTAGGTTTTACAGGAAGACAAGCAAGAACGTGGAGACTCAGAAGTATTTCACTGAAAACGAGGAAACAACAGTGATGAGTCATCATTCTTTTCACATGTGGAAAATTTTAGTGAAGGGAAAGAGTGGGAGAGTCAAGTGGAAGACACATGTTTTTTGTTCCAAATTGAAAAATTCATGAACTAAAAGGGGAAATTTTCTTGATTTTATGCAAGATATAGAGTATCAACCTTTTACTTTCTCTTTCTTTAATAATAATATAAATTTTTCTACTTCTTGGTCTAATAAAGTTCAAAGTGAAGATAGGAATGAAGACTCAAAAAATTTTGGAGAGGAGGAAAATCAAGAAATAGACAGTCATTCATGGAGCTAAATAGAGTAAAGAAGAAAACCATGAACTAGGATTGTAAGAAGGTAGAGTATTGAGGAATCAACAAAAGTCTATGCAATCGATCTTTAATGAGTTCGTTTTCATACATGTGATCCAATTTATTGGTAAGTACACCTTTGAATTTGCGTTTGTTAAATACAAATAATTTAAGATAATTCATTGTTATAGTAGGAGGTTTGAAATTTATTCCAATGAATTTAAAGATAAACCTATTATAATATGCACAAAAACAACAATGAAGATAGTTATTGAGCTTAAAATAAATTATTTAGTTGGGGTTAGGTGTTTGTTAGGGTAAGTTTTCTTTTGTAGGGTTTTCTTTTTTTTTGTTTTTTTCTTGTATTTCTTTTCTAGTTTCCCTCTATGTTAGAAAATTTTGCTTAATTTATCATACACATGAGAGTAAATTGAAATATTCTACAACATTGTGCTGTGAAATGTGAAAAAAAAATCATACACAGTAAATACATGCTTTAAAAGGTACGCTAAAGCTAAGTTTCTATATATGTGTATATTACATATATACATGGAAGTACCAAAATTATCGCTGCAAAAAGTGAAAAAGTGCAAAAAGGAGGGAGCTGAGCTACAAAAGGGTGGTCATTTAGTCAATCTAGGATGCCTCGTCTACCAGGGCCAAATATCCTAAGTAGGAATTTTCCCAGTGAACTTCAAAGCAAGGGTATGGAGGTCAGTTAGGAACTGCTAGAGTGGAACTACTTCTCTGTGTTCCAGGAACCAAGGAATATCATCCACAAAGGGGATTCTAATAGTCAGGTGTGCAATAGATAGAACAATATCCAAATTCACCAAATATTCAAGCCACATTATCATATTAACAACCCAATGAACATCTTCAATAGAAAGCCCAAGGTATAGGAGCGACGCTACAAATCATGAGGCTAAGTCCAAATTCAGTCGATAGTATGCTCTAGAATCCACAAAATTTTCCCCAAGGACTAAACAAAAAATTGATATAGTGAAGTTGGGAGTCCGAATGAAGAAAACCTTATCATGCCTTTGAGCTGTGATATGATCCATGAATCCATTCTAGTGGTGAACACAAGTCAAACAAAGTGGAGTATCCATGACCTAGAAGCAAGTAAGCATTAGAAAAATGGAAATGCAAAATGATAATTGAAAGAGAAAAGAAAAGGTGTGAGGAATTTGAAAGAAGTACGAAATTCATAGAAATCCATGAGGAATTTGTGGTACATAGTTTTCTAGATTGAAGTTTTGGAAAGCACAAGTTGAGGTGGCAACATGAGGAATTTTTTATAGAGAAAAACGTTAAATCAAATTAATTCTCATAGAATTTGCAGCAATTTTCTTTGAAGTTTTCTAGTACAAAGATTGTGAATCAAGTAAATTGATGTTCAATATCTAGAATACTGAGAGGGAGGGTGAATCAATATTTGGTCAACCAAATTAACTAGTAACCATCCAATTAATAATCCACATTTAATAGATATGATGAACCAGAACATAAAGAAAAATTATAACATAGAGACACTAGGATTTTTTACGTGGAAAACCCAAAATGGGAAAATGTTGGACTCAAGGAACACTGAGAGGGGGGGAGTGAATCAATGTTCAGTAATATTTAAATTTCAATCTAGATCTTAAATCATTTACAACGTTTAAACAAAGGTAAAGATGCAAGCACATGAAGGAAACAATCAGACCACCATAACACTAATATTTTTTGGTGGAAACCCTATTATGGGAAAAACCATAGTGGAGTTTAATCCATAATTTATACTCTATTAAAAAGTATGAAGAAAAAGGGGAATGCACATGCATTCAGGCACACTTCCTAGAGCTAACTACCCAAAATTAAGAAGGTTCACTACCTTACAACATATTTGGATTACATCAAAGAGTTGAACTGAGAAAGTAGCATCTAAAAATTCTTGTTTTCAATTCCAGTGAGGCTCATAGATCAGATTCTAGACCTTCTATTTGATTCTACACTTTGCTTTGCTATGCCTTAATTCACTTCACAAAAATCCTCTTTTGTACAAGTGAAACTATGCCAAATCACTCAACAACCATTCTAACATTCACAATATGCTTTCCACATTCACCTCCACTCCTACAATGAATTAACTGATCTCTTATATATATCCACTATCAAAGATTTAGTTGCTTCATGTCGGCTTCAACAAAATTAAAAAAAACTCAATAGTCGGCTCAATCCACATTTAATATTCGATGTGTACCCATCAAATTCACCCACGGAATAGCTAGGACCCAAAAAAAAAATCTTCAAGCATAGGATACCTTAATTAATTATACCTCGAATTTCCATGACATGCCATATTCACTAAGTCAGCCATTGTGTGCTAATACAGAAAATAATCCTGCCAGATCTCCTAACTTATACACCGATGAATGTGACATCACAAAACATAACAATAAGATAATACAAATACTTAACATCCTTCCCTGAGATCCACAACTCAAAATGATAATCTGGTGAAGCATACAGATCGACATACTAACCGGATACCCTATTCTTCATTCTCTCTTCCGGTAATACTCTATTCTTTACTCTTCCTGCTGGTATGAACAGATCTTGATATGTGGACTAGAATAATGACTTAGGTTTCCATCAATGACAACACTAGAATCCATATTCCAAGAATCCCCCCCTTTGGAATTGATGGAAAAACTTAGTGAAAAATGACTAAGTGTCAGAACCAATATGATTATGCTGCTAGAGTTCAAAATTTCAAAACACAACTCCCCCTTAGAATGATAAGGCATTTTTCGCTACTCTCTCTCCCCCTTTGACATCAATGAAAAAAATATTTTGGATCTCCCCCTTTGCTAACTCAAAAATTGGATCAAAATTTGAATAAATACAACTACTACTCAAGTCAAAAAATTATCTTTAACTTATCTTTCATTTCCAAAAGAAATTTCCTCCAAGCTTCTACTGAAATCCTAATGATTAAGATCAAGTTGTTGTTCTTAGATATCTGGTTGATAATCTGGATGAGAGATTCTAGAATTGTGATTGCCTCTTCTAATTTCTCGCATTTCCTTAGAACCTCAATTAACTGCTCCAGTTTGCATTTGGTTAAATCCTTCACTTTCCAAAAGGTGTCCACAAGGCTATTTGTAGTGAAATTAACTTTTGTATACTCAGACTGCAACTCTTGAATCCTTTTCTTGACTGCACCATCCTGATTCTGAACCATGTTATAATCTTGACCAATCTTGTTCAGCTCAGTTTCAATCTGTTGTAGCTTATATTTTTATCTCCCAACTACATGAGGCCAATAAAGACAATAGTTGTAGATATTATTTTTTGTATTTATGCATTGCCTTAACACATTCATTTTCCTTTTTAATTTGGTAAGATATAGTCTGAACTGCTCCTTCAGATGTAGAATTATTTCTTCCTCTTTCCTGTCCTAGGACTCAGAGACCATGGCTTCCTTAATGCATTCAATCATCTCTTCAAGAAACACATTTTTCAAACTCTCCAATCCAATGTTATTATGCACAAAATAATTACTTAGTGTGCTATTGATCAGATCCTGCTCATATGAGGATCTATCAAACCATATGTTAGCAATTTTCTGCAACCCATCTTTCTCCTGAACAAGTTATAGTATCTTTACTTTGGATAAAACACCTTCTTCTTTGCTTCCTTCTTCCATTACTACATTTGGTTCAAATGATTCTGATTCTTCCCTTGGAGTGTACTCATCAGATTCCTCATCTGGTATGTCCAAAATCACTTGTTCTTTACCTTTTCCTTGAATTTTTTGGAGTCTTGTGTGCTAGAGGAGTGTAATCCAATCTCTTGTGCTCTTTTCTTCTTCCTTTCCATATCACCGGAAAAGGATCCAAATTCAAGTGATCTTGCCAGAATGGAAATGCTAATTTCTCCAAACTTCCCTAGCAATTATTTAAAGAAATTTGCATATTCTTGCTTGCAATTTCCCAAAGTATTAGAATCTTCAAAAATCTATTTGCAAACTGGTTCATTTTCTTTCCATACAATATTATTGATTTGTGGCAAGCAATTTAGAAAATACATCACAAGACATATGACCAAGGTACCAAACCTGAAGGGGTAATTTTCCTCCTTTGTTAGTTGCACATTTTCCATCAATTGGTCTTTTAGCAATCCACACAGGTCAAAATATTGATCCTCCATTATCATTTTATTAGACATGTAAACTGCACCTGCCAAAGTTGTGCCTTCCCTATTTCTGAAAAAGATTTTGTATGAGATTCCATACGCAATGTACCTTATTATTAGATCTTTGACCATCAAAATTTTCAAATTATCAAAGCCCTTTGATCTGTAGTTACTCTGGTTAGGGTTTTGACTTCCTTTTTTTGAATTGACATTGCATAATTCTGTTAGATTCCTAATCACCTCTTTTGAAATGAGATAGGATTTATCTAGAGTTAGAATGTCATCATTCAATCTGTTCAGGATAAACCTAGTGACTTATGTGTTATCAAAATAGGAAAATTCACTCCAAATGTCCAAACTTTTATGATTCACACCTTCAAGCCATTTCAATTCATCGACCGACAACATATTTCTCACATCCCCAATCTTCTCACTACTATATTCATCTAAACTCACCATTCCTTTTATTTTCTTCATTTTCCTTTTCGTACAAAACACGTTTCTACCGAGCACCAAATTAAGTGAGAATTCTACAAGCAACTAAAATACCTAATGAATTCACCGCTGAATTGACTTTACTCCTTCAAAATTTTGTTGCAAATGCCCTCCTTCTATTCTTCTTCAATGCAAGGTGACAAATGAGGGTTCTAAATACCCTTTTAAAACTCACACACCTAACCTTTTTACCACATTAAATGTTTTTCCCTAGGTGTTCTGGATACTCTATTTTCTCATACAACAAAAGAAGGATTCAGTTGCGGACCTTCTACTTCTCAAATTTATGTACAAGTGATCACCGATACATTTGTAAACTATTAGCACAACAATTGACAATTTCCTGCATTCTGGTGCCAACTATTGACAGGGGGCCAAAGGAGTTTTTTGAAAAACTCCCCCTAGGCTAATGGCCTAAGATTAGTTTCTGAAAGAATTACCAAAAGAAAATTCTAGTGCATGCTTATTTCCTTCATCAGACTCACTCTTCCTTACCCATGTTTTCTTTATCTGATCTCTTATTTCTTCCATAGTCACTTTCCCTTTTCCTTTATCATCTTTCTATGAAATTTTCCCTTTTGTATACTAGACCTCTTCTATCCATGTTTCTATTCCTACAGAATCTTGCAATGTGACCAAATCTGTTGCAATTCTAACACATAGGATTTCTTTGTCTAGGCCATTTGTTCCATTGATTTCCTCTTGATTTGCATTGATTAGCAATATGCCCAAATCTTCCATAGGTGTAGCATTTAGCATTCCTTAAACTGATAGACATACTTTTGCATTCAATTGACTTAAGACAAAACTTATTACAAGTAAAACACTGATCGGGAAATGATGGAATACTTGAATTTATTTTACTTCTACACTGAGAAGCCATATGACCAGATTTATTATAGGCAAGGTACTAACCATTAAAATTTTGAGCATTGGGTTGTCTTACCGGATACCTTCTACCTTTGTTCATTTGATTTCTTTGTCTGGAATCCTTATGTTCAGATTTAGAGCTTTCTCCCTTCTCATATCGAAGACCTCACTTGTCATTTGCATCCTTTTGTCCTTTAGTCAGCTCATCAAGCTTAGTAGAACTGATCCTAAACTTCTCCTTGTATTCATTTGCAATGGCGAGTTCATCTATGAGAATAACTATCTGTCTTTCAAGCTCTTGTTCATTATTTATGGATTGTTGCAGCTCAATCTCTAGCTGAATGAATCCACAATTAACTCTATTGCATTCTTTAGATCTTTCTTTTAAGGACTAGGCCAGATTCTCCTCATTCTTCTTCCTTTCTTCAATCTCCTTAGTTAGCTTCATCACCATAGATTCCTTCTCAAGATTTAGAGTAGCATTGTCTCTAGCAAGCTTTTCACATTCTCCAGTTATTTCTTTTAGGGTCTGATTCAAGTGAACATCTTCCAACAATTTACTTTCTTTCTACTTCAGTTGATCACATAGTTCCTTCCTCTTTTCTCTTGACTCATTAATTTTATCCTTCAATGATTGAATGAATTTTTCAGCATCCTCAAGATTTTCTTTTAATTCCAGGACTTATGCTTTAGACTAATCAAGATCATTGAGTGCCACCAAAAGCTATTGTTGAAGACCACTAGAGTCCATTGCATTCCAAGATCCACCTCAAGCTGTTAAACTTCTATAGAGGAACCTTGCTCTAATACCAATTGTTGGACTCAAGGAACATTGAGAGGGGGAGTGAATCAGTGTTCAGTAATATTTAAATTTCAATCCAAAACTTGAACCATTTACAACGTTTAAACAAAATTAAAGATGCAAGCACATGAAGGAAACAATCAAAAAGCCATAACACCAAGATTTTTATGTGGAAACCCTGTTAGGGAAAAAACCACAATGGATGTTAATCCACAATTTATACTTTGTTAAAAGTATGAAGAAAAAGGGGAATGCACATGCATTCAGGCACACTACCTAAAGCTCACTGCTCAAAATCAGGAAGGCTCACTACCTTAACAAATATTTAGATTACAACAAAGAGTTGAACTAAGAAAGTAGCATCTACAAATTCTTGGTTTCAGTAGCAGTGAGACCCATAGATCAGATTCTGCACCTTCTGTCTGATTTTGCACTTCGCTCTACTCTTCCCTAATTTGCTTCACAACAACCCTCTTCTGCACAAGTGAAACTATGCCAAATCGCTCAACAACCCATCTAATAGTCACAATATGCTTCACACATTCACCTTCACTCCTACAAAGAATTAACTGATCTCTTATATATATCCGCTATCAAAGATTTAGTTGCTTCATGTTGGCTTCAAGAAAATAAAAATAGTTTTCAATAGTTAGCTCAATCCACATTTGATATTCAGTGCATACCAATCAAAGCCAGCCATGACATAGATAGGACCCAAAATAAAATCTTCAAGCATAAGATACCTTAATTAATTATACCTCAAATGTCTGCAACATGCCATATTCACTAAGTCGACCACCATGAGCTAATAAACAAAAAATCATCCTGTCGGATCTCCTAACTTATACACCGATTAATGAGACATCACAAAACTTAAAAATAAGATAATATAGATACTTAACATCCTTCCACAAGATCCAAAACTCAAAATGATAATCTGGTGAAGCATACAGATCGACATACTAACCAGATACCCTATTCTTCATTCTCTCTTTCGGTAATACTTTGTTCTTTACTCTACCTGTCGTTATGAACAAATCTTGATCTGTGGACTAGAATAATGACTTAGGTTGCCATCAATGACAACACTAGAAGCCATATGCCACTAGAAAAACCATGGTGAGGTTTAAATCACAATATGTTATAACCGGTTACAAAATATTATGGGGCTCATTGCTAGGACTCACTATCCTTAAATGGCTCAGAGCCTAATGGCTTAATGCTGAAGTACAAAGGATGTTTTCTCACTACCCAAAATAAACTATAGAAGTGCACCTACATAGTGCTGGAAGCAGTTCTAGTTAAGCTCTAGGTTTTTGCTTTTGTTGGCAGTACACAAAATAGTTATCTGTAGCTTCACATTAATCCCCTTGTCACATAACTTACATATCACCTCACTCATTTTTTTCATTACTTATGCCATCATAGATATATGCAAGCATTGCTTCCATTGTCAATTGGGTCAACCAAAAATAAGAGAATACTTGAAATACAAAAGTTCTTGTCAGCTTAGCACAAAATTTCTTTTGACATATAGAACAAAACGTGTTATCCAAAATTTGGGTTGGCTTAGATTTACAAACACACACATAGAAGATACACATTGTTAACAAAAAGAACATTGAAGACTTTTCAGCATAGTAGACCAGTTCTGGATCACAAAAAAATATGTTGAACACACCTATAGTTGACACAGCTGATCAACATATTTAGATTCTTCTCACTATAAATATTTATGGATCATGGTATAGATAGTTACCAACCAATATTGGCATCAATGACAACTAAAATAAAGGGAACCTTCTTCATTCTTCCAACAATATCCCCATTTTTCATTGATGGAAACATGTGCCAAAAATGAAATTTTCTTCAAAACAAAAGGTATGTACAATCTTCACTCAACATATGTATAGAAACAATCATTTCATTTTTTTCCTTTTCTTCTCCCCCTTTGACACGAAGGACAAATGATAGGGAAAAACTTAAAATTCAAATATTGGGGGAACCTTGTAATTCTTTGAGGATTACCTCTCAAGCAGGCTTTCCATAATCCCACACATTTTTCTCGGGAAAGTGTTTTATGAGAGATTCTATTTTCACTGGGAATTCTTCTCCTTCTTCCAGAGAGGATGGAGCAATATTCATTTTCTCAAATTTTCTAGCCTCCATTGGAGCATGTGATATAGTGATATGTCTGGAGATGACCATATTTCCAAGCTGAGCATACCACCTTATAACATCTTCCTTTTTCCTCTCTAGGATAAAGAAATTATCTTGTAAATATGCAATAGAAATCCATCTGACATATCTTCTATCACCGGTAATCTTATAATCTTTGGAGGTATCAATGAGTTGATTCTCAATTAAATCCATTAGATCCTTGATACCTTGAGTGGCTTCCAACCATTTCATACAATAAAAAAATAATAGTTGAGCTTCTTATCACAATATCTTACCTCTTTTAGAGTTTCCAAAGCTTTTTCACATGAAATAGTACACTTATCTTGTAGAAACAACATTTTCTCAAGTAAGTTTAACTATACTTCTTTTGTGGTTTTCACCTTAAGATTGGATGAGTGTTCTTTAACAGAATCAACAATAAGCTTTAGATTTTCAATTGGGGCTAGAGAGTTGTCTGGAGTAGCACCAGGAGATGTCTCTTGTAGAGTTTTGTTAGCCTCATTTATCATCTCATTGCATCTTTGATATGACTCTAAAGCCTCCTACGTGACAACACTAATGAAAGTGTTACATAGCCTCATTCTGTCACTAGGTGTGATTTTTTACAAATCCACAACATCTGGATGAGATGGCAATTTGGCTAGTTGAAGTGGAGGTGCGGGTTGGATTATAGCTTGTCTGGAGAGAAGACCTCTAAGTGTATTTCTAGATGATTCTCTAGATTGCTTTGATGATTCAAGGCCTTTGAGAACTTCACCTTTAGCTAGAATGACTTCCTTATCTTCTCCTTCCTTCTTTTATTCTATTGTTTCTTTTTCACTTTCATCACCAAATGACTTTCTATTTTCTTTATTTATTTTGTCTTCATCATCCGTATCTTTATCACTTTCTTTTTCTTTACTTAATTTTCATCTTTTCTTTCCTCTTCTTTATTCCTAGAGGGTTCTTGATGCTCCTAATGTTCTTTTCTATTTTCATCAAATTGATCCTTGTGATGATCATCAGACTTCTTACTAGTAGTTTTTTTTGTGTCCATTTGAGGGGAAGGGATTTCCAGAGCACCAATTGTCTCATCAATAGTTTCCAAAATAGGATTATCCATTACTTCAGTAACTATAATAGGTTCCTGAGTCTGAGTAGTGTGAGATGAAGAGTTGGTTCTTGTCCCATGGTTCCTTGCTAATTGCATAATTACATCATGAGTTTCTTTCCTTACTTTTTCAAAATACTCATCTTCCTTAGTCATCAACATGTTGACCCTTCACATAACTCTAAACATTGTAGAACATTCTTCTAACAGATTTGCAGCTTCTATTTTTTATTAAGTAGAACTAACAAATTTTACAGCTTCTCTTCTCATATTTTCTTTAATTTTTCAGGGCTTCTTTCCTTCTCAATACAAACTCATTCCACACATTTTTAGTGATTCTTGATTGTATAGAGTCCATGTTTATATTATAGATAACTATGTACTAAGAAAAAGAATTTAAGATGGTTTATTTTCCTATATTGTCAACCTCATCATATAACTCGATGGTAGCAATGAGTTCATTATCAATCATGTGATTAACTAAGGTTCCAAGAACCAAGGGTGGATGATTTCATATTGGGGAAGAATCGTGCATGGTCTCCATAGGGTCAGTTGTGCCTTCTTCATTCTTCTTTGCATGCACATGAATTCAGTAGGCATCTTCCTCAATTTTTGTCTCCTCATCAGTGGATATCTCTACATTGGTTTTGAATCCTCCACCAGAAGTACTACTTCTTATGTTTCTCTTCAACTAATGCTCCTCTTCAAGACCAAGCTCAATTTTTTCTTCAATAGCATCACTTATATTCCTTTTCTTGTAAGCCTTCTCTTTCACTCTTCTTCTTCCTAAAGTGGTAGATGGTGTAGCAATAGATATGTTCTTTTTCTTGGATGCCCTAGTGCTAGGGCTAGTAGGAGTAATAATATCCATAGATGTAGGGATACTTTGTTCTTTCCTTTTTCCTTTCACAACATTGGATGTACTAGGTGCTAGTGTAGCACCAAAGGATAGCCTTTTTCATTTTCTGGGTCTAGCAAGTAGATTCATAGATTTAGCTTTCATTTCATCAAGGACCTCCTTCAATAGTTCTATGTCATCCTTTGTGTATGCTACATCTTGGAAGAAGTCTTCAAATTTCTTCCTACATTTAGATGTAGAGGCTTCTAAGTGAATTTTAGTAGATTTCTCTAAATATGTACCCAATCTAGGTAGAGAGGGGTGCTTGGGACTAGCCAACAAAATATCAGTGTATCCTTCTACTTGCTTCTCTTCAATTTCATACCCCAGTGGTTCAATCCAACGTATTGTAGGTTCTACTACCTCAATGATGCATTCATCAGTAGACACAAGCAATGTTATTTCCTTTTCATACTTTTTCACCAATTTTCTTGGAATCCTATCTCTTTCTTGCATTTCCTTCTGAAAAAATGCAAATAAGATAGTTAGGGAATTATTTTGTGCCCTAAAGTATCCTAGTCTACACAAATAATCATTGATTTTATGAGCAGCCACCGTGCTATGATCCCATATTATATTCTTCCTTCTAGGTAGCTCATTTAGAAAGTAAAATAATAGGCAAACAATGAGAGTGCCAAATTTAAAGACATGTCTCTTTTCCTTTTTCATACTCAAATTTTCCATAAGTTGCACTCTTAGTAGCTCACAAAGATTGAATTCCTTCCCATTTACCACCATTTCATAACCTGTGTGAATTTTTGTGACTGAGATAGAGTTTTCCCTATTTGTGAAGTAGAATTTTTGTCCAATCATAATAGTTGCATATCTGACATTAGGGTTTGTAATAGTTTTCATGGTTAGGGCTCTTCCATCAAACTTAGCTCCAGTTGACCTTGTGACCTCATCATTTTTCACTACTTTCAGGACTGGAATGGTACTGATGTCATAGGGACCAATAACTACACAAATTTCCTCTTTATTGATAACTCATGGTTCATTTACCCACACATTATTGTGGTGAATCCTACTTAGGTCCATTCTCACAAATTTTGCTTTAATTTCACTAGAAAAGTTAGGAAACTAGTTCCAAACACTCAAATTCATCCGAACAAGGTTTTCATATTCTGTCTTGAGTAGTAAATCATCAGTCAACTCATTATCCCATAGATCTTTCAACTCTTGGTGATCAAATTCTTTCAGCTTCCCACGAATATATAGTCTTGGGTCTTCAGTGGGTAGTACATTGCTTGGAATGTGTGCAAACGCACCCATTGGATCATTTTCGTAAACTTCCATGAACATATTCTGAACTTTGGTTGGGGCCTCTCAGAAGTTCCCACAACAGTAGGAGTGGCCATATTTCTCAAAACACTCTTGAATGATTTTAACAAAATGCTTCTTCAATTTGAAAAACACAAAATTGAACTAGAGAATACCTTTTAGCTCGCTAAGAACTAAGGTTTCATGGTATGATACTTAAAGTCTCTTATTTCTTGCTTTAGCTTTCACTACTCCACATAACCTTGCATAAATGTGCTTTTCTTTAACTTAGTGGTTTGCTTTAATATTTATCATTTTTCCCTATTTTTCCATTTATTACTTTTCCACTTAAAAGTTGTCAACCACTTTGTTACATACACTTTAGACTATAAAAAGAGCTCCATAATCTCCTTGATTTTCCTAATTTCTTCCAAAATTTTCTTCAACACCATCAAAATAGAGATTCATATCACTTGTATATGTGTCATCACAAGACACCTCATAAATCAGAGGTTTGATATATTTTTGTGATTGCTCCCCCTAAAGCCATTATTGGATTTACTTCATAGGAGGGGTAACTACACTAGATGCAAATGTAGGATTATTTTTTTTATCCCTATCTTCATCTTCTACTTTCTTTTTTCAAATCCTTTCCATTTCTTTCCTTCATCATTATTTACCTTGTTCATAGATTTTTTCTTTTGTTCCAGATTTGGTTTCTTCCCAACTTTGCTGTTACATAATCTTGATATATGTCTGGATATTTTGCAAGAGTGACACACAACATATCTTTGATCAAGAGAGTTTGCATTCATCCTTATCCTACACTGATTAGCCTTATGTCCAAAAATATTGCATGTGTAACAGTAGCCTTGAAAAGAATGAAATCTTCTTCTGGTATTAAACTTATTCATCATAATATGAATTTTACATTTTTTAGATTTATGCCCAAACTTGTTGCAAACATAGCATTGTCCACCAAAAAATCCAACATTTTGTCTTATTCTATTTTGGTTCATCATACTTCTACACTTTGTTGCTCTATGTACAAATTTGTTGCATGAGTAACAAAAGTCATTAAAAGATGGCTACCTTTGAGCATTACGTTGTCAAATGGGGATCCTTTTGGTATTGATCCTTTGGTCCTTGCTTTGATAAGCATTCCTTTGAGGTTTCCTTTGATTGTTCACTTTGTTGCAGATCGGTTTAGTTTTTGAACTTTGTCCTTCTTTGAGTCCTAGACCACTTTTATCCTTTGTAGGCTTCTAAGATGAAATTAACTCACCAAGCTTTGTAGAACTTGTCTTGAATCTTTCTTCATGTGCTTTTTATTTTTCCAGATCAACTCTTAGGGTTATCACTTCTTGTTCAAGTTTTGTGCATTCATTGATTTTAATCTAGATCTCAAATTTTTGACATTCCTCCATTCACTTTCTTTCTTCTATTCCCACTTTTAGTTCAATAATATCTTCATTATCCTTTTTTAGCTAATCACTAACTTCTCTATGTCTATCTTTGAATTTTTTGATCTGATCTCTTAGCTTTCTAATACACTCATTTGCTTCCTTCAAGTTTATTTTTAGGGTTTCTTTCTCATCCTCGCTCACTAAATCATTTGAATGCAAAATCTAACGAAACTATCTGACAAAATATGTAAATTTAATGTTCGTCAGATGCTTGTAAAATTTGATGTGTAATTTTCAATTTTTTGAAATTTTATCCCCGAAGTTCATCGAAATTTCGACGAACCTAGGGTTCGTCAAAATTTTGGCTATCATTTTTGAACAATTTTTGACAAACATGAATAATAGAAAAAAATAAAATTGTGGCCAACATAAAGAAAAGTGAGTTCATGCTTGATTTATTGCGACAGTGTTTTGCTCTACTTAAGACAATTTGTGGATAACTAAGGATGATTTTCTTGGGAAAAATTAGAAAAAATTCAAGAAGATATCGCCAGGTTGAGGGTAGTCATTGTCTTTTTGCAGAATTTAGTTGTGAGGTTAGAGCTATAGTTCCACGTTTGAAAATCATATTTTAAAGCAACATCTCTTTAGATTTCATTTTCAGAGGTTAAGGGTTTTGAGAATTTCATGTCGAGATTTTGTTGTGTGGAATCACCATAAGATCAAAACCAAGGAACATATTCGTGTGACTATAATTATGTGATCCATAACTCTATTGGTCATGTGGCATAGTTGTGCTATAACAAATACATGATGCATTCATGTGTGACCCAAGTTTAATGTGGCTATGTTGTGATAGAAATGGAGGCACTCATATAATGTAGTTAATTTAGGTTGTATAATGTAGGTGTCAATCATCATTGGGTGCATTCAGGTTGTCTCAAGTTTAACAGGTTAGGATGTAATTATAGCATGATCGAAGAGTGATTACCTCTTGCTATAATAAAGATCCTATAACTCTAGTTGATATGCAGAGTGGTTGTGTTATATCAATTATGTAGTGCATTCAAACACAACCCATGTTTAATGGGCTATTCTAAAGAGTGATCAATATTTTCTAAACCTTATGAATGTTACTTGACATATATTTGCATAATCTAAAATTCCTTCAGAGGCTTTTGAAGTATCAATGTATCCTATATATGGTTTATCTTTTAATTAAAAAAATAAATAAATGATGTATTTCCCTATAATTAGATAATGTGGAGATCTCCTAAATCTACCCCAACACACTATCCTCTTTGGCACTGTATTCATTACTCCAGCTACTAGGATTTTGCATGTGACATCTTTAATATCTTCATGATTGTGGCTTCTAAATAGATCTCAGTCTTTGTTTTAATCCTTTTCATGGTAACGCTTGAGTTCCATAATCCACCTTCAATCTCTTCTACGAACGTTGTCTTAAGCTAAACTGCATAGTATGCATATAAAGCAAGTCCTTCATACCTACCATTGTTCCAAAACACCACTCACTGCCTTGCTTAAAATGTTGCCTCCATAAGCACAATAACATGTTTTAAAATCATGGTTGCCAGTGATTGACCATTAAGGTCACCACTTTCATCATGAAGATACAATGAGATTGTGGTCTTCAAACTCAAGGCATTATGAAAGATAACATTGTGAATTGTTTGTTGTGTACGATTCGATTTTCTTGCACATTTACAACTTTGCTAACTTCCTTAAAGATTGGGTATTGCACCCTCAGCTGCAATCTTAAAAAACTCGCTCACTATCACTTGAAGATTCCTTTCATGAGCATCCTTCTATAAAATCAAACTATGCCCTATAGACTACCTACTTACTATAGGGAACTCATTGTTTCATGGTATTGTAGTTCTTAAGATCCTTCAACCTTATTGACACTACTTCACAATCCACAAGGTATTATTCACTATTCTCCCATCTTTGATGAGTCTCAAAACACTACTCAAACATGCAATCCACTACCTCCATTATACATTAATGGCTAAGAAGAAACATTGAACCTATGATTACCACTGTTACTTCATTTGGACAGTCATTCCCTGATTGCATTTTCCTTGTCTAACACTACCAAAAGTATTTGAAAAACACTTAAGGTCAGCAAGGGGGTAAGGAAACTCACTGTTAAAATCTCCACTTTCTATGCAAGGTTTGAGCTTTATTATCTTGTCACTACTCAGCCTCTTTTTGACTGTCACATCTCAAGTGATTGTCATTCTTCTTATCATAGATTGCATTTACAAATTTCACTAAGCTACATAGTGTGCTTGTTATTGGCTACAATCTTTAGATTGCAATATTTTGTTATTACCTACAATGTCTCAATCTTTCTGGTATTGCAACCTCACTAATCCGCTATAGTTATTGTTTATGTTTCTACGGAGGCCTAGGGTTTGTACCCTAATCATGCTCTTACCAATGCTTCTGTTGTTTTTTATTAGGGCTCTCTCAATGTTGAGGGCCCTAGGGATAAGCTCATCATAATAAGTGACACATTTCATCTTTAACTAAAAGGATAAATCTATATTGACATTAGCAATGATGATTCTGACTTGTTGCTCCTTAGGAATGGGTCACTTGCTCTTACTAGCTCGCTACCTCCATTGTTGTAGGAAGTTTGTGATCAAGTTCAATATTCTAATTTTAGGAGTCTTAATGGTTGGAAATCATAGTAAAATCAAAATTTAATAAGTTTTGGAATTAGCATTTTAAAGTGTTTTTTGGGGTCATTAACTTCAGACTATCTTCTCTTTTGCAGGGGTGGTTGCATGCCAAATTTTTTTGTGTAAAATATCAGAATTATTAGATTATGTTACCTGTCTATGAATAAAAATTATTGGAGTGTGAGTTTGATATTTTTTGAAGATCTAAATAGTCAAGCTTGGTAAAGAAAAATCATGTTAGATAATATTAGTCTAGAACAAAATGAAGAGACACTTGATAGATTGTGGGCTAGATTGAAAAGAAAGGGTGATGGAAAATGTTATTGTCCTTGCAATAATTGCAAGGGCTTAAAGACGAGACAATTTTAATCACAACAGCTGAGAAACATTGTAGGTAGCATGGTCACATTGAAGGGGGGCATGATTATGTCCATTAGTAAGTTGTTCATTATATGTGTTTATATTGATTGAATTTGTAAATGTTTATATCATTTTAACATTTTATATATATATATAATCACTTGATCATGATCATGGTTTATTTGTGTCTATCATTATTATAAAGGTGGGGCACCCTAGGGTAGATGATATGAATTATCATAGCCTAGAGAATGTGGTTTTGCAAACAGACAAACATGGAGCTGTGAATATCGAAGATGAAGTTAATGATCCTATGGAAGAAGATGATCATGCACCAGAAAACACAGTTGAAGATGATGGTATGAATACATTGATCCATGATACATTTAGTGGCAGAGCTGATCATGATGATCAAGATGACTTTGATGATGTTCATGATTTACCTGTACTTGAGAAGGCATACTAGCCCCTTTATGAAGGCTCTGAAACAAATCTTCTCTCTGTTGTATTGTTTCTATTGAACTTGAAGGTTATGAATGGTTTATCAAACATAGCAATCTCACAGATGTTAAGGTATGTCATATATGTCATCTTTTTTCATCTATTTTAACTGTTGTTAGTTCATCACTAGTAAATAAAGGATTAAATATGTACTATTAATATTCTTTATATGAACAAATAATATTTTTTTTGTAGATTGATTGGTGAATTTTTGTTACCACCATCAAATATTTTAGCTTTCTCATACCGAGATTTATGTGCCATTATGAAATATATCAGAATGGAGTATCAGGAAATAGATGCATGTCCCAATGATCATATTATATATCATAAACAAAAAAAATTTGCAACAGAATACCCAAAATGTCATATTAGTAGATATCGAACATATCAACTAACAAAAAAGGTTCCTTGCAAGCTTCTTCATTATATTCCTATTATTCCACGTATGCAACGATTATTTAGGTGCGAAATCTTAGCACAATTTATGGATTACCATGAACAAAATAGAAGTGGAGATGACATTCTTCGAATGCCTGAGGATGGTTCTGCATTTAGGGACATGGAGGAAAAATGGCCACACTTTAAAGAAGAACCTCATAATCTCATGCTTTCATTGGGAGCGGATGGTTTCAATCCATTTGGAGAGCTGAGATCTATTTACTCAGTGTGGCCTATTTTTGTTATCAATAATAGCATTCCTCCATGGATGTCAATAAAGAGGGAGCACATAATTTTTTCAATGATTGTTCCAGGTATTTGTTTACATCAATTTTATTTAACGTAGCATCTCATTTTCCTTATTTGTTGCATAATGACTTATATTTTTTCAATAGTCATGTACATTAATTTATATATATTGGGTAAAATGGTTATAATAATTATGTAATGTTTATGTTCATTCAACTAGGTAAAACCAAGTTAAAGATATGAATGTATACATCAGAGCCTCTTATCGACGAGTTACTAAAGTTATGGAATAGCGTCACTATGTATGACGTCTCTAGACCAATAGGACAAAGACAATTTCAATTCTATGCAATGCTTGTATGGACAATTCATAATGCCCCAGGGCTAACACATTTTTGTGGTATGTTATAACATTCAACTACACTTTAACAATATTTAACTTGATGAAGTAGATATCATGAATGTTTTTAAAATAATCTATTCATTATATATAATTATAAAAATTGACATATTTAATCCAATTATATATCATCTTGGGGTCTTCAAACAAAGGGGGAAAATTGCATGTCAATTTACGGTCCAAAGATGAAATCTAGGTCATTCAACAAGTTTAGGAAAGTAGGTGTTTGATGGTATAGGCACTTCACTCATAGAAATTATAAGTATCAGAACTACGAAAACATCTTTCAATGGGAAAGAGGAGTCTACATCAAAACCACGAAGAATGACACCTCGCCTATGGAAGTTGGAATATAATAGAATTAATCGTCAAGGTTATACATCAGATCAAATTGTTTATCTATCATAAATGATATGTTTTGAATTTATATTTTTATATTGTGTTGTGTTTACTCATGTTGTAATTGACAATGATTGTTGTTGTTAATTTGTTTAACTTATATGCTTCATGAAGGTCATCAAGGAATTAATGGTCGGCTTCCATAGGGACTGAAAAGTTATCCCAGATAATTTAGTAGGTTGCCCTACTATGAGCAGCTACAAATTGTGCATTTTTTTGATACAATGCATATCGAAAAAAATATAATAGAACATTATGGAAAATATTGGATGGAAGGAATGACAAAGAAAAAATTGTCAAAATTTGTAGTGACATTCAGGAAGCCAATCATGCAATCAAAAATTTCATTCAATTAAATAGCGATGGAGACCAAATTAATATAAGTGCCCTTCCTTGGTTATTAACAGAGCAGCAAAGCAATGCTATAAAATAAGTAATACAAAAAAAAATGATTTCTCACAGGATTTGTTGCGAACATAAACAATATAATAAGAAAGAAAGGTGAATTTGGGTCAAAGATGAAAACACATGATTGGCATACCTTCATTAAGGTAATTATTCTGGTATATTATATACACTTGTATAATGCATGTACTTTTCAATGTATTGTGTTTACTACTTTTGGAAAAACAATAAAAAGATCATTTTATAATTGTTGCAGTATGTTCTACCTCTATCTCTCCTAGGCAACTTTGACAACAATGTCAAGCAAGTTATATATGATCTTGGAAAATACATGAGGTAAGTAGCGAGATTTGTTCAATTCACTATATACATCTTATAATTGCCATTTGTTTTACTTGTTATGTAATATATTGTATGTTTTTGTTAAATATCGTTAATATATTTGTGCCTTGAATCACTTGTAGATGGCTATCATCTAAAGAAATCCATAAAGAAGATATAAATTATTGGAGGAAAATTCCTCATCTAGTAATGCCCGAGGAAATGCAAAGTGTCTACCTTCAACATTTTCCAATGCACAAAGAACACTACCTTATACGCAAGTTGAGGGAGATTGCGTGGAATTGTGTGGACACAGTACACAAAGGTCAATGTGGATAGTTGGGAATGCACTTGAAATTTTTGAAGGCTTTGGTTGAACAAGAGCACATCTTGAGGGTTCTATGGTGGAGGTATATATGGTATACCTGACCATGGTGTACATTAGTGAATATCTTCCTAAGTTTGCAGCAAAGATCCATGTAGATCGCATTTGGAATCCCAACCTCATTAACAAATTCAAAGGGGAGTACCTGTTGGGAAACGATGGAATTGAGAAAGTGAGAGTAGTATAAGATAGTCATAGAATTAGTGGAATACATTTTACATATTTTTTAATGTATATTATTGCCCCATTTAATTTTTAATCTTAATATACATCAATTATAAATTAAGATTAGGTATGTTATTGGTATTTAACTAATTATCGTGGTTTGTGAATTTCAATTTTTTTGGTGCAGGTTGATTGAGAGTGGGATGTACTACATTTTGTACAGTACCAACAGCATGATTGAATGATGGTATGGATTGAATGATGTCAACAATCTGGTCATGCATTAACATGGGAAGGTGTGGCTTCATTGGTTAAAGCAGCTCATCGCAATGGAGATTCCAATGTTACACAAAGGGAAATTGATTTAGCATATGGTTTAAGAGATAAACAGGTACATATAAATATATTAATCACCCATATTATTTAATTATTTTCATGTATATTGATGTATATATATGTTGAGATTGTTTTCTTTGCATACATTTGGCCATGAATAAATATGTTTATCAAATGATGATATTGCACAATAATTTTTACATGTTTGACATATTGTAGGTGAAACACCACAAGGCTATGTGGTGCAATGGTCCAAAATTGAATCAAAGATGTTGGATGACATGAGAGAAAACTTGTGATTCTGGAGAAGTATGGCTACGGTCTTCAGTGACCTCTTTTGTTTCATCTAAGTGACATACATCGAGGAGGGTTCGAGAAAATTGATACTATGGGATTTTTGGATTGTTATGTGAGTGTGACTTTAAGTCCGCCAGTTAATTTGTTAAGATCATCCTAACAAATTACAGAATACGATTGAATGAAAATGATCACGAGAAAACATTATTGAATGATAATGGATTTACCATGGTTAACCACAAGGTTGTCGGCGAAACTAGAAATGAGCCCTATGTTCTTCAAGCCAATGTGAGCAAAGTATTTTTACTTTCGGAGGGTTCCGAGGGCAAAGTGGGTTGGTCATTTTATTATTAGACATGATCAAGAGGAAGGCGGTAAGTATAATGGTGGTGGAAAGAAGAATCTTGAAGAACTAGAGGATGATATAGATGATGATCGAGATCAACAGTTAGTTGATGATGTCCCTGACGAAGATGTCGAAGAGGAGGGACTAGATCATGATGATGTAGGAGTTAATGTTCATGAAGATGATATCCGTGTGGATGATGACATTATCAAAACTGATATCGATGATGATGATGATGATATGACCAATCCTTACAATGTCGAATCTAGATCGGATGATGCAGACAAAGAGTTGGATGAAGAAGAAGATTAATGACAATGAAATGTATAAGTTATGTGATTATATTATCTATTAGATATTAATTTTTTGATAGAATTATATTTGACTTATGTGGTTACATAATTAATTCATAATGTTTTTAATTTTTATGCCATTACATAATTAATTTAATGATGTACTTTTTAATGTTTGAAAGGTCAAAAAATTAAAAAATTTCAATAGTGATGTTAACAACCTTGAAATTAGTGTGTTTTATGTTTCATATGATCATTAAAGATTAAAAATTCAGTTGTAGAGGTGGTTGTTTAGTGGTTGATGTGTATGTTGGTTCTTTTTACAATGTAACTAGGTTTGTCTTCTAATCTACCTATGGAATTGCCAATTCCAATCGAAGGTAGCTCGAAGGACCTGGACCAACTAATGAGGACTTTAAAATCCTCCTACACTTCGGGCTCTGCAAGACTTGGGAGGGTGATCCCTTAACATGTTTACAACCTCTGCACCATTATTATAAACAACATTAAAAATAGCAGATGATCTCACTTAATAGCTCAACACGATAAGATAATATCAACTAGAATTGGTTGTTCATAGACAATATCTACTATCTAGAGTGTGAGATAACTAAACACAATCCATTGTATAAGATATTCAATGATTTGCAATTTGTAGCGAGCTCTAGGAAAAGACAAACAAATACTGAACTACACTAATAATTACAACTTAGATCAATGCCATATATCTATTGCAGGAGTCAAATTCATAAGCATTTAGAGGTTTATAACAGATTTAATACATCACATATAAGATCCCTAACAATATTGCATTACAATTTCATCAGTACACATTCTAACCAAGGACTACTTATCAAATCCTTATACAACACATATCCGCCTATAATCCCATTCAAGCATTTTGATTAATTCCTTGAATTAAAGCTAAAATAGAATCATACACACCACAACAGTGAGATGGATAAAACAACCCTTAGTTATTTCATTCAAAGTTCAGATATGCATGTACAATGGAGAGACATGAGCTCAATTTTTCATTTCAACTCAAATGCCAGTACTACTATACAACATTAAATCTCTATGAACTCAAAACCTGCTACATAATGACTCAAAACCTAAATTGCATTTCTCTATAACCATCAGAATTTACAATTCACTCTACAACTTCACCTAGAATTGACAAAAATTATCTAACTTGCTAACCCATACTTTTGGCCTTGAAATCCTTTTTATATAAAATGAAGGAGCAAACAAGCATCGGGCCAAAAAGTACACTGGTCACCAGTCAATTGAAGCACCTGGTGATATTCCAAAATTTGTCACAACAGCAACCACCTTGAAAAATATTCTTGTTCATCATATCAGCTAAGGAATGTTGATGCAAAAAACCACAAGAAAACCACACCGAGAAAGCCGTCAACACAAAACTGGAACCGTTGCAACCACAACATCTGATCTGCCACCTGTTAGTAGTTCACTCCTTTTACTCCTCCTCATTCAAATATTTAGTTACCCAATTCTGGTACTCATCATCAGTCAGCCAGTCAAAATTAATTACCTCATCCACCTTGGTATTATAAGGTGTGTATTTTACCGCTACCTGATTTGCATCCCTTTCAAAAGATTCTAAAAATGAGCTGGTACTAATGATTTTGTCCATACAGCTCACCAACAAATCATATTCTGACTCATCACAAATTGAATTGATTTGATCATTGATGACCTCACTTGCTTGAGCCTGCCATTGTTGAAATGACCTGATTTTCTCCTGCTCATCAATTATATCAAGTAACAATATGTTACCCCAATCATTGAAATTCTTCACCAGCTCTCTAATCTTCCTACTCAATTCATCTGCTAAGGTCTGAAAACCTTGCAATGATTTTACTAACACATGAGTAGGCTTTAATAATTGGGGTCTATTATTTATATCAAACCTTGAGGCCTTATACATGATATCCAGATCACTGGTCCTAGGGATCCAATTTTCAATTATTGGTATCGCTACTTCCTGATCCCTATCAATATTCTTTATTGCTGCTAACAACAAATAATATAAAGAATGTATAGATAGCAATTTTCTATCAACCTTTTCATTTAAATGCCTCAAAACAGTAGTAAAAATTTCCCTTTTCTTTAAGAGAGATCCCTCCTCACTTTTGTTTAATGATGCCTACAATTCATCAATTTTTTGCAAGAGTTACTTCTTTATAGGATCAACAGAGCACTCTATTTCTTCTTCAACTTCCTCTAAAGAAAGGGTGAGGAAAAGATTCTGACTAGGAGATCCTGGTGTGGAAACAATTGGAGAAGCAAGAGGCACTGACCCTGCTGTGGAAGGTAATGTACTGGCTCCTGGAGCACTTGATGTCTCCCCAATCTGCTTATACCTAAACCTCTCCACTTTAGTTTGCAACTCAACATTTTTTTGCTGCATCTTGTTGTACTCCTCAATCAAAAGGTTATATTTTTCCATTAAGCTCTTCCTTTCAGCTTTCTCCCTTTTAGTAGTCTTTTGGGACAATTTGGCCACATTCATAGTCAAATTAGTGGCCTCAGTGGTTGAGGTCTCTGAAGCTCAATCCTCCCTTATAATTTGGATTTATATCAGAAACATCTAGTTTTCTCCCTTGTGGGGCCAATGCCCAAATTGCTAGAGTTTCATAATCCTCACTGAAAGCAGAGTTTGGTAATGTTTCCTTGACCTCTTCTTCAAAGTATTGAAAGGGATTCTTAGACTTCATAATAGCATTAAAGGCTACTGCATCTGTAGTGTCCCATTCAGGCAAAATTAATACACCAACCTGACTCACGAGTTTTCTTCCTTCTTCAGGAGTGATTTTCTTGAATTCTTCCATTAATTTGGCTTTTACGTCCTCATCATTCTCCTAGTCTGACCTGTCAGGCTTTAGTTCTCTTTTCTACCTACATTTATCTTGATACTATTCAAACTTCATCCTCCATACCAATTGCAAGAATACATGAGTTTTTACAAATGTATTGTCATATAGAAACTCCTTGCATGAATCCATTCTTGCATCTTGTACACTTTTACCTTTCATATCTAAATCAGATAAAACTAATTCAGCTGGCCTAAGAGGGGAAGGCATACCAACTTCCATGTCTTGATTAGTAACAATAATCTCATCCATTAGATCCTACTATGGTTGATCAATTCTTTGCCTCTTAGGCCTTGGCTCGGATGGTGGTGATGACAGATTATCTTCTGGTGATGATTCTAAATCAATAATTTTGATTGCCCCAAGTACTTTGAATTTTGGACTTGGTTGTGGAGGAACTTTCATAATCTATTTTATTTTTCTATCCACTTCTTCTTCATCACTGCTACTATCCTTTTTCCTCCTATAAATGGGCCACCTTTCCGTAGGCTGGTATGTTGGCCTAGTTTTAATTGGTATGGCACCTTGCTCTTGTACACCCAGACTCAACTCTAAATTTATATTTTTTGTCCTCAATGTGCCCATAATTTCCTTGAAATTTCCCATCAAAAAATCAATTTTCTTATGGTGGGTGCTAAACTCCAATAGTGGATCATATTTCAGATCCATTTTGTGCACAACATCTAGTAGCTTACCGTAAACTATCCATTTCTCCTTGTTCAACTCATATCTATTCAAATCAAATTCATTTCTAATCAAGCCTTCAAGGAAATTTAACCCATGCACAAATTTTCCAGCTTTTATTCTGTCTGAAAAGAGAAAAGAAACCCTCATGATCATGCTACCGCTTTGGTCCACACCTCAAATGGTAATCATTAAAGAAATTATCAAAATGCGTCTAGCCTCCCTTTGAAAATACAAAATCAGAAACCACTATATAATCTCGAAAAAATGTTCTCTTACCCCTTCCAGTGAGGTTGTCCTCATGAATACAACCTATCTGCCACATAACTTCTGCAAATCCCACTCTTGGTTGCACATTGTATGGCAATATATGAGGGGCTCCCTGAAAACCATATACTCTTAAGAAAGTGCTGACTAGGTATGGGATAATGTCACCCCAATTATGGTAAACCTTCAATTCTACCTTCCTCTCCTTTGGCCTAAGGAAATCATGTAATTCCTCAAGGATCCTAGTTATATTCACCATTAATCTAGCCCTTAATCTAGAAGCAAAACAATTATCAAATTGCACATAACTAGTGCTTTCCTTATTACAAGATAAATTTGCAACCCATATCTATACTGGAAATCTTTCTCCATCAACTAATTGCCTTAATTTCATCCTCTCAGAAAAAAAGTCAGCATTCTTAAACAAAAACATATGCATTAGCATATAATACCAAAAGAATTGAGTGCCTGTATCATTGTTTTGCAGCTTTGACAACCCTTCATGTATCCTCTCAGCCAAGAAAGAAGTGAAGTCATAGGTCACAAAGAAGTTAGGGTGTTGTATTTGCACCCCCATGAACATATAAACAATGGACATTACCGTACCAGGACTGAAACCCAAAATCTGACATAAAGAATAGAAAGTGGCTAGGAAATTGTTTGCAAAAAAAAATTATTTGAAAGGTTCCTGGTCACTGGGGCTGATATGAAATTTTGAACCTCCTGCCTTAGCCAGGTGAGGTGGAAGCAACCTTGCTCTAAAAACAATTTCAGCTTTGCATACTCTTGCTTCATTTCCTCGAGGTTGATAGGAACCAAGTCTTCACTCGGTTCACTCAAGTCAAAAATATGTTGGACCTCTTCTCTGTTAATGCTCAATAGAACCTTTCCATCATTGTCCCTAATTATCTGTGTAACAGGGTCATATCTTGTAGCCACTGTCCTAAGTAGGTCTACATCAGGGAATACATTTGGTACCACCAGCTTCCCCATATCATACATCCATCCATTTGAAAAATGGTGAGGCAAATTCCTTTGTCTGTACCACAATCTGAACAATTCCAAGCCAATGAGGGGAACCCTAGCATTGACAGTGTTGGAACAATTATACACTAACCCTTCCCCTAGAATTTTCCCTCACATTAGGACCAATCCATTCCTCCTATCATTCATTGACAAGGGGAATTGATCTAGGAAATCATCATAGAGGTTTCATTTCAAATATTTAGTTTGGTAAGAATGTTGCTTGGGCAGTGCCATCTTGGACAAACTAGGGCTTCTTTACAATGTTATAATTCAAATAGCTAGGACTAACCAGAGATAGAAAATTACAGGACAAAACACTATAATTTCTCACAACTATAATTAAACTATAGCCCTAACACATTCATCAACAAGCTCACAACACATCTAGCTAATCCTTTCCCAAATTCAAATGCAAAATGACTGGGAGTCACCAAAAATAAACTCACGGCTTTGTTCGCAAAACTCCCAAATTCTAGCTGCAGAAACTCACAATTCTACCTTTGGCTCTAAAACTACTTCGTGAAATAGTTGAGTGCTTTGTGATACAGACCAAGCAGGAAAATTGATTTTATTGTCAATCAAATTACGCTAGCAAGTGTCTCATCTACCATTAAAGCTCAATTTTGCGTTGCACGAATGGCTCCAACCATATTTGATGCAGATTTAAATTTGAGCCATCAATTCTTTAGCTTGATCAAATCATCGACAACCACCTTCAAAACAAGCTAACACAATTTCCAACATGGCAATAAGAGGCCCACCTTACCATACACTATGAAAGAAGTCCACGTGGCAGTTGCCCGCTATATCGCAATCCTGAAACTTCTGATCGTGCGATGGCAGGCAACCATTGATCCTGAGCATCAATGATCTCATTCCTTTAACACAGTTGCAAGTCATGTTGTTAACCTTCGAGTATCTTTTCCAATGAGATTATAACATATCCGTCAATTTAGAACATGTGCGTCTCGAGAAAACTTTAGTAATCCTCCCCTTAATACATTTAAAGCCGGCTATTGTTTCCTTTACTCTTTAGGCTTCATCGGATGAGACACGTGGTGCTCGCTCGTGATTTCACAATCAACCCAAGCACCATCGCGAGATGGCGAGGAACAACTCAGATCAAATGGCAGTTGGTCAACAATAGAATAAATTTGATCCCCTAGATAGGACACGTGGCACCCGCCCATGATTTCATGATCCTTCAATTCCCGATCACGGGATGGCGGGCACTGTTGATATTTGCAGGAAATAGATCAATGGTAACACTAAATCAACCCTTGCAAAATAAAACATTCATTAAAAGGAGAAGTGGGAATTACTAGGAAGATGACAAACAACAACATAAGTTATTTTTTAAAAGATGAAACACGAGGCCAACCGAGACTTAGGAAATAAAAACCTGCAGAGGAAATAAAGTATTAAAATCAAAGTTGGGTTTTAATTTTAATCCAGTGACATAAGCCTAAGCCATTAACCCCAGTAGTCATGTTGCTGACGACTTAGCCAAATCCTTTCATTAAATACTAACCGTGTAATGTGTAGGTTCTCTAGATTCGAAGATATGGGAGAAGATCTCAATCGTACCCCACCAACTCGCAGACCTAAGGTGTCACCCTATTATTTGGTGCAAGGTCAATAAAAGGCAGATGTGTGTCTTGTATGGAATGTGGAGCCCAAACTACACTATTGAGCTCATAACCCATGGTTTTAGATCAAAAACCAAGATCAAAAGCTAGTGTAAATCTCTGTTGTTCCCTACTAGCTCGTAGGAGGGAAGATGAAGGTTGGTTAAAAGCCACAAGGTCAACAAGATTGCGATGCGTAGTTCCAACTGTTTAGTTTGTAAAGTGCATAGGACCTGCTGACATGGTAGTTGGTTTCTGACATGGATTAATGTTATTGGTCATGAGGAAGGTGAATGATGCTTTGTTGGATGTCAAACCGAGTTAGCCCGAGATAAACCATTTGATCTTCCAACTCTTTAGGAGATCAACAAGCAGTATTTAAAGTTGGAAAATGGCACATGGTGGTCATTTTATCGTACAACTGGTGAAGCATTAATGAATTATTCCTTGCTTGTGTAGTCACATCGATCTCAATCTTTGTGAAGATGGTGTTGTTGGTAATCATGAAGGGTGATCTTTGGATTCTCATGCAGCTCTAGTTAAATGGTGACAGTACATATGTTGCCAAAGTGCCATGTTCGCACATACATTTTTACTAAGCATTGATGAAGGTTGCCATTACCTCACACAATAAATACAAAAGGAATTAACTACTAATAGTGTCATTCTTGTAGCAGTTAGAGGACTTTGTGGGCTGAGTCTAATCAAGTTTGAGTTCTTGTATGAGAAGAGAAAATGAGTAAGTCAGTAAGGAGGTCTATTCGTTTGAGCTCACAAAAGCTCAGTCTTGCTATTCAAGAAGGTGCTTTGGTTGACAAGCCTAGGCTTGTCCCCACTAGATGCAGTAGAAGGTTACAATTCCATGATGTTGCTGCTCAACTGGTAGATGAAAAAGGCAAGCAGTCGGCGGTGTGCTCTATTACTAGTGTCGGTAGGAAAATAAGGTATGGGCATGGCTCCTCTGGATGCCAACACTTGGCCATTGACCTTACGAGCAACACTTCTGATGATGTAACCAAGACTGACTCCAGCTACTATCGGTATTTACCTCGCTTCAATCATAGTCTTCCCTCTGGTGAGGAAGTGATATATGTGGTGCCATTGGTTGTTAAAACTCCAAGCGGACGGACTAGAACCGTATTGGGCAAGGACAAGAAAGATTAGGAGGTTGAGGGTCTACCGGGCAACAACTAGAAGCGGACGTGTATACTAGGGTCTGAGTGTTGGTAAGGGCAGGGTGGCAGGTAAATAAGAAGTTGTTGTGGTGCCTTCGTGGAAATTTGGTTGCCTATTTTTTTTGTGTGGATAGCGACAAGGGGATTTTGATGACAATTTGTGTTCCCTTTTCTTTTAGCTTTCCCAGTTCATGCGCCACTATGTTTTGTAGATTCAACATGTGGGAAGTTTTGAAATGAAAGTCAAATGCAATGGAGATTTTGTTCAAATGAATTTTTTTGGTGAAATTACATTTGAACTTCGAAGCTTGTTGCTCCCTTGTCATATAAAAGGGAATTCAAGGCTCATTTGTATGGAGAGAACTAATGAAAGATCTAGCTAGGTTTTAAGTTGAATATATGGGTAGAAAGATATTTTTCCTCTGATGAGGAAGTGATATCTATGGTGCCATTGGCTGTTAAAACCCCAAGTAGATGAAATAGAATAAATATCCTGTTTTGAGTTTTGGATGAATATATGCAAATTATCTTAAATTGTATGTAGATATGACTTATAAGCATGAATAAACATATAATTCTAATATATTTTCTCTGCTTATGTGGATTTGAGTGAATTTTGAATGAAATGTTAATGATGTTGCCATTCTTCTTTTGAGAATTTGTTCAATTGTGTGTCTATGTTTTTGCTTTGATTCAAGAAAATCAATTAAATTCTTAAATGGAGTCATAAGTTTACAATTATTTACAAAGGATTTGATAAGTAGTAATATATCAAAGAATTGAGCTCCATAATGCAAGGTATTATATGAGTAGTCCATTCTATTAAATTCTTGGGTCATTTTGCTAACGGTAAATGGGTAACTAAATATTTAAGTGGCCCGAAGAATAAAGAATAATATGTAAATGGGTCGCTCCTCACTCCCTCTATCTCTCTCCCTTAACCCTAAACCGTTAACCCTTAAACTCTAAACCCTTAATATTAGGTGTGTATTAAAACATTATAAAAGTTATAAATTTTTGGAGTTCTATTAGGAATTGAATGATAAATGACAATGAATGGGAAAATCTAAGGCACTTTAATATTTTCAACTAAAAGTTAGAGTTCAATTAGGATTAGTGTTCACTTAGGGTTAGGTTTAGGGTTCAATGAATGTTCAATTTGGGTTAGGATTGAGGATTAGGTTGGGGTTTAATTAAGGTTATGAATTCAATAAGAGTTCAAATAGGGTCAAGGTTAAGGTTAGGGTTGGGTTAAGGTTCAATTAGGATAAGAATTAGTGTTAGGGTTAGGATTAGAGTTCAACTGTAGTTCAAAGTTAGGGTTATGGTACAATTAGGACTAGTGTTCAATAAATGTTCAATTAGGGTTAATACTTAATTAAGGTTAGTTTTAAAGTTCAATTAGGGTTTGGGTTAGGGTTGGGATTATGAATCAATTAAGTAGGTTTGGGTTAGGGTTTGATTAGAGTTAGGTTTAGGGTTTAGTTAGAGTTAGGGTTAGGGTTAGGGGTAGAATTCAATTATGCTTAGTGGTCAATTACAATTAGATTTAGTGTTCAATTAGGGTAAGGGTTAGAGTCCAAATAGGGTTAGGGTTTAACTAGGGTTAGGATTAGAATAGAATAATTTTTTTTGTTTAATTATGATATCTAGAATTTAGTATAATTTTAGAAAATGAAATGATTTGCACATAGAAAAAAATAGAAAAGTTCATTTTATATAGATCTTATTTCTTAATTTATTCTAAAATTCTAATAATAATTGTTTAATTAATATAAAATAAATATTTAATTTAATTTAATTTAATTGTATTAGATAATTAGTAAAACTAAATAGATAATAAATATTTTATGGATTTTAAAAATTAGAATTTAGTTTAATTTTATTTGTAATGTCAAATATTAAAATTTTAGATTGAAATACTCAATTGATTTAAAAATATTTATAATTAATGTTCAATTTATAAACTAATATTAAGACATTAATAAATATAACCCACGGCATAATGTATTAAAGATGCGTCAAAGTATTTATCATTCCTTCGGATTCACCGGATGAGACACGTGGCTCCCACCCATGATATCACAATCAATAAAGAACTCGTAACTTTTGATCGCGCGATGGCGGGCAACCGTGGATCTCAACCATTGGCAATCCTATTCATTCAACATAGTCGCCAGCCTTGTTATTAACCATAGAGCACCTTTCTACCAGGATTATAACATCTTTGTTGATTTAAAACACGTGCATCTTATAACTGCTTTAGTAACCCGTGGAATAATGTATTAAAGACCCATCAAAGTATTTATCATTCCTTCGACTTCATGAGATGGGACATGTGGTGCTCGCCCATGATATTGCGATCAACTGGTGGGGTCACTACAGGGTGGCGGGGAACGACTGAGATCACACAGCGATTGATCTACGTCCATGCGAACTTGTCCCTCTGCAAAATAAAAACATTTATTAGGGGAGAGAGCCCAGTAGTCGTGCGGGCTGCAAAATAAAAACAATTATTAGGGGAGAGGGCACACTCAATCATGATGATAATACCCAATGTTACCACATATTTATACTATATATTGTAAATAAACAATCCAAATGTAAATAAAGAAAGATATTTATAAAATCCAAGAAAATAAGTTAAAATGTATTTTTTTTTTTTTAAAGTACTTGAATTGCCACGACCCCTATAAATACTGATCTTTAAAGTAAACTTTTAATGTGCCGTGTGTGTGCTTGTTTCATCCCTCTCCATTACCCGCAGGAGACCCGGGGAGACTAGAACACCTGTGACCAGCAGGCCCATGAGTGCCAGCCAACCAAGCTAAATTTGCTTAAGTTAAAATGTATTTAATAAAAAATTATACATCATTTTTTTTTTCTTTTTTAGATGAATTAAGAGTATGATTTAAAATATTTTAATTCAAATGACATAAATGATAAATTGAAGTGGGAAAACTTGAATATTATTTTAAATTTTTTAGGTTTCATATTTATATGTGTGAGATTGATCTAATATTCCAGAAAATGAATGTTAAAATATCATGAAAAAATAGGCATAGAATGAATGTACAAGTAAAATTATATTTGCATATATTCATAAAATAAGATCTAATAAACAAAAAATATATGCAATTAAAAATAAAGGAAAAATAATTCAACCCAAATTTAGATAAGAGAGATAATTAGATTATATGATAACTTTAAGGCTAGGGTTAGGGTTTGATTAGGATTAGTGTTCGCTTAGGGTCATGATTAGAGTTATGAATCTACAATTAGGGTTCAATTAATGTTCACTTAGGTTTTCTTTCTTGGGAGAATTTTATTGAATGGTAAGTGTATTTTATAAAATTAATATGTCAAGAATTAATTTTAGATAATACTACATGTTATTTTTCATATGGTATTAAATTGTAGATTAAAATTGATAATAGATTTCCTTCCTTCTTTTGCATTGTAAACTACCATAATATATGGCCTTAAAATCCTATTCATATTTTGAGTTTTTCTAAACTATACAACATGACATCCAACAAAAAAAATTGTTATGCATTTTTTCCAAGAACAAATCCTTAGAATTCTTAATGTGTTACTTAGGTTAATTCTTTATTGCAATAGATAAATACACACTAATATATATATTATGGATTTGAGGGAAAATATTAAAATATTTATATATATAGAAAAATTTAAATGCAAGGGATTGAAGTACATACCTTTTCTTTTGTTAATGTTGATGAAGATACAAATCTTGATGAAGTGCCAAATTCGAGGACATGATATAAAAAACTGGAATATCTTTGCTCTATGTGGCACTTGAAATTTTGTACAAAACTATAACTAACTCTACATCAAATTTTTGACTTTGGACCTATTTTGCATCAATAAATATGAGCTTTGACACATGCCTCATAATCTAGCATACAATATGTACTTAAATGCTCAAAATAGTTGGGAGTAGTGTTGAGATTGGTGGATCTTTGGGAAGGTCCAATGCTTCACCTTTGTATCTCTTCCTATAGATAGAGGTAGAGATGAATATAGAATGAGAGAGGAAAATGGATAAAAATAGATAGAGATATAGAGAGAGATAGAGGGAGAAATAAATATATAGAGAGATAGGGAGATAGAGGGGGGATATATATAGATATATATATATATATATATAGAAAGATAGAGATATAAGGAGATATAGAGAGAGGGGAGAGAGAGAGAGATAAGTAGAGAAAGACAAATAGAGATGGAGAGGGATCAATAGAAATAGGGAAGATAGAGAGAGAAAGATAGAGGGAGAGATAGATAAATGGGAAGAGAAAGACATAGATATAGAAATATATGGGAAGATAAAGGGACAAATAGGTTGAGATATGAAGATAGATAGGGGTATATGGAGGGAGCAAGAGATGAGGGAGAGATGGGGAGAGATAGAGAGAGGGAGGGAGAAAGGGAGAGAGATATGTAGAGGAGGGAGAGATAGAAGATGGGGAAGATGGAGATACATGTAGAGAGGGGGAGAGAAGGAGAGTGAGAGGGGGGGGCTAATTTTTTAGTTTAAATTCTATAAAATATTCAATAAATAATAAAATAAATATTATAAGAATTCTATAATTTTTATTTTAAATTACACTATATTTTATTTTTTGAAAAATATGTAATTTTTTAACCATTTTCCTATATATTTAGTATTAATATTTTTACATCTTTTAACAATTCAATATATAATACAAATAAAATATAGTTAATAATTTAATTAACTAGCATACCTATATTAATTAATAGTATTTGTAAAACATGCCGAGAGTTATCTTTATCAAGATACCTATTGACTTGAAAAAATGCTTACATTTTCATGAATATGAATTTGGAAAGCAATCAATTTGATTTCATTATTGTTTGTGTCATTGTTTATCTCAATCACCATATATAAGGGTACACATTCAAATTTGAAATTATACCAACTTGTTTATAACAAAAATCAACCAAGAACAATAATTTTAAAAGCAAAAATGTTCATCAATCATTAGATTTAGTATTGGCAGCATCAAAGAAGTATATCATGACAAAATGGCATTAACTAACTTAGATATATCCACTATTTTTTTTTCAAATGTTTGAATACATTGTTAACATTATATACATTCAAGCATTTGAATTTATGAAACCTATAGCTTTGCAATTGAGTCTAATAAAGCTTTGCTCTCAGATGAATAATCAAACTTTGTTGTTTTTATGATTGTGCATTTAATCCTTTGTTCATCATTATAAGTCTCTTTTTTCACTTGAAGTTTAATTATGTATCTGTTGAAAAGGACCTTTTGTATAATGTGTGAAAACTTAACATCATCTTGTTTTTCATGCTTCAAAATGTTCAATTCTTTTGTTGTTACACCCATAATTTCTTCTGCCACTTCTTCAAAAGTTGTAATCCAAGTGAATGAAGTATGGTCTTGCAATTTGCATTGAAGTATATATTTATAATCACATTCAGGGAAAGTTTTATCACATCTTCCACAACACCACTGACCATTTTCATTAGTGTTTACCTTCTTTTTGCAGTGCCTATCTCCAATTTTCAAGGGGTGTGTTGTATAACAAAAAATTTCTACCTTAATGAAAGATAAGGTAGATTTTATCACTATCCAATAAGGTTTACTAGAGTTGGCAAGGTCTCAATCCTGTATTTGTGAGATACTAGGGTTAGGAACAAATAGGGTTTAGGTTAGGGTTGGGGTTCAATTAGGGCTAGAGTTTAATTAGGGCTAGATTTCAATCAGGGCCAAAGTTTAATTAGGGCTAGGGTTAAGGTTAGGGTTTGGGCTAAATCAAGGTTAAGGTTCAATTAAGATAAGTGTTCACTTAGGGTTATTGTTAGGCTTAAGACTGGGGTTAATAGTAGGGTTGGGATTTAGATTGGGGTAGGATACCAAAAAATTGTTAAAACGATAAGATAACATAAAATTATAAATGAAATTAATCATATTAATTTCATAGTTAAAAATATAATTCTATGGATCTTTAAATATACATATATAATAATCTTTAAATCTTTATTTAAAAAATATATATATTATATTTTATAAACTTACACATACTAAAATCTAAGATGTTCAATATTGATTCTTATTTTTAAATTATAATATTGATTAAAGATATATAATTATATTTATAAGATTTAAATTCAATAATGAACTTAGAAAATATTAAATCAATCAAAATTGTTTCTATTATCCAAAATACTATATAAGTAAATTATAAACTATTATAATATAATATTTAAATTTTCTATTTCAAATGTTAAATTTTATAATTAAAAACTTACCTTTCAATGATGTTAGTAAGTTTTTTAATTAAAATTAGTTTTTCAAGCATATTAACATACCTAGATATATTCACCAAAATCTATTATCTATTATTGATTATGTAATTTTGTATGTATAATATATTTTAAAAATAAAAATATATTTTTGAAAAAAATATATATATTTAAAAAATTAAACAATATATTTTTTAAATTAGAAATAAATTAGAAATATTTTGAATGTATTCAACTATCAATTTTTTTTTTTTTTTAATATACCATTAAAATCACTAATAAAAAATATTCAAGATTTTATATATATTTGTTTAATATACTAAAAAAATATTTTATATTATAAATATTTTATAAATAATTTATAAAATATTTTTTAAATATATTAAACAAAACATATATAAAAGTTTAACCGATATATGTGGGCTCGAAAATAAAAAATGTGAGGGTTACGAATTAGGTTATTTTTTGAATGGAAGGCAGGCTACTAGCAGGCCATGGATGGGCATACCATTTTGTATGCTGTGTAGCCTACTCCTGACTTGACTAGTTGCCCTAATTTCTCCGCTTTTGCTCATTTTTAATGAATTTCCCTACTTTTGCTCATTTTTAATGAAATTCCCCCGAACTTGTCAAATATTTCATTTTAAATGATTTGCTTTGGAAGCAATGAAAAATTTAAAATATATCACACAAAAATTTCCTTGGGCCCCACCTTGTACAGTCCATGTGGCACCTGACCGTAATTTCGCAATCAACCAAAGCACCATCGCGGGATGGCGGGGAACAACTCAGATCAAAGGACAGTTGATGAACAGTCACACAAATTTGATCCCCCAGATGGGAATGTGTTGCCTACCCGCGATATCGCCATCCTATAATTCATGATCAAGGGATGGCAGGAAACCATTGATCTTGAAGGAATTTTGATCGACGACAACGTGAATTTCATCCTTCTGAAAAATAAAACATTCATTAAAGGGCAAGGGGACATTACTAGGCAGATGGAAAACAACGACATAAGTTTTTTTTAAACCATTCAACACAGGGCCAAATAGGACTTAGGAAAATAAAACCTGCGAAGGAAATAAAATATTAATACCAAAGGGACCAGGCCTAAATGGAACGATGGGGCATAAGATGTTTTTAAAACCCTTCAAAAAAGGTAACGGTGAAATAGATCCTGACCAAGGCATTGTGTAAACACAAGGGTTTAAGATGAAGAGAAAGCTAAAACCCCAGCCCTAAGAAATTTTCCAACACCATGAAAGACCAGTGACATAAGCCAGGGCATGAGTGAAACATTAGGAACAAAATTTGAAGTTCCATCAGTACAAGCATTGGATAATTTTATATTAATAGTTTGTCCTATCACAAATATAAAAGGTGAGCACAATAAATAACATGTATTTTCCCATTAAATGTGAAGGATTTTCAAAAAGTTTTAGTGTTCAACTATTGGTCCATTTTTGTTCAATATAAGTTGTATTTTAAATCATTATGTGTTGTTTTTATAACAACAAATAGATTTTTTGTGTTCAACTATTAGTTCATATGTGTTGAATATAAAAGGTAGAGATATCAAAGATTTATGGTTATCAATAAGTATTTGGTCCACTTAGGTTGTATATTAATTTTAATTTAAATAAAAATATCATATTCTACAAGAAACAAATGATATTTTTTTGGTTCAACTATTGGAGGTTCCATGATTAAGTTTTGGTTGAACCTTTAAAAAGTCAAATTTAGACACTTCTCAAAATATCTACTGACGTGGCAAGTTTCATGATGAGTCGCACCTCCAAACCTTAGTTATAGATAAATAAGAGACTAGTCTACATTTATAAAAAAAATGAAGGTTCTACGATATTTTAGTCAATTGCTACATGTTGAGAAAGTTGGCATGAATGACTAATAGGCCCTCTCCCCTAAAGGAATAAGGGAACATCACTAGGTCGACGAAAAACAATGACATAAGTTGTTTTAACGAGGGAACACGAGACCAACAAAAGACTTAGGAAAAATAAAGTTAGGCGAAGGAAAGAAAACAATAAAACAAAAGGGGGCCCAACCTAGATGTACAAAGCGATGGGGATTAAGTCGTTTTAAAGCCTTCCCAAAAAGTAACAGCCAAATAGATCCCATCCAAGGTGTAAGATGAACACTAGGGTTTTACATGAAGACAAAGGTAAGACCCCATCCTTAGTATTTTCCCAAACACCATAGATGACCAGAGAGACAAGCAAGCAGATAAAATAGAACACAAAGAACAAACTTTGAAGTTCCATCACTACCCATAACCCTAAACCCTAAACCATTAAACCTTAACCCTTAAACCCTCTACCCTCTCTCTCTCTCAAGTCTCTCCCTCCTACCCCTCTCACCTCTCTCTCTCTCTCTCTCTCTCTCTCTCTCCCCTAAACCCTAAACCTTTAACCCTTAAACTCTAGTAAACCCTTAAACCCTCTACCCTCTACATTTAACCCTCTACCCATTATCTCTCTCCCACTCCCTCCCTCTTTCCCTCTCTCCCTCAAGTCTCACCCTCTTACCCCCTCTCCCTCTCTCATATCTCTCTCTCTCTCACTCACTCACTCAATTTTATCTCCCTCCCATCCACCCTTAACCCTCTACTCTCTATCTCTCTCCCACTCCCTCCCTCTCTCTCACATTGAATCCGTCTATCTCTCTCCCCTCTACCCATAACCCTAAACCCTTAACCCTTAAACCCTCTACCCTCTACCCTTAACCCTATGTGCCTCCTACACCCTCTCCCTCTATTTCTCTCCCCTTAACCCTTAACCCTTAAACCCTCTACCCTCTACCCTTAACCCTCCCTTTATCTCTCTCCCACTCCCTCCCTCTCTCTCTCTCAATTCTCTCCCTCCTACCGCATCATCACTAAACCCTAAACCCTAAACCTTAACACTTGAAACCTCTAATCTCTAATTCTTCTTTAACCCTCCCTTCCTTTATCCTCTCCCACTCCCTCCCTATCTCTTGCCCTCCCTCTCCCACCCCATCCCTAAAACCTCAAACCATAAACCCTAAACCCTAAACCTTTTAAACCTTCTCTTATCCCTCTACCCCTCACTACTCTTTCCCTCTCCCTTCCCCCCCTCCCACCCTCTCTCTCTCCTCTCTCTCTCCTTCTTCCCCCTCTCTTCCCCTTTCCCTTCCCCATCCTAATTATTTCCTCTCTATATATATCTCTCTCCCTTTTTCCCCCTCTCTCCCCTCTCTTATTTTCTCCCTCCTTTCCCCCTCTCTCTATCTCTCTCTCTCTCTCTCCCTCTTCCCTCCTCCTAATTCTCTCTCCCCCTCTCTTTTGTATCCCCACTCACTCCTCTCTCTCTCTCTTGTTTCCCCTCTCTCTTATCTCCCTCCCTCCACCTCTAACCTTTTACCTTCTACTCCTCAACCCTCTTACTCTCTATCTCTCTCCCACTCCCTCTCTCTCTCTCTCTCCCATCGGGACCCCTCTATTCATCTCCCCTCTACTCCCCTTAAACCCTCTACCCTTTCTACTCCTAATCCATGTCCCCTCCCACCCTCTCCCTCTCTTAGGTTTCTCTCTCACTCACTCACTCCCTCTATCTCTCTCCCCTTAACCCTAAACCCTTAACCCTTAAATCCTCTACCCTCTACCCTTAACCCTCCCTTCCCCCTACTAATTTTCTATCTCCCCATGTCTTTTTCTTTCTCTTTCTCTCGCTGTCTCGCTCTCTCTCTCTCTCTCTCTCTCTCCCTTTTCCTCTCCCTCCCTCCCTCTCTCTCTCTTTCCCACCCTCGACCTCCTAATTACTCTTGGGTATATGTGTGCAAAAATTGAATATCCAATTTAGATTAGAAATCTGATTTATAGCACCAAAATATTACATTTTAAAATGTTTTTCAAATTAGATATTAGGCACGAATTCAATATCCAAAAAAAATAAGATATCCAATTTGTAGTTCTTTGGCCTGGGCATTGCTATGGAGCAATGTAGTGATAGCTAACCCAAAAAAAAGGTCAAATCGGGATTTTTCGAGTTTTTTGGCGAGCTCAAAATGCTACTTTTTTCATGTTGCCACTTTTTGGCCCATCATGATCCTACACATACCCAGGTCTAAATCAGGTAGTTGTTATTGCTAAGGTACATCACTCCTTTCTTTGAAGTCCATACACTTATGATTGGGTCAAGTGTTATTTTCTTTAGAAAATTCCTATTGCTTTTTTGATAGGTTAATTATGATTTGATTAGATGGGTTATGAAGAACTTATTTCAAACAAATATCTTTATGAAAGAAGTATATTGGCATGAAACTAAATATGATTTGTATTCCAATGTAAAAACTACAAACAATGGAAACAATTCTTTCAACACATAAACTATTATGTAGTAGTTAATTAAAATGAAAAAGCTTACTCTATATTAGTTAGGATACACAACTAAGAAAATGATCTAAAGTTACTTATTTATCCTAGAGGAACTAAGTATATAGTATTCAAAGAAAACCAACAAACCCACAACTACCCCTATTTTGAAGGAGTTTAGTTTTCTCCCCTTCCTGATCTCGCTAATATTGTCTAGTTATTTTAAAGAGAATAAGGCTCATAACACAACTTTATTCAACCCAATAAATAGCTTGGTTAATAAAACTTGACAAAAGAAACAAAAATAATTGCTACATTTGGCATTTCATGTTGACTGAAGAGTGGTGACAATAATCTACTTATAGTTTAATAAAACACTATTTTTATAAGAAGGCTTGACATTATAAAGATAAGTGTTACTTGTAGTTTAATAAAACACTATTATAGTTTTACCAACATATACTATTGTATGCTTGCATGGCTTCTTAGTTAATATATGGGGAGAGAAAGAGAGAGAGATAAAGATATATGGGAAGAGAAAGAGAGATGGAGATATATGGGAAGAGAAAGGAAGAGAGGTGGAGATAGAGATTCGATGGATAGGGGGGATAGGGAGGGAGAGATGGTGAGAGATATAGAGGGGGAGATAGAGAGGGGGAGGGAGAGAAAGGGATATAGATAGAAAGAGATAGAGAGAGGAGTGAGAGGGAGATAAAAAGAGAAATAGAGATAGAGATATAGAGTAGGAGAGATGGAGGGAGAGATGGAGGGAATGAGAGAGAAAGGGGAGAGGGAGAGATAGCTCAATAGATAGGAGGTGTAGAGGTGGGGAGCACATAGATAGTGGGAGATATAGAGATATAGAGAGCCATGTGGAGAGATATATCAACAATCTCCTATATCTCTATCTATTCATCCCATCTCTACCCCTCTCTATCTCTTTGTCTCCCTTTCTATTTGTATGTTTGTCATTATCTCCCTCTCTCTATATATTTTCTTCCCTATATTTATCTTTGTCTCCTTAAGTGTGCAATGGGTACATTGAAGAGGTCTTAAAGGATAATTATCATATCTTTAATCAAATGGCATGCCACCTTGAGCATAACTCCGCAAGGACACATGCCATCCTTGGATTGTTGACATGAAACAACCAATCAAAATTTAGTTTCTCTCTCTCATATTAATATATATTACTATTATATTAAATATATATTATATTAATTGTATTTTGTATTATATAAAATATACTTATTATTAATTATTAATCATAATAATTTTATACATATTTAATAATTTTGTTAAAGAATATAATATATAATTATAATAAGTTGAATAATTATAATATTTATTATGTAAAATATAGCTAATATATATACTTAACTATATTGAAGAATATTAAACCTAGCTAAATGGCTCCAAAATTTTAAAGTTAATTAACATAACGAAAAAAGCTAATGAAACCAAAGTTGTAGCTCCCTCAAATTGAGAAGGAAAGGTCAATGCTGCTATTTGAAGAGTTTGGAGTAGTGAAAAAGGTCAATTCCCAAAGGCTTGGTGAAGAGTTTGGAGTAGTGAAAAACAAGGTCAATGCCAACGAGGAAGAGTTTGAGTTAAAAACAAGGTCAATACCAGCACCTAATTTTAAGAGTTTGGAGGAGGAAACAAAATCACATCAACTCCGAGGGAAGAGTTTGGAGGAGTGAAAACAAGGTCAATACTAGTGCTGAGGGAGGGTTTGGAGTTAAAATAAGGTCAATACCAGCACCGATGAAGAGTTTGGAGGAGTGAAAATAACGTCAATATCAGCGCCAAGGAAGAGTTTGGAGGAGTGAAAACAAGGTCAATACCAGCGCCGAGGATGACATTGAGGACACAGGGAAAATCGATGACCAAGGGGCAATGAGTACTGTAATTTTGGCACCCCCATTCTCATAAAATGGTATAAGATAAGACAAAAAAAATAAAATAGCTTATATAGAACATATCCACCTACAATCCCATTCAAGCATTTTAATTAATTCCTTGAATTAAACCTAAAACAAGAATCATACACACCACAACAAGCTGAGATGAATCCAAACAACCCTCGACCATTTTATTCAAAAATTTAGATATGCTTGTGCCAATGGAGAGACATGAGCTCTGAATTAATCATATCAATTCAAATGCCGCAAGTATTGTCATAAAACATCAACTCCCATGAATTCAAAAACCTACTACGTATCGACTCAAAATCTAAAATTGCATTTTCCCAAAACCATCAAACTTCATAATTTGTTTTGCAACTCATCTAGACTAATTAAAAATATCTAACTCTATAACTATATACTGGGCCTTGAAACTCTTCTCTTATAGAAAAGGGAGGAGCAAACAAGCATCTAAGAAAGCAATAATTTGTCACCAGCCAATTGGACTGCCTTGTACTCTTCATCAGTTGGCCAATCAAAATTGATCACCTCATTCACCTTGACACTATAATGTTTGTACTTAACTGCTACCTGATTTGCTTCTCTTTCAAAAGACTCCAAGAATGAGCTGGTGCTAATGATTTTGTCAATACAGCTCACCAACAAATCATAATCTGAGTTACCCTACTTTTCAAGGTTTTATAGTCCAAACATGATATAAAGTGGCTCTTACACTTTTTGTGATTACTGTAGCTTGTGTAAGAGGCCCCATGGATACTGTTGTAATTGTAGGATCCATGAATAGGGCATAGGATGAGAAATAAAGAAGGTATAGCTACTGTCCTCAATAGTTTTGTGAAGAAAAGCATGTGAAATGAGAGGTCCAAGCCTAGGTTTCAATAAAACATGTATGGGAGATCTGATTTTATGAATTTTTATCCATATGCATCTAATGGGTTGTTTTGAACATCGAATATAATTTTATACACACACACACATATATATGTATGTATATGCATTTTTAAAGACGTAAATGTAAATGCAATTACCGATGCTCTCCTAGAACAATAAATGCAACATATCATATTAAAGAAATCTATATCTATGTATATAAATGTGTATTTCTAAAATGAAAATAGCAAATGCAAGTGTATGTGTATTGTAAATGTAAGTGTAAAATAAATAAAAATAATGAAAATTATAAAAGAATACAAGGAGAGGTCTCCTCCCTTCTTGGTAGTGATAACCTCCTCCACACACAACCCTTAAAAATTATGAATAGAGGAATATAATCTTTGAAGAACTCAAATTTGATTCTCTCCTACCTGATGCAATTTTTCATTTTATCCTTACAAACATTTATAGTGATTACTAGAGGCACATAGACCAATACTTCATAATAGAAGAATTTGATCATACTTTTCCAATGATGGCATTATGAGAAAACCTTAGGTTAAATGAATAATTCCTAGCTAAGTTCTTTAAATCATGTCCAACCATATAAGAGAAGGCCGCTGCTATGTGTACCTGGATACCATGGAGAAAGGCTAGTCTTTGGGCTCTTTTGTCAATCATCCTACCTTAAAACATACCAAAAATCTCCTAGTAATTAGACATAGGAAGATTTAATATGACTTAAAAAAAAATTATTGCCAAAGCATAAACTTATGATGACTTAACCAGGCCTAGTACACACTCCCTCCCCATTAACCACTTAGACATATGGAAATTAAATGCAAATTTGATGCTATTTTAGTCATGTAGTTGTCCAATAAACCACTTGGTGGTGTTGAACCCTTCAATTTTATTTACTTGAATGAAGAGGAAAAGTCCTTTGATTACAATTAGAGAATACATTTAAGGCCTTGGTTGTGTAACTGGTGGACCATAGTCACATTTAACACTTGTTACAAAGTTTGGGAGTTAAAACATTAAGTAGATTTGATTTGTGATGGACACATTTGGATGGTAGTAACAATAACTTGTAATCTATCAAGACTTGATTACCTTATAACCTGTGAAATTCTAGCGATGAAATGATAGATTAATCATAATGTCACCTTAGGATCACATCACCATGAAAAAACTTCATCCAACATCCTTATGAGTGTAGGTACCACCGGGTATTTTCATATCCTGGCCTTCCCTCGAGCAAGGGAAATTCAAGAAGAGAAGAGGAAAGCAAGACATGTAGTATGTCTAAAAGAGGGAGATCAACTGAGGTCGGCGATTAGAAGAAAATTCCAGAAACTACGGGAATTTTTCTGTCAAGGGGGGTCATGTTCTTATGATGATGAGAGCATAGGCGACGTCGAGGTGCCCTTGAGGTACAAACATCTATGGAAACAATGGGTACCCAAGGAACTTCCTCCAATAAACACCAATTTTTGTGTCAACGAGAGGATATATCGCATAGAACCATTGTCAATACATGGTTTGGGCCTATTTTGCATGGACGGCATAAAGGTCTATTATGAAAAAGTTACTAAATTGATGGAGTATGTTGGACCCTATTACAGTTACAAAGATTGGATCCAACTAGTTCGATATACATGAAGTATGTGTAGGTATGCACTATCAGCAAATTATATACAACTAAAAGATGAGGATCAAAACAAAGGAGTTGCTATGTACATTGACAGAAGGCCAAAAGCATTAGGGAATATTGTAGGGTTTATAAATAGTACACAACCTGGGTCAACAAATAAGCAACCCAATTGCATATTCGAGGCACGTGAGGGAAACCGTGTATTTGTATGTGCAATAAAATCAATAACTGCAGGGGAAGAGTTGCTAATCGATTAAAATTTGAATTGCGTAGTTACAAACACAGTTACTATGGGGGTGGTACTACTATGTACCATTTTACCCAACCTCTAATTAATGACTCCAATATACCATTTTATTCTTCTTCTTTTTTTTCATAAGTCTATTGGTTTCATTTCGGTAATGTTTTTTTATATTTAATTTTTGTCATAGGGGGACATTGATCTTACGAAGAAGGCTCTGGCCCAGAGCATAGATCATGATGTATCATGATGTATCTTCAGGCGCATCCATAGTGAGGTGCAGTCAATTTTGTGATGATGACATCACTTATTCAACAAACCATCTTGATATGATAAAGAAGCTCCAAAAAAAATGCAATGAAGAAATGGCTAAATTGATGTTCATAGAGCCTCAAACAGATGAGATAAGAGAGAGGGTTAAAGTATTGACTGAGAGATTACAAAAATTGCAAGTAAGCTTTCATGTGGTCTTTAATTATAACATAAGTTCATTCATGGTTTTATATTTTGTACTCTTTTATGTCATGAACTAAAATATGTGTTGTTTTTACAGGGTTATTTTCCTCCTCATGATGCTCCTAGCCATGATCAGGGTACTGCAAGTGCTGGCCGAGGAGTAAGGGTTGGTATAAGTGTCCATCCTAATCTTCCTATGCATACATCACATCATCTAACCCCATCATCCATGCCTATATTTTCATCTAAAATGTCAACAACACATACCATGCAAGCATCCATTAATGCACCCTCTGGCAGCAAACACATACCAGAACATGTGTTAGGACATGTACCTTGGGATGCAAAGGCCACTAGTACTGGTGATGTTTTAGTAGCATTTCCTAGATCTTCCCGTATTACTAGTACGAGAACATTTCCAGTCACACTTGTGGTGATCGAGGATTTCGTTCCCATAGAGATAGAGAAGGTTCCAGGTACTTTAAAATGTTTTAATTATTATTCTATATAATCCAATTGAAATTTACTTATTGATCGCTCTTTGTAGACTATTGATCCCATGATCATTTTGTAGGAAATGATGTTTTTTATAAATGTCTAAGTGATATTACATTGGAGCTCTTTAGGCCCACCATATGTACACGGTGGAATGTCCAAAATTAAGATTTAAAAGATGAGCTCATTAACCATTTAGTTGTGTTGTTCGGTGATAAAACATTCAACCGAACCAAGGTCCTTAAGAAAGCTGGTACCTATCTAAAGTATGCGAGGGACCAATATAGGTCACATTTAGAGAAGAACAAAAAGTACGAGCATCCCCCCATGATTCTGGAGAGGGAGTGGAAGGACCTGGTGTCCGATGGAAAGGAGAAGGCTAAAAAGAAAAAAAGGAAAGACATCACCGGACCAAGGAATGTATGTGATATAGAAGCATAAATATGCATAAAATCTCAATTAATCATGATTTTTAAAAAATCTGCACGTTGGATGATTTTTTCCTTGATTTTTTGAAAAAATCGTTGACTTTTTGGTCAATGATTTTTTTCCATTTCAAACTGCAAAATCACCAAAAAAATGTGTTTAAAATCTACAAAAAAAATGTGAATAAAATTGAGCTGATTTTCAGGCAAAAAAAACCATGAGACCATGGCTTGTTGCTTACTATTATGCTTTGATAGATTTTTTTCCAAGCATCCATAGCTTGTTTAAAAGCACTGCTTTAGGCTTTTAGCCATAGCAAAAAGCAATGAACTGCTTGATAAAATGCTTTGTAGACATGTATGAAAAATGCAAGAGCATAGACAAGGAATTGTTTGAAAATAACTTCAAAGAAATGTAGTCTCATGGTGATGGTGCTATGATGAATGCCATGACAATCAAATTGCTATGGATTGTCATGGAATTCCATCACCATGAGACAGATTTCTTTTAGGCATTTTTTCAAACAATTCAATCCATGTCTATGTTATTGCTTACTATTATGTTTTGGTAGATTTTTTCAAAGCATCCATAGCTTGTTTGAAAGCACCTATTTTAGGTTTTTTATTTTTTACAGCATGAAGGGCTTGAACTATTTGATAAAAATGCTTTGGTAGACATGTATGAAAAATGTGGTAGCATAGAAAAGGTAGTGAACTATTTGAAAAAATGCTTCAAAAAAATGTGGTCTCATGGTGATGGAATGCCATAACTAATGCCATGACAAGCAAATTGCTATGGATTGTCATGGCATTCCATCACCATGAGACCACATTTCTTTGAGGCATTTTTTGAAACAGTTCACTGCCTTGTCTATGCTATTGCTTACTATTATGCTTTGATAGATTTTTTCCAAGCATCCATAACTTGTTCAAAAGCACCTATTTTAGGCTTTTAGCCATAGCAGCAAGGCAGGAACTATTTGATAAAATTCTTTGGTAGACATGTATGAAAAATGTGGTAGCATAGACAACTGTCACCATCTAATATTTATGCAGTTGTAGTATGTTTTGGGCAATGTAATCAGTGATATGAATATAACCAACAAAAATCTATTTTCTATAATTCATGATTGAACTCTGTATTTTATTTTCTCTCAATGTCTGTATGCTATGGAAATTCCATTAAATTTTTTTAAAAATGTAGTTTCTAACTTTTTTTCTTTAAATTTTTGTGTTTTTTTGTAAATATGATTTTTTCCCAATTTTTTCAAAAAATCTGAACTTTTGGTTTGCCGATTTTTTCCGAAACAATTAATGTTGCTATGTGTGATACTATCAACAATGTAATTATATACTAATTACTCTTTCTTTTTACATAATCTAACGTATTTCAAACTTTTCATAGGCTTCCTGACACATCAAAGGCAACAAAGGAAAGACTAGAAAAGCATGGGCAAACACAAACATGGTTCTCGTGGTTATATGAAATTAGCTGCATGAATTGTAAGTATCAATAAATGAAATATTGCATCCAAATTATAATAAATTGAAAACAATTTTGGTTTTATCACACCATAGAAGAAAAATTCATGATCTTATGCAAAAATGTAGGGCTCTAAATTCAACAGAGTTCCCACAGAAGAGGACCTAAAGATTGCCTTCCAACAAGGCTATGGAGCCGTGGCTAAACGTCTAAGAGTCTTGACTAGGCAAACACAATCTTCCATTGCATCCGACACACAGGTAAATAAACTTAATAAAGTTTATTTAAAATTAAATACTTGTGAAATATATTCAATATTAATTTCCACCATAAAGTAATTACATGCCTATTTGTTTTAAACATTCAAGTAATGATAATACTGCGCATGACATTGGAATGCAGCCTGGTGAGGGTGGAGCACAACGTACAGATGAAGGTCATGGTGTGCATCCCGGTACTTTAGAGCATTTAGAGTGTGATCAACATGTCGAGCATGATTAGTCTAGAGAAGATCAAGAATATGATGTGGCCCCATCAGGTAAAGAGGACCACTCTAAATTTCTTGTAAACATATTTAATTGCAATTGGTGTATTAATTAATGTAACCTTTCATGTTTCAACTTTAGAGCATGTAGAGTGTGATCAACGTGTTGAGCATGATCAGGCTATAGAAGATCAAGAACATGATGTGGCCCCATCAGGTAAAGAGGACCACCCTCATGTTCTCTTAAACATATTTAATTTTAATTGGTTTATTAACTAATGTAACCTTTCATGTTTCAACTACAGATCAGGATTTAGAGGGTGTTCAACATGTTGAGCATGAGTCTATAAAAAAAGTTTAGGAACATGATGTGGACCCATTAGGTAAAGAGAACCACTCTAATGTTCTTTTAATTAATGAAATACTTGTAACAATAATAATAAAACATATCAGTTTAACACTTCTTTCTTATTACAGCAGACCCCCCCTTGCAGTGGTGTCCACATCATGAGCAAACGACTAGGCGTACATTAAGATCACAAGCAGAGGGTAGAACAACTAAAGGGGGGACATATATTGATTTAGAAAATGATACTCCACTTTAGCTTTATGTAGCTTTAAAAAAGAAACAAAAAAAAAGTGATTGTAATCATATCATGACAACCATATTTTTGATATGTAAAAAATGAAAGAATGAATATTATATGTTAATGAATGAATGTGAATATGTTAATTAATGAATGTTATATGTTATTAATGGATGAATGAATGATTAATCTTATATGATTGGGTATGGGGAATTGAGAGTGATGTGAGGGGGGAAGGGCCAAATGAGCTTTCACCGTCACGCAGTTGGCCCTGTTAAGTAGAGAATATTAAACTATTCTCAAAACAAAGAGAAGCTCAATAAGGTAATGCACTTTTCAATATAATAAATGCATCGTTTGAAGCATCAAACCAATATGCAGTCTATATGTATGATCAGTTATCAGTCTCCACGATGGTACTGTTACCCATTTTTCACCTATGGGCTCAATTAGGCAGGGTAACCCATGTTTACAAAGGTTCTCGTAGACCAAATGGAGGAACACTTGCATCAGGGTCACATTTTTCTAACTTGATTGCTTCTTGTGCAGATGCAGGGGGAAGTGATGTTTTAATTCGGCAAGTGGATTTAATGTGGCTCCCAAGAGGGTTGAGCCTAGCGTGTAGGTCTCCAATTTAGGGGGGGGGTTTCTTTTTTATTTTTTATTTTTTATTTTTTTGCCTTGTCTTTCCCTCTTTCCTTTTGCTTTCTACTTGCCTTTTCCTTGTTCTGTCGGGGGTAGAACTAGATCAGGATCTGAACTTGGAACTTTTCCAATGTTCCAGTTTCAAGGCTGGTCTTGGTCCCAGTTCTGGTTCCACGCTCATGTGCATCTCGTTCTCTTCTTTAACCTAGCGTTTTTCCCGTGGGGTGGTTTTTTCCCTTCCTTTTCTTCCTTGCCCTGCTGTGTTTTTTTGGGGATCAGTTTTGGTTCTGATCCCGCCTTGTCTCCTATTTTGTGTGTTTTCTTTCTTTTTGCGGACCTAGGACCGGGCTTGGGTCAGAACCTGAAATTGGAACTGCTTCCGTTTTGGTTCTTACCCCGGTCCTGCTCGTTCTTCTTTCTTTTCTTCGTGGCCTGTGCTCAAGGGATGTCTCCTCCTTGGTTTCCCCTTATGTTTTCCTTTTTCGTCCTTCATCCCTTGTGTTTTATTGGGAGCGAGATCAAAACATAATCCGAACTTGAAACTTCAGGGAAGTTTCGGGTCCAGTTTTGGTTCTGGTTCTGGTTTCAGTTTCATCTTGCTCCAGCCCTACCAGTTTTGAAGGAGCTCAGTTACAAGGTCAACCTCAATCAAGTTTGACATAATCTTCCTTTAAGGAGAAAGTCAGAAAGACCTTCCAGATGTCTTGCCAACTAGCAAGGGTTTTTTCAAGTCTGAATGCTTCACATCAGTGATCCTATTGGCATGAGATTATCTGGGTCTCCCCGACCCATAATACATTTATGGTCAAATATGCTTCTAGGTTCCTATCAGCAAGACCCTAGGAATGTCACAGTGACCAAATTTTACCTATAGTTTGTCTTTGGCAAGACATCGACCATCATCTCGGCAACAAAAGGATATACTTTTCAGCAAAGGTTCTCTTTTTGGGGTATAGTCTCAGTGACTTCTCAAGGTCTCACCAAAGGGATCATTTTGGTGTAAGAAGGTGGGCCTCACTAGGAGGTTTTAGTGAAGGCGAAGGTCTCATCAAAAGGAGGTGGCATTGGCAAAGCAAGCGAGCTTTGCCACAGGGTCTCGCCGAAGTCACAAAGTCTCCCCGACTCTAAATGGCTCTCGGCGTAGGAAAAAGAATTCTACAAGGTATCTCGGTGACCTGGGATGTTTTGGTGACAAGAAAAAATTGATTCGGCAAAGGTTGGTCCCTTTGCCACAAGGTCTCGATGACCAAAGGTTGTCTCAGGAATGGAAGTAGGAATCAGTATGACTGGTGGCCTTCGGCATGATGTCTCACCTACTACTTTTAGTCTCGCTGACAGCAAAAGGAGCTCACGGTAGGATGGGCTCTTGGAAAAGGTTGCTCCCTTTGCCACAAGCTCTTGCCAACATAGGATGTCTCACCGAAGGAGGCAACATCACTAAGGAAATGAGAGCTTGGTGGTAGGTCTCTTCAATAGTGATAGGTCACACCGACATGCCTGGTGCCTTCGGTGTAACATGAGAAGCTCGGTATAAAGTATGGCCGATAGGCCAAAGTCTCAGCGACATCTTGTGCATCGGCCTGGCTTCAGAACCTCACTATGAAGTCTTCCCGATTTTCCAGAGTGTCAACAAAACAATACGGAGCTCGGGGAGAGAGATTCAACATCGCCAAGAGGTCTTGCCGAGATGTGATTTGGACTGAAGAGATTTTGACCGCTTGAAGAATCTACGTGGTGTGTGCCTAGCCAATCAGAGAAGGCTACAAGTGAATCATTGGCAGTTCAACCAGATGAAGACCAACAGAATGAAAAAATCAATGTGTGTCTATTCTGAGCTCAGGGGCATTCAAATCACTGAGCCAAAGAGGTTCAAATAGGACACAATATCGGGAAGTAAATGCGGTGGTTGCAAAAAGATCTGAAGAAGGCTTCTTCGGGGTGACTCTTCATCAACATGGACATGCGAGGTGCAACATTTAATTCAATCAAAAGATCTTAGGATAGTTTTTTCTGAGACCGATATTTTTGTAAGTCCTAAGGGGCCGACACAGTTTGATATATAAGGCATTTTTTCCTTTTTTTGTAAAGGTTTTGCATTATACACTCTGAAGAATTAGTGATTTTTGTCAATCCTTCCTCAACTGATGTATGTTTTATAACTCAACTAGAATCTGGAATACAACACAGAGTTTACCTTGGAAGCTAGTGTTCATGTTTGTACTGTTCTCATTTCTGTATCTTTCTTTTGATTATGCAAGTCTTTAACTGTGTTTTATAATTCTGCATTCATACCTTAAAGCTATGAAATTTATATTTCGTTCCTAAGATGTGTGTGTAGATCAAACCTGTTAAGAATTATGCATAAGTCTAAAAGAAGTTGTTTTGAGTATGTGAAATAGTAGCAATTAAGTTTCTCAGTGTATTTTCTTCTTGTTTCATTTCATGATTCCTTATCAATTTGGTGTATCACCATAAGTTTAGTTTCAATTGTATGCATTCCTTCTCCCTTTTCCCTTTACAAGATTGTTAGTTTAGGTGATACCCAAAGGAAGCTAGCCTTCTCCAGAGGTTCATTTCAACTACATGTGACCCACAGCCTTGAAATGGTCCCATGTTTCACTAGAAAGCCTAGTTTCATAACTTCGCATAGGGTGCATTTCTAGGTGACAACAGTTTCTGGCATGCCTAGTGGGATAGGAATTAGACTGAACTACTGGTTTAGTATGCAACCAGCAAGTCTCAGACTTTATAGAAGTCATTCAACATACTTGGCGACTCCATAAAGATGAAGAAATCTAGAAATCAGCACCTTCTATAGTTTATGAGAAGAGTTCAGACAAGAGGTAGCTCAGGTCCCTTCAAATATTTGCAGCTCTCACCACCAAGAAGACAAGGCAGAGCAACAAAAAAGCAAGGAACAATAGTTATCTATTCTAGAAGAACTCATTCTACTCCTCCATAGTAAGATCTCATTTTGTTGTACTAGTAAATCCACTTCAGCCACCTCCAATGGCTGCTCCAAGGACTCAACCCTTTGTCGCTTTTAATGGTGGGAGTCCCTTGAATTTGACATAGCACAATGACATCCCAATGGCCGCCCTGAAGAGTCTGCCAACTTTCACAGGGGAAGACCAAACTACTCCGATTGAACATATGAGAGATGTGGCTTCATTATGCAGAGTCCATCACATAACTCAAGAGGATGTTGCAATAAGATTACTAATTGCTTCACTGAAAGGAAGAGTTGTGTAATAGTATAGGAGCCTAGCAGTCAAATCAATTGCAACTTGGGATGAATTTGGAGACAAGTTGCATAAGAAATTCCAAGACAAGTCTGATAACTTGTCTCTATTAGAACAATTAACCACAATTAAGAGGGCCCCTCAAGAGCAGATGAACGACTTCAACTTCAGATTTCAAAAAACCTGGGATAGAATCCCTACAATGGTGAGACCACCTCCAGAGTATGCATTTTTGTACTTCTTGAGGGCTCTTAACAGTGATATAGCTGTTATGATTCAATCAATGGGAGGGGTTTCTCTACCAAATGCCTTTGAAAGAGCCATTAAAGTTGTAAATAGCTTAATAAAAGCTGGTAAACTTGCTCCCAGGCCACCAATGCCTATATTTCCATAAATTCATGCAAATATTCCTTTGTAGATACCTCTTTTTACACCTTTACCACCTATTCTAGCTACTGTAACACAAGAAAATACGGCTTCAAGTTCCCCAAATGAGTTACAAGAGATAAAAAATTTATTACAGACTTTTGGAAATGAGCTTGTAAGTTTAGAGAAGCAACAATCTTATAGTAGGCCTTATCAACAACAGAATCCAAGTTAGCAACAAGCATATCAAGGTAGTCGACAAGCTTACCAGGGCAATTATCAAGGTCCAAGATAGAATGTGAACACAAGACCTTTTTAGGCCTATGCTCCAGCACCTGTTAGTGTAGTCAAGGACCTGGTTCCTACTCAAAACAATTTAACAGCCAATTATGAGTGGTGCTACCCCTGCAATTAGCCTCACAATCAAGCCACTTATTCAAATGGGCTCATCAATCAGGCATTGATGGTACAAAATGCATCAAGCTCACAATAGCATGCACTTAATGAGTCATCTCCGCAATACCAAGATCAATTTGCAAATGATGCTACCTTACTCAACTGGCAAGGTGAAAAATTTTGTGGATTAAATGTAAACAATTCTCCAGTTGCAGCTAACACCAGGGCAAAGAAGAGAGTACTTCAACTTGACCAAGTAGCTGATGGAGGAAAGGCAGCAGCTGTGGAACCATCTACATCTCAAGCAACTCGTGGTTCACAAAGAGATCAACAACTCCTGACCAAGGAGCAACCATACTTGCAAGCTGATCACGCTAGTATAAAGGTACATTATAAAGCAAACTCAGCTGTACCCTTTAATATTCTTGATAGTATGAAAAAGACAAGTGTAACGATATCTATGTGGGATTCATTAGTCATCCCTTGTCAAAAGGATATTCTACACTCAACTCTATCAAACCTTAAGGTGTCAGATGAGTCTAAATCCCCAATAGGTCAAGTTAGGATTGTGCTAACAAATAATCCTCAAGAAAATGATAAACAACCCAGCAAAGAGGCAGGAAAAGAAGTCAAACCACCTCCCTTTTACGTGTCAGCACTAGTACAAAAACAACAATATATGACTAAATAAACTACTAAAAATTGCATATAAATGACTAATTTTGGTCACGTGACCATTTGTAGTTTATTTCCGGTCATTTATAATGTGACCAAATTTATGACTAAACTATTTGTCATTTATCTAGTCATTGATTTGGTCATTGATTTGGTCATTTATTTAGTCATTGATTTAGTTGTTAATTTAATCATTGATCGTTGATAATTGGTCATTTATTTAGTCATTGTAGTGATTTATTTAGCCATATATTTAGTCATTAATTTATTCATATATTTAGTCATTAATTTAGTCATTGATTATTGTTAACTGGTCATTTATTTAGTCATGGTTTAGTCATGTTAATCATTTATTTAGTCATTTATGAACTAATGCTTTCAGATGTGTATGCAAACTCTTATGTTTGGAGAATCCTATTACAATAACTAGTCTATGAAATTGCAAACCAATAGAAAATTTTGTTGTGATTTAATAATATAAAACTTTAAAGCTCTTATGTTATTAAAAATTCAACAAATTTGGGATTAAAACAATATTGGAAAATAATTCTCTATATATTCAAACTATATCTAAAATATGTTATAAAGAACTCTATATATAGAGTTTTGAATACAAAATATTTGTAGTATGCAAACTGCTGATTTATTATACATTTAAAATTGAAAAAAACCTAAAACTAAATGGTGTGAATGAATGTCTTTAGTGATGCCACTATTGCACATGAGATGGGCAATAAATTCATGTAGTAAGGCACTGGTTTTGCATTTTATCCTTGCTCTGTACCTATCCACAATTAAAAAAATAAACATATTACTAGGTAGCATAAACAACAAATATCTTAAAAGCATATACCCATAAGCATTAGAGTAAGTCTAATAAATAAAAATGCATAGAATTAATGATATTACAAAAGAAATGCATTTACAAAAGAATTAATATCAGAGTAATATCTTAAATATTACTAGCTTATCAGAGCAATATCTCATTGCTATGTACTGTCCTCAAACATATTACTAAATAGCTATAAACAATGAATATTTTAAATGCAGATACCCATAAGCATTAGAGTAAGTCTAATAAATAAAAATGCATAGAATTAATGATATTGCAAAAGAAATGCATTTTCAAAAGAATAAATATCATAGTAATATCTTAAATATATTACTCTAGAGATTATCAAAGTAAGTCTAATAAATAAAAAATGCATAGAATTAGTGATATTGTAAAAGAAAAGTGTTTGTAAAAGAAATAATCTCTACTTTTTCTATTTTGTATTCAATTAGTGTATTATTCTTTAAATCAAATCACCACAATATCTTGAAAACTTAAATTTCATTCTAAATTTAAATTAAATTATAATTTCTAATTTAACAATTATTAATTTAGATATAAAAGCAACCTTTCTTTTTTAGTTTTTCTTTTCTAATGAAAAAGAAAAACTAAAAAAGAAAGATTGCTTCAAAAAAGCTAAGCTAGTAATAAAATTATTTAAGAAAAACTAAAAAAAATTATTAGAATGTCTCTTAATAACTAAAATTCTATTGTAATAAAATTATTTAAGAAAAAATAAAAATTTAAATTTCATTCTAAATTTAAATTAAATTCTAATTTCTAATTTAACAATTACTAATTTAGATATAAAAGTGACCTTTCTTTTTTAGTTTTTCTTTTCTAATGAAAAAGAAAAACTAAAAAAGAAAGATTGCTTAAAAAAAACTAAGCTAGTAATAAAATTATTTAAGAAAAATTTAAAAAAATTAGAATGTCTCTTGATAACTAAAATTCTATTGCAATAAAATTATTTAAGAAAAACTAAAAAACATAAATTTCATTCTAAATTTAAATTAAATTCTAATTTATAATTTAACAATTACTAATGTAGATATAAAATCAACCTTTCTTTTTTAATTTTTTCTTTTCTAATGAAAAAGAAAAACTTTAAAAAAAAGATTGCTTCAAAAAAACTAAGCTAGTAATAAAATTATTTAAGAAAAACTAAAACCTTCAAAAAAACTTAAATGTATATTATCAACAGTGACTACAACCATGAATGGAAGATACACTATGAAGCTGTGAATGTGCTCAAAATAAATTATTGAAAGCATTGTGAGAATAAAATGGGTTCAAAAATACAAGTCTATATTATTTACAAAATCTACTTCACGAACAAAATCTGAAAATGAATGAAAATAGGCCAGAGATTTTAGGAAATGCCAAAAGTTGTGATATTAAGTGGAAAGAAGCTGAAACAAAGCCCTCTATTAAAATTGAGATTTTCAATAAATATAATAATTCTCTCAGTTATGAAGGCGCTCTCTGAGAATTCAGACACACTTTGGCTGCTCCTGTCCAATCTGTCATTCATCCCATTCACAATCAAACACTTTACTTGGATGAAAAGCACAAAAGAAAATTAAAGAAAGAATTTTAGGGCATGCCATTTATATAATTTTTGGAGTTTCCTTTGTGGAAACATCAAGTATACAAAAGTTTGTTTTACTAAGTATTGGGTCTCTACCACACACCCATGAGGAAGAGAAAATGAACAGAAAGAAAAATACCCAGAATGCTATGAAGGTCACAACCATTAGAACACAAAAATCTTTCAAAATAATGAAAATAGTAAGTTGAGAGTGCAAAGTTTTACATTTCCTACAAAAATAAAGTAACCCACCAAGATTTGTGTAGGGAGATACAAGGGTTTTTATCATATTGCCTCTACTAAGCTCGAATCGAGCCTATTCTCATAGAAATTTAAGAGATATGAATAATGAAACTTACACAAGATTGTTGTAAAGGAGATGCCCTCCAAAGTCTTTAGAAAGGAGCCTCAAAGATACTCCAATGTCGGTCAAACAAAGAGGAGAGATATCAACAAATGGTAAGAAAAGAAAATACAACAGAAAATACTCAGTCGCAACCAAGTCAGCTCGATAAAATGCTTCAAAATGGAGAATAATTTTTAGTTTCAAAACCAAAGACTTACCTCTGCAAGATTATTTTTTCAGGAAAATCATCAGAAACAACAGAATGAGTCACCATTCCACTCTCAAACCCTACCCAGGCATGGTGGTGTTGAGTTTTCTCCAAAAATACAAGTGAAAAATGAAATGAGATTAGGGCTCGGTTTCTTTTTTATTTAGGGTTTTTTCATTACCCTAGGTCGAATGGTTGATTTTTCACATTGTATTATATAAAATAGGTACCTTTTTATGATTTTTATTAGAAAAATCAAATACCATCGCCCACTTTCCCACTTTTTAACTTCATTTCTTTACTTCATTTGATTTTGATTTCAAAATTAAATCTATCATTTTTAAATATATTATAATATTACATTTATATTATAATATAAATATTATATATATATATATATACTTAAGATAAGTACCATGTATTTAATATAATATTATATAATATCATATTATATTATAATTTATTATTATAATATATTGTATTGTAATATAATATATTATTATTATTATATTATATTATAATACAATACACTCCCTCAATTCAATTTTTTTTAATTAACCACTTTAATGTCATATTGTCTAATTTTTATGTGTGACTAATTATTTAGTCATTTTTATTTGTTGGACTAATTATTTAGTCATCTTTATTTGTGTTTTGAAATGAAAGATAGCCCTCAAAATGCAATTGGATTGTTTAAATCATATTTTATTAGTGAAATTGACCACAATTGCTCTATGATACATTTGACATGCTAACACAACAGGAAAATCAAATTGGCCTCAAATCATAGTTAAAAACATTAATGATTCATTAACATAATGAGTAATAAAAGTTAAAGAATGTCAAATGTTAAATTTTTTTATAAAATATGCGAAGGCCTTAAGACTGCACCGAGAGCCAATGCCTTCCATGCAATAGATAGTTTTGGTGCATCAAGCAACCTAGGTGGCCAAATGGCCTGCTTAGGTAGGGGTCCCATGAGGAGGGCTTAAGCTCTATGGATTATGATCAAATTCGAAAGAAAAAAGAAAAAAGTAATAGTCATTTATTTAGTCATTAATTTAGTCAATTATTTAGTCACTTATTTAGTCATTTTTATTTGTTTGATATTAGTCATTTATTTACTCATTTAGTTGTGATTTTACCTTATGACCAAATTAGTCACTTATAAATGACCAAATTAGTCATTTATTTGCTAAATTCTACTAGTGTTAGTCATGTGACTAAAATTTTTAGTCACCTGACTAAAATTTTTAGTCACATAGTCATTTATTTGCCAAAATCTACTAGTGCAGTAATCATTGGTGATAAGTTAGTTCATAACTGTATGGTAGACAGTGGAGCTAGTAGCTTTGTGATGCCAAAGCAGATTGCTGACAAAGTTGGGCTAAAATATCGGCCTTTAGATAAAGGAGTAATCCAGTTGGATGGTACCTTTGTTAATACGTTGGGCATCATTAAAGATTTGAGTCTTACCCTTCATGCTTGTCCTAATTTTTTAGTTCCTCAAGACATATGTGTCATAGACCTTCCACCTTTCTTTTCCTTGTGTTTATCAAGAGACTTTACAGCCAAGATAGGTGGTTATGTGTCAACTAATTGGTCACATATGCTATTTAGAACAAGATATGGAACCAAGGTTACCATTAAATATGAAAGGCTGGCCAAAGATCACGTTGAGCCATATTACCCAAGTCCCATCAATGCTGCTCCTGTTGCTGCAGACCCAAATTGTGTTGTTTTCATTGACAGTGAGTTGGCCGCTACTCAAGAACTTTGAAAAGAAGCTGCTCCTGATGTGTCGTTGCATGAGTGGGAAGTTGAAAATGTGTTGGACATTCCGAAAGACCTCATTCAAGATACTGGTATGGGTAACTATGTCATGCTTGAACCTGATGCAGAGATTCCAAACCTAGAGAAAGATGCAGAATTGTTACTGCAACCATTAAGTGGACTTTGGGAAATGTTCTTTGATGGTTCCAGGAGCAAGAATGGAGTGGGAGGAGGTGCAATGTTTATTTCTCCACAGGGTGATAGGTATTACTCTACTTTCAATTTTTCTTTTGCATGCTCTAATAACACTGCTGAATATGAGGGGCTTGTTCAAGGTCTTGAGTGGGCAAGAAAGAGAGGGATAACCCACTTGAAAGTCTATGGGGATAGTGAATTAATTGTTAATCAAATAAGAGGTCTGAATGTTGCTAAGAATGACACACTAAAGTCTTATAAAAACAGAGAGTGGAATATGATTGAGGATTTTGATGTCTTTAACTTAGTGTCTATTCCAAGGAATTAGAACAAGCATGCTGATAAGCTTGTAGCCATTGGGGCACAGTTTGATATTCCAGGTGACATTAAAAAAGAGAAAGTACAGTAGTATGTGAAGGTTGTAGTCAGACCATCAATTCCTGATAACAATATTCACTGGCAAGTTTTTGACAGCGATGAACAAATTCTTTCTTTCTTGCTCGAGGATGATCAGTTCTCCATGGTGAATCAAGTAAAACTTAAGCAGTAGTACGATGATCAAGTCATAAAATTGAAGACAAATAAATTACCTAAGGGTCTTGTTACCTTAGAGTTGATTTTCAATATTGATGATCATCTTAAAAAGGGTAAAGCCAGCTTGCAAATCAAAGAGAAACATTATGAAGAACTAGAGATTTTCAAAGGTAAACTTCTTAAGATAGGAAAAATTTGTTCACATGAAGATAAACAAGCTTTTGTTGCTTTATGTCAAGAATTTCATGATGTATTTGCTTGGGAATACTCAGATTTGAAAGGGTTTGATCCCCATATTACTCAACACACAATTGAGTTAGAACCTAATTTTAAGCCAGTAAGATAGAAACAAAGGCCCTTGAATCCTAAGCTTGAACCCTTAATGATTAAAGAGCTGACTAAATTAGTTGAGGAGGGTATCATCTTTCCTATCAAACACACTTCTTGGGTTTCTAACCTTGTACCGGTTAGGAAGAAAAATGGTGAGATAAGGCTTTGTGTAGACTTTAGGGATCTTAACTGAGCCTCTTTGAAAGATCACTACCCGTTGCCCTCCATGGAATAAATCTTGCAAGTAGTTGCTAGTTCTAAAATCAAGTTATAATCAAGTGCTAGTTAAAGAGGAAGATCAGTTCAAAACTACTTTTACAACTAACTGGGGCACCATAGCATACAAAAGGATGCCTTTTGGTTTATCTAATGCTGGTGCCACATTTCAAAGGGGAATGGACATGGAATTTCAAAGTTTGATCAATAAGATTATGCTGATTTGCTTAGATGACATTACAGTTTATTCTAAGAACACTGATGAACATTTGTCACATCTTAAGCAAGTTTTTGAAAAATGCAGAGAGTTTGGTATCTCTCTCAATCCAAAAAAGAGTATCTTTGTTGTTTATGAAGGGAAGTTATTAGGACACATAGTGTCAAAGCAAGGAATTACTATTGACCCTGAAAGAGTCAAAGCCATACTTGAGCTGCCGTTACCCAATCAAAAGAAGGGTCTACAGAATTTTCTAGGCTAGATCAACTTCCTAAGAAGATTTATTCCTAATGTTGCAAATTTGCTACAGCCCTTGACTACCATGCTTAAAAAGAGTGCAGTTTTCAAATGGACTGGAGAAGCAAAACATAGTTTTGAAGAAGTCAAGGAAGCTTTAGCATCAGCTCCAACATTGGTAAATCTAGATTTCTCTAAAGATTTCTTCTTGTATGCTTTTGGCAGCACTGGCTCAATCTCTGATATGTTGGTACAGAAAAATAGTGACAACTTAGAATAGCCAATAGCCTTCTTTAGTCAAATACTTGTTGATTACGAAGAGAGGTATACATTTGTTGAGAAGCATGTTCTCTCCATGATCAGAAGCCTAAAGAAATTCAAGCCTTTAATCTCAAACAATAAGATTCATATTCTGGTTGCACACTCAAGTGTGAAGGAATTTTTATTGAATAAAGATCTAAATGAAAAAAGAGCAAGATGGATCACCAAGGTCATGGAGTATGATGTAGATATTAAGATTACCAAACTGGTTAGAGGTAAAGGTCTTTGTGAATAGCTTGCTATAGGGTCAAGCAGTAAAAATGAATTAGAAAAGGATGTTGTGTTTACTAATAAAAATGAGTTTCAAAATGCTCAAGGTGATGTGCCTGTGGGGACAATTAAGTGGGTTCAAGACATGACCCAATTTCTACAAACTGGTGAATGCCCATTGGGATTAAATAGAGCTAAAAGAAAATACTTCAGATTGCAGTCCATACCATATGTGCTGGTAAACAATGTTCTTCTCAAAAAGGATCTGAATGGTATCCTATTAAGGTGCATTCACAACCATCAAATTGAGAAGGTACTTTAGGAGTTTCATGATGGAGCTGTGGGAGGTCACTTTGCTCCCAGAACGACTACATGGAAAATAATGAGAGTTGGTTACTATTGGCCCAACTTATTTAAAGATGCTTATGCATGGTCAAGAAAGTGTGTCAAGTGTGCTCTATTTTCAAGAAAGGAGAAGCTGCTTGCTATTCCTTTGCATCCAATTCCAGTGGAACAACCCTTCATGAGATGGGGGATCAACTTCATTGGGCCAATAAATCCACTTTCTAGTGCTGGTCACAAGTGGGTGCTCACAACTACAGATTATTTCACATGTTGGACAGAAGCAATAGCTTTGAAGGAAGCAAAAGAGTCTTCAATTTTGAACTTCTATGAAGATATAGTCACTAGGTTTGGAGTTCCTGACTCTATCATATCTAATAACGCTCTTGCATTTGTGGGATTAAGAGTCACAGATTGGGTTGTTAAACATGACATTCATTTGAATACATCTTCAAATTATTACCCTTAGCGTAATGGCTTAGCTAAAAGCACAAATAAGAATCTTATCAGGATTATCAAGAGAACAATGGAGGACAATCAAAAGACCTAGCACACTAAATTAAAGAATGCACTTTGGGTAGACAAAGTGACTCCTAAGAGGTCTATTGGTAATTCACCATACATATTGGTTTATGGAAAAGAGGCAAGATTACCTTTGTCTATAGAGCTTCTAGCTCTTGACATTGTTCGCCAGTTAGAGATATTTGAGGAACAAGACCCCATGTCAGTGAGATATGTAGAGCTCGTGGAGCTTGAAGAATCAAGAGATAGAGCAATGAAAGCTTTGGAGTATCAGTAGCTCCAAACAAAGAGAACGTTTGACAAGAAAGCTACAGCCAAGAATTTTAAATAGGGCAACATTGTTCTCAAATGGGATGTTCTAAAAAGTAGGTCGGGCCATCACACAAAGTTTGACAACATGTGGACAGGCCCATTCATTACCAGAGACTGTAAGGAGCACAATGCTTATCAACTTGCTACAATAGAGGGGGAAATACTCTCTATCCTAGTCAATGGGATACACCTCAAACCCTGTTTTCAAGTCTGACGGGCTCCTCTATTATACATATTAGGTTAGTTTTATGTTTTCCATAAGTACTTTTCCAGCATAGTAAATATTTTTGGCAACCTATTGTGTTCTATGGGTCTCATGTGAATTGCAGCCAAAGCTGATGTTTTTGTTTCCTGAGCTTCCTAATGACTCCATGCCTAATGGATAGGCCTAGGCTACTGGTTTCCATGTTTAGCAGGCAAACATCCAGCAAAGGTCGCCAGAAATGTTACCCATTTTTCACCTATGGGCTCAATCAGGCAGGGTAACCCATGTTTACAAAGGTTCTCGTAGACCAAATGGAGGAACACTTGCATCAGGGTCACATTTTTCTAACTTGATTGCTTCTTATGCAGATGTAGGGGGAAGTGATGTTTTAATTCGGCACATGGATTTAATGTGGTTCCCAAGAGGGTTGAGCCCAGCGTGTAGGTCTCCAGTTTAGGGGAGGGTTTTCTTTTTTCTTTTTTCTTTTTTATTTTTTTGCCTTGTCTTTCCCTCTTTCCTTTTGCTTTCTACTTGCCTTTTCCTTGTTCTGCTAGGGGCGGAATCAAGTCAGGATCTGAACTTGAAACTTTTCCAAAGTTCTAGTTTCAGTTTCGATCTTGGTCCCGGTTCTGGTTCTGCGCTCGTGTGCATCTCGTTCTCTTCTTTGACCTTGCATTTTTCCCATGGGGTGGTTTTTTCCCTTCCTTTTCTTCCTTACCCCGTTGTGTTTTTCCTAGGATCGGTTTTGGTTTCAATCCTGCCTTGTCTCCTATTTTGTGCATTTTCTTTCTTTTGGTGGACCCGAGTTAGAACCCGAACTTGGAACTTTTATGTTCTGGTTCCTGCTTTCGTTCTGGTTCTGACCCCGATCCCGCTCATTATTTTTTCTTTTCTTCATGGCATGTGCTCGAGGGATGTATCCTCCTTGGCTTCCCCTTATTTTTTCCTTTTTCTTCCTTCATCCCTCATGTTTTTTTGGGAGTGGGATCAAAACAGAATCCAAACTTGAAACTTCGGGGAAGTTTTAGGTCCAATTTTGGTTCCGGTTCCAGTTCCGGTTTTGTCTTCCTCCTGCCCCACCAGTTTTGAAGGAGCTCAATTGTAAGGTCAGCCTCAGTCAGGTTTGACATAATCTTCCTTTAAGGAGAAAGTCGGTAAGACCTTCCAAATGTTTTTTCAAGTCTAAATGCTTCACATCAGTGATCCTATCGGCATGAGATTATCTGGGTCTCCCCGACCCATAATGCATTTTTGGTCAAATATGCTTCCAGGTTCCTATTGGCAAGACCCTAGGAATGTCACGGCGACTAGATTTTACCTATAGTTTGTCTTCAACAAGACATTGACCATTGTCTCGGCGACAAAAGGATATGCTTTTCAGTGAAGGTTCTCTTTTTGGGGTATAGTCTCGACAACTTCTCAAGGTCTCACCGAAGGGATGCTTTCGACGTAAGAAGGAAGGCCTCGCTAGGAGGTCTTAGCGAAGGCGAAGGTCTCACCAAAAGGAGGTGGCATTGGCAAAGCAAGCGAGCTTCACCACAGGGTCTCACCGAAGTCACAAAGTCTCCCCAACTCTAAATGGCTCTTGGCATAGGAAAAGGAATTCTACAAGATATCTCAGTGACCCAAGATGTTTTGGCGACAAGACAAAATTGATTTGGCAAAGGTTGGTCCCTTCGCCATAAGGTCTCGGTGAACAAAGGTGGTGTCAGCGATAGAAGTAGGAATCGGTATGACCGGTGGCCTTTAGCATGATGTCTCACTGATTGCTTTTAGTCTCGCTGATAGCAAAAGGAGCTTGCGGTAGGATGGGCTCTTGGAAAAGGTTGCTCCCTTTGCCACAAGGTCTTGCCTACATAGGATGTCTCACTGAAGGAGGCAGCGTCGCTAAGGAAATGAGAGCTCGATGGAAGGTCTCTTCGACAAAAATAGGTCACACCGACATGCCTAGCGCCTTTGATGTAACATGAGAAGCTCAGTATGAAGTCTGGCCGACAGGCCAAAGTCTCAGCGACATCTTGTGCATCGGCCTAACTTCAGAACCTCACTATGAAGTCTTCTTGATTTTCTAGAGTCTCAGTAAAACAATAGGGAGCTCGAGGAGAGAGATCAAACATCACCAAGAGGTCTCGCCAAGATGCGATTCTGACTGAAGAGCTTTTGACCGCTCGAAGAATATATGTGGTGTGTGCCCAACCAATCAGAGAAGGCTACAAGTGAATCATTGGCAATTCAACCAGATGAAGACCAACAGAATGAAAAAAGAAATGTGTGTCTGTTCTAAGCTTAGGGGCATTCAAAGCGCTCAGCCGAAGAGGTTCAAAGAGGACATGATACCGGGAAGTAAATGCAATGGTTGTAGAAAGATCTGAAGAAGGCTTCTCTATGGTGACTTTTCACCGACATGGACACGTGGGGTGCAACATTTAATTCAATCAAAAGATCTTAGGATAGTTTTTTTCTGAGACCGATATTTGTGTAAGCCCTAAGGGGCCGACATAGTTTGATATATAAGGCATTTTTCCCTTTTTTGTAAAGGTTTTGGATTATACACTCTGAAGAATTAGTGATTTGTGTCAATCCTTCCTCAACTGATGTATGTTTTGTAACTCAACTAGAATCTGGAATACAACACAGAGTTTACCTTGGAAGCTAGTGTTCATGTTTGTACTATTCTCATTTATGTATCTTTCTTTTGATTATGCAAGTCTTTAACTGTGTTTTATAATTTTGCATTCATACCTTAAAGCTGTGTAATTTATATTTCCTTCCTAAGATGTGTGTGTAGATCAAACCTATTAAGAATTATGCATAAGTCTAAAAGAAGTTGTTCTGAGTGTGTGAAACAATAGCAATTAAGTTTCTCAGTATATTTTCTTCTTGTTTCATTTCATGATTCCTTATCAATTCAGTGTATCACCATAAGTTTAGTTTCAATTGTATGCATTCCTTCTCCCTTTTCCCTTTACAAGATTGTTAGTTTAGGTGATACCCAAAGGAAGCCGGCCTTCTCTAGAGGTTCATTTCAACTACAGGTAACCTACAGCCTTGAAATGATCCCATGTTTCACCAGAAAGCCTAGTTACATAACTTCGCATAGGGTGCAATTCTAGGAGACAACGGTAACATTTCCACAAATATTTAAAAAAAAAATTGCATTGCTTCGTCGCAATTTCGACGAAACCCACCAACGAATCACCGAAAAGGTTCAATGAAGTTTCTATAGCTGTGATGAAGGTTTCATCGTAACTCCTTTCCCATTTCATCGCAATTTCGATGAACTTTTGGTGTTGTTTCGATGCTACTACTTGCCCATTTCATCACACTTTTAACGAACTTTTGGTGTTCTTTCAACACTACTCCTTGTCCATTTCATCACAATTTTGACTAACTCTTGCTGTTGTTTTAACGATACTACTTGCCCAGTTCGTCAAAAGTGCGACAAAATTTTGGTGTTGTTTCGACGCTACTCCTTGCCCATTTCGTTGAAATGGCAATGAATGTCGTGTGTTTTTTCAATGCTACTCCTAGCCCATTTTGTTGAAATGGCAACGAACTTCTAGTCTAATTCATCTATGGATACACAAAGTTTGCGTTGATATTCCAATCAAAGTCTGAGTCATTTTATGATGCAGACGACTGACGAAATTGCGTTGTTATTTTGATGTTTAATTCATCATCGGCCTCTCGACGAAAAAGCAATGATGGAAATATTTTTGTCATTTCGTCGCTTGTCCGACAAAGATTTGTCAAATGGCTGATGAACGTCCATCAGAAAATGGTGTCAAATTCAGTAGTGGATTTTTCTTAATTCCTCAAGAGTAGCATTGATTTCTTCAAATACAAAGCTTTATTTTGGAGGACTAGAAAGATATTTTCGATCCATTTTTTTAATTTTTTGGACCTTCCTTAAGCTGTTAGGCTTCTTCTAAGGAACAAAGCTTTAATACCAATTGTTGAATATTTAGAATACTAAGAGGGGGGTGAATCAGTATTTGGCTAACCAGATTAACTGGTAACCATCCAATTAATAATCCACATTTAATAGCTATGATGAACCAAAACATAAAGAAAAGTATAACACATAGACACTAGGATTTTTTTGTGGAAAACCCAAAATGGGAAAAACCACGATGAGTTTTAACTCACAATATATTATAACTAGTTACAAAATATTATGGGGCTCACTGCTAGGACTCACTGTCCTTAAAAGGCTCATAGCCTGAGTACAAAAGATGGGTTAATGCCGAAGTACAAAGGATGTTGGCTCACTTCCAAAAATGAACTATAGAAGTGTACCTACATAGTGTTGGAAGTAGTTCTGGTTAAGCTCTATATTTTTTCTCTACTTGGTGGTACACAAAACACTTATCTGTAGCTTCTCATTAATCCTCTTGTCGCATAACTTCCATATCACCTCACTCCTTTTTTTTTCATCGCTTAGGCCATCATAGATATATGTGTTCATTGCATCCATTATCAATTGTGTCAGCCCAAAATAAGGGAATACTTAAAATACAAAAGATCTTGTCAACTTAGCACAAAATTTCTTTTGACATACAGAACAAAATGTGTTATCCAAAAGTTGGGTTAGCTCAGATTTAAAAATACACACAAAAAAGATACACCTTATTGGCCAAAAGAACACTAAAGACTTGTTAGCAAAGTAGACCAACTAGATCACAAAAAAATATGTTGAACACACATGTGGTTGACACATTTGATCAACATATTGATATTTTTCTTATTGCAAATATTTTCGATCATGGTATAGATAGTTACCAACCAATGTTGGCATCAATGACAACAAAAAAAAAGGTAACCTTCTCCATTCTTCCAAAAATTGAAGATTTTAAAATAAATGGTGGTCATTTCAATATGTTTTATTGATTTGTATTAATCATGAAGTTGGTAAGGTAGCACATGTCAACACATAATTTTTTTTGAAGGAAATAATACGTGCACACTGAGGCATGCAAATGTAATGTAGAATATTGTGGTTTAATTTAAGTGTCATCATGACAATTTTTATGCATTAATGTGGTGGAGTGCCATCAAATAAGAATTGCTAGCCAAGTATTTAGTAGTTTCCATAAAATTGAAATTGAAGGGTGGTAGCTAATGGTTCTAAATTAAATTTAAATTTGGTGATTAAATTGTTTGCTACTAAATTTTAATTTATGCTTATCTTCTAACATATAGCGAGTTGCAATTAGTTGGGGTTTGGCATAAAAGTGGTAAAATTTAGCCAGAAATACACACCAACAGGGAATAATTAAATGAGTTTCTAGGAAATAGTGAAACGATGAATGGATATGCATTGAATGAAAAATCAAAAGGTAACCTTCGCTACCACTATAATTCCTAACCTAATAGTGGGATTCATTTCCTACAAGTTGAAATGAGCTATCAATGAAATAAAGGAAAAATGAGATATCAATGAAATATCAAAAAAAAAAATTACTCTTTAGGCTATCCAAATATCTCTACCAGGGCTATAGATGCCTAGCTGGCAGTAGAGCTATGTTTGGGGGAATTACAAAGATAAACTTTCTGGGGCTATGGATGCTTGACTGGTAGCAAGGCTTTATCCATGGTTGGCTTTGGAGGATTACCAAACTATGTAGTTCAATGTTAATGGACTAAATTTTTCACTGAGTTCTGGAAACTAGAATTAATCGAAGCATACACTAATATTTTCCAAAGAAATTTTACTATTTTTATTTCAAAATCTAGGTAAAAGTAAAGAGCTAATGTTTGAAAATATGCATATATTATAATTTACAACTATTATTTTAATCTTGAATTTTGCTTTAAATTTGGTTTTATTAGTTGCAAGTTGTTGGGTGGTCACACAACACACCCCAAGACTATAAGGCTTGGGGACCCCAAGTGAAAAATAACACTTATGGTAGGTACTGGCTAGTCGAAGAGATCACCAAAAGTGGAAAGAAAAACTATTTTTTTTTTTAAAGTAATTCCTAATTCAAGTATTCTGGGTATCGAGTACCAAGAATCGGGAAGGTCGAAGTGTAGATGTAACATGTAGGTGTTGAGAAAAATGTTTTGGTTCAGGAGCAGAGGTCTGGTAAAATATGATGGTTCTGGTAAAATCCAAGGTCTGGGAAAATTATTGGTAAAATTTGAAGTAGCGGGTATTAGGTATTGGGTAAAAATGAAAAGTATAGTTTAAATGTTTAATGTTATCCAAAAGGTTTGATGGTCTAGTAGCCCAACTAAAAGAATAATTACACGAGAATATATGATATTTTTTGAAAGCATGTTATTTATGATGGATTTAAAGTGATGATTAATTAATGATGGTTTTATTTACATGATATTTTTATGAATATTTTAAAAGGGATTTAATAGTTGGAATTTGTGATTGCAAGAGAAGGAGATTACAATGTAAAGTTCAGGTATAGATGGTTAGGAAAACTTGGGTTACAAGCAGATCCAATGGTTTTACTAGGCTCAATCATACACTCTAAAAGTTCATACGGGAATATAGCTTGTTGCAAAGAAGCACCATATATTGTGATACCAGGAATCTTGGTCATACACATGTGGCAAAGGATTTTGTTCAGTCCCAAGGTGATAAACCTATGGGAATGTTCAATCTAAGTCTAAATATGGATGTAGGAACAAAATTTCCACTTGATCATTCTAAATGTGTGGAAAGTTCCTACATTTTTTTTGGTGGATGTGCTCTATCCAGGTTGATAGCTTGATTATATTGAAGATAAGAAACCCAAAGGATATCAACGTGTTGGTGATAGTCATCCTTTATTGACTTCATTAGCAATTCTCTTGCTAGTTGTCATATTCCACATGTCTCATCATGATCTATCCATTGGATTTCCTCTAATGTATTTTTCTTATCTTCCCTGTGTCTTGTTTCTATAAAAGGCTAGGAGATATTTCTTTTTAAGTTAAGTTCAAAAATTTTGCATGTTGGAAGAGAAAAAGCTTCTTTAAATTTTGTTCTTTTCTCCTATTTTCTGAATCGTTTTGGATTAAAAACTTATATGCAAATAAAACTTGATCAATATTGAAGCCAATTTGAAAGCTACCAATCTCATGAATCTTTTGTAGCTGGTTTGTTCACTCAGTCGAACAAGACTATATGCTACACCATTTAAGGTTGCATACAGAACCTACTCAGTGTTGAAACTACACCCCCTTCTTTAAAAGATTACACCATTCTATGCCTAGCTATGAAGCAATCTGGTGATGTATAGATTGGTTTTCTTTGATTTTATTAAATCTTGGAGCATGCGTGGAGAATACTTGGGAGAAATTTTACTTTTCAGGTGTTTTTGATGTTTTATTTTAGAGTAGATGTTAAATTCAAAACAATTTCCAAAAAATAATAATTAATGAATGGAAATATTATTGCAAATATTTTGTTTCCATGAGATTCTTGAATGCTTAAAGCTAAATCTACTTAAGTGATAGAAAAGTTGTTTTATATTCATGAAATATTATTGTAAATCTGTTGGTTTCATGAAATCATTTAATGATCTGAATGAAAATCTTCCATTTGATTCCTATGACTCCTTTAAGAACCAAAGATAACCATATACCCCTTGAGATTAATAGCAATGTCGCATCATACGCTAAAGCAAACCTAGTATGGTCAAGACCTAACTACTAGAGCCTTGGGATTAACCTAAGTCAACCTTCCCCTTTCCTCAGACTCTTACGTTGCCCTAGTTTAGTCTTTCAAGTAAAGATAGGTTCTTCGTGGTTTTCCTGTGAGGATTTTATCTACACTATTGTTGCAACTAACATTGTGATGATCAACAAGATGCTTCCTCCCAACCAACATATGTTGATGTATTTGGGGATATCTCCTTCACCAATGCATGGATTCTAGAAGAATGAGACTTGTCCCATACCAAAGGATTTATGCTCAAAGATTGCATTGATCCAAAGGCGGTCAAGGATTTCACACATGATATATTTGATCCAAAGCTGCATACTAACCCCAAAGTTTTAAGGGAAGGGGCTTTGCAAAGGATGGTCACCATGTCACTAGTGGGAAAATTCATTGGCCTAGGAGCAAGGCTCTGGCATTTTGGTTTTCCATAGTGCATGTTTCCCTACACTCATCCATGCCTAGAATTGGTGGATATCTATGCTAAAAAACTAGACAAAGCAAGTAGAACTATCAGAGGCGGTGAACTTGAAGTCACCATTAGTGCTACAATAGTCAAGAATATGTTATGCATCCCAAATTGTATGGAGGGTGACATTTTCTCATGAGATGAAATGAAGAATTACTGGATAGGCCAAAGAGACATGATGACCTTTTACCAGGATGAAACAAGTAAGGGACTTGATGATGGAGGGCCCCAATTTCCTCTTTCATTTAGTCTGTTCAAGTTAGACTTAAAGGATGTGATTTCTATGTTGGCTTTCATGTATGGCCTATACCATGATTATAATGTCCATGAGTACCAAATGGGTTTAAATTTTAAGCTCAAGAAATAGAAAGGTAAATGCTTATACGACTTCACCATGACAATTATAGAAAGGATGCTCGATCAGTTGAGAAAGTACCACCATTATTCCAAGTTTAGGTATTCATATTTCTTGGTTCATTTGATTCTACACTAAAATCCTAATTCTTTCATCCATTTAGGATTACCACTTGATAGGTTTAGTAGTTCAAGGTTGTTAAAACTAGTTTCAATATGGACCCATGTGCTTTTAAGCACATATGATTACTATTTATTTACCAAATATTTCCTGAATCCTATGCTTCAAGATTTATCCTAGAAGCCTTTGCAAAGGTTTCCTCCTTAGTATCTAGAATGGATGCAGAATCATCAAACCCCACTAGAATGGTTCATGGGGTTAGACTTCAATTTTATCAGATGTCATGGGTTTATAAGCGAGCCTTTTTTCTACCTAGGTATGTAATGGCCAGGACACTAGCCCTAGAAATATATCGACAATTGTCAATTGTGGATCTTAGTTATGATGCTGGAAGCAGGAAGTACCTTCATGTAATTCCCCTTACTATTGGTAATAGCAAAGTGACTCTCATAAAGAGGGAAGAGCAGTAGGTATTGACAAGAAAGTTGGCTTATCTTGGCATATGACTCATTTGCGATAAATAGAGGTACAATCCAAAAATTCACCTAATTATTCTCTAACATGAGTCGTGGCCATATTGGGAGGAAAGATGAAATCTGGCCCTAGACAACCAAGAAGCCTATGTGGATTTGGATGCTATACCATTTATACAATCTCCATGGCTTGATTTCTATGACGTCATAGCAGAGTTCAACCCAGCCGTTCAAATGGGTAAGTATTTCAAGACATAGCTAAGAAAGAGGGGGTGGTCCAAAAGGAAATCTATTAAGTTTTGGAGATATCAGTCCCAAGTTGATTGTTATTCCAGATGATATCGGTCCCAGGTTGATCGTTATTCTAGATTTGTCTCGATGGGTGTTTTGGAGATTACTTGGATGTTTTGGTAGTTGGAAAGGTGAAAATTGAATATTTGCCCTTCTTTTTAGTACCACATCATCTTATTTTTTGTTTATGCATGTTTTGCATTCTCTCCTTTTACAATCGTTGGGTTATTGTAATAAACAAACTGAGATAAAATTCCATCAGGGGGGTTTCTTGCATAATAATCTAATTAGAGTGTGCATGCACTTTGATCTCCATATCCATCTTGATTTGTTGACAGCTCGCATGGGTTATCTAGTTTCTTAGTTTCCTTTTGCCACATCTTGTCTTAGCTTGACACATATCGGATTCATCGGTTCACACTTTAGATTGGGGGTTTATGTTTCTTGATTCGCATTGGTTTAGATCCTTCTCAGTTTGAGGGCCATGTTTTTATGGTTAATGTTCTAGGATCTTCATGGTACTTGTTCCTATGGAAGATTTTTAGTCACAGTTTGGCATCGACATCGAGATACACAGTTTCCATATTTTTTTATCATCTCATCTACCGTTGCTTCGTAGATTCTAGGGTTGTTCTAATTTGTGATTTTTCCAGTGTTTCGTGGCATCGGGTCTATTGTCACATCATTATGATTCCATTTTTGGTTTCTTGTAGACATAAGTATCTTTCCTTGCTTGTCAGATTGCGGTTCCAGTGTTACTCCACAGTGTTCTTCTAGTGCTTCTTTGCAACAATCATCTCATTGTAGGGGGGTTTTGTCCCACTGGGTTTTCCTTCTCTACCTCATTATTGCATTTGTACTTGGGTACCTGATCATGCCTTGTTGTCAGGACCCACTGATGGTTTCTTGCATTCATCTTAGTTTTTAGATGCATGCTTTTTTAGCCTCCCTAAGTTGAACTTATGGGGGCGTGTTAGTGTAATTAATATTTAATTAGACTTGCATAACTTTACTTAGGTAATATTTAATTCCTAGGTTTATTATTTTCATCCTTATCTTGTTGATCTATCGTGTTGCTCAAGATAAGATTAGGGTTATGCATATTTTCTTTTATAAAGAAAATCATATCTTGTAATTAAGAATTCTTGAATAATTAATATTTGCACATCTTTATGCAAAGCTCTTGCTTTTTTTTATTTTCTCTTATGTGGAAGGCCTTTCTGGTTTGCATTTCAGATCTTGCTTTCTAACAGATTTCTATGACATCATAGCAGAGTTCAACCCAGGCCTTCAAATGGGTAAGTCTTTCAAGACATAGCTAAGAAAGAGGGGGTGGTCCAAAAGGAAATATGTTAATTTTTGGAGATATCGGTAGGAAATCAAACATGCATCTCTCTTGTTTAGTTCCATCACCATTGACGAATACCTTGAGTACATTTATGATAAAGAGGTTGGGTCTGATCCGGATGAAGAAATTGATTAGGATCCTTAACAAGAGAGTGTCTAGGGAACCAAATCACTACCTCCAACGATCAAATCTAGGGAAATGAAAGAAAAAGTAGTGTGGAAAAATAAACCACAAGTCTCATCTTCTGCCAACTTTCTAGCAAAAGAAAAATAGACCTGAAAATCTTCAAGGAAATCTTTGGTAGTTTAGAAAGCCCAAGGTTTGTTAGGTTGAGCTGTCGAAGGATCTGGAGAAACTAGTTCCCCCCTCTAAAAAGAAGGAGATCCAAGACTTGGGTGGGCAAGGTTCCTTGGATAAAGAAGGAGAAGAAGTAGACTTCCCTCCGCAAGTGTCTTCGACCCCCACAATCTAGGTAAGTTTCGTGCCCGCTGTTATTTCTTCCACTACAACATTAGCAGCTACTTCCCCCTGGTCTACAAAATAGAATCCCCCATCCATCAATTCTAATCTACTTATCCTTAACATACCCCCAACCATATTTTCTAATGAGCCTCATATGGAAGCCCCACATGCTGAACATGCATCTTCTACCACAACTGTAGTAGATACCTTAATCACTTTATCTGAGGCTTAGGTTTCATTTTTGAAACCACTCATGTTGCAACTTTCTTCACCATTGCCTACTTTTGGGTATTTGCCACTATTTTCTGCCACTGCACTTATCACCCCAATGATTACTTTGAATTTGCAACATTTGTGAGGCATCTTGCCTCTTTCATCGATAGCCTTCCCTTTTTCTTCTCCTTAAGCTCAAGCATCTAGAAGCACACCCCGCCCCACCTTGTATGGCATCCCTCTTGGTGTCATCCTTTCTGCACAAAGTATTGAGTCCCCATAAAATCTTAAGACTCAAGTATAATTAACTATACAAGCTCGAAAGGAGAAAAAGTAGAAGCAATTGACAATGGCCATATCAAATCCAGCTTATGCAAGGATGGATGCGTGTTTTGATGAAGAGCAGAAGTCTTTGATGATTTCATCTATCAAGCCATTGTGATGTAGAGCATCAATTCAAAAACCTCACAAACTTAGGGTACATCAGACCCAATTCAATCAGGAGAAGATCAAATTGAACAAGCAACAAATCCACTTATCTTTTCATCAAAAACTCTACAAATTCACTTATCTGCTCATTAAAATCCAACAAATCCCTTGGACATCCAAAAACTTTCAACAAACCAAACCATCCCATTAGCATTCCATCTCTGAATCAGACTCAAAAACCTCTTTACCATAACTAAAACAAGTCAATAACTTGATTAAAGGCACTGAACCAACTAACTCTTCACTATTCAATCAATTCTTTCAACTTGTCCCAAATGGACAATCAATCATGCAAAGTTGCTCTTTAACATTCATCAGACCTTATAACATCATTAGAAACTCTATCTTGACTGTTTCAAGGCAAAAATCTCTTGGAAACTTTGACTCAATCAGTACATACAAGATTCATCTAATTCTTCATTGAAGTAGCATGAATTTCATAAAGCACCAAGACAACAAAATGATCAAAACATGCTCCTAGAATTTTTTTGAACCCTTGTACACCTTCAATATCACCATTCAAATAGAAATAACTCAATTCAAACATTTACAAGGGTCTACCCATCAATATTTTGGTCTTGCATTCTTCTAGCAACCATTTCCTAGTAGCCCTGCAAGCACAGACTGTTAGTCATAACTCCTAATATACGCCCTGCCTCAAGACTGTAATTACTATTTTGAATGCCTCTCAAGGGACTTTAAAACGTATGTGAGAATTAATTTATGTTTCTTTTGCAAACATACTCCAAAAATGTCTTTCTTCGCCTGAAATTAGGCCTAATTAGGCCAGGGTCAGCATAGGGCTTATTGGTTAGATCATTCCCACAACCAAATTCACTTTTCCAATACCTAGAATAGATATTTTTAGACCTCCACATGCTTATTTATCCATTATAAGTCTTTTTTCATGTTTATTTTAATGAACCCTAGGGCATAACTCCTTGACTACCCCTCTTACAGGACTGAGACACATATTTTTAGTCCAAATTCTAATTCTCATCCACATCACACTTAGCTTTATGAACCAAGGCCTTCAAACTTAAAAGGTATATACATTAAAAAGAGTACACACCAAAATTTAAGAGCTTTTAACCACAAAGATGAAAGAAACTCAATTTCTTTATGCCATTGTTACCCTAATAGATGGTTTCAACAAATTTTAGGAAAAACACTATAACTAACTCAAAACAACATGAAATAAGATGAAACAAAAAGGAAAATGAGGGGGATTGATAGGGTTATCAATTAAAAACATCCACTCATGCATGTAGGACCATACAAAGCTATAATTTTCTCTGAAACACCTATTATATAGTGATTTCTATGAAATAGACAAAGTTTATTCATGAAATCTCACTTCCACCAATTCATTACATGACTATACAACCTCCCCTACTTTGCAAATGAGGCATAATTCCTTTTTAAAGGTTTTACAACTTCCCTCATCAGTTGAAATCAACTCTAACTACCCATGACCTTTGATATTCCAATTTTTTTACTTTTTTGCATCTTTCAGAGGGTATGTGCAGGATCATCATGGAAAAAATAGGCCCTTAAGTGGCAAAATTTTTAGAAAAATCAGAGTTAGGCAACTTGACATAAAAATTTGAATAAGTTATCTATATTATTTCAAAAATATGTAAGAATAGAATCTATAGAAAATTGAATGTAGTTAGGTATGTGCAGAATCATCATGGAAAAAATAGGCCCTTAAGTGGCAAAAAAATTAGAAAAATTAGAGTTAGGCAACTTGATGTAAAAATTTGAATAAGTTATCGGTATTATTTCAAAAATATGTAAGAATAGAATCTGTAGCAAATTGAATGTAGCTTCTAAACTACTAGGTTTGTTCTAAAAAAAAACTATTTGGTGGAAATTTGAAATTTCAATGCAGTAGTACTTAAATTTTAGGGAAAAAATAAGAAGTAGGTGTCTGTCTAACCACCCTAACCACAATAAAATGATAATATTATGTTATAATATTTTAGATATAAGTAGAGGACTCATGTCCCGATGTGATGCATATTTTTTTGTAATTTTTTTCCAAGTATATAATTAATTATGAATTTTTTATTACAACTTTTAAAAATATAAAAATTGTATGTCTAACCACCTTAACTTGGTCAAAACTTCATGAAATTCATTTTTCTTTTTTAATCCTATAGTATGTGAAGAATAGAATGTGACACATGTTTTGGATTCAAAAATGTGATATCTTTTGAAAGCTATAGATGTTTTTCAATCAACCTATCAATCAAGATTTTAGTCGTGATTAGAATAGAAAATGAAAAATAATTTATTAAATTCAAAGTAAAGCATAATTTATATTGGTGGAAATCTACAAATCTCCTTTAAAAACCTTTTTTGTTTCAACAATTTTTGGTAAAAAAAAAATTTTCAACCACATACCCATCATATTGCCACTTTTTGGCCCATCATGATCTTGCACATACCTAGTTTCTAAACTACAAGATTTTTATTTTTTTTAAATCTATTTCGTGAAAATTTGAAATTTCAATGCAGTAGTAATTAAATTTCAGGGAAAAAATAAGTAGGTGTCTGTCTGACCACCCTAACCACAATAAAATGATAATATTTTATTATAAAATTTTAGATATAAGTAGAATACTCATGTTTGGATGTGATGCATATTTTTTTGTAATTTTTTTCCAAGTAAATAATTAATTATGAATTTTTTATTACAACTTTTTAAAAATATAAAAACCCGTATGTCTAACCACCTTAACTTGGTCAAAACTTCATGAAATTCATTTTTTTAATCCTATAGTATACAAAGCATAAAATGTGACGCATGTTTCAGATTCAAAAAATGTGATACTGTTTGAAAGATATAGATGTTTCTCAATTAGCCTATCAATCAATAATTTAGTCGTAATTCAAATAGAAAATGAATAATAATTATTTATTAAATTCAAAGTAAATAATAATTTATATTGGTGGAAAGCTAAAAATCTCCTTTAAAAAGCCTTCTCATTTCATCAATTTTGGGTTAAAAAAAGTCGTCAACCACATACCCTACAAATACCCATCATATCACCACTTTTTGGCCCATCATGATCCTGCACATACCCTTTACATTATTGACAACTTTTTCCCATCTTTAGCAACATTTTGAAAATATAATTTTGTGACCACCTAAGGACCTATTAAAGACTTTAAATACATGACCTTGACATATGCTTTTACATCCTTTTTTTCATTTCCCCATTTTTACAATTTTTGCACAAAAAATGACATTTTTTTGTAATTTGACTCTATTTACATCCTGAAGACCTTTCAATGACCGATTTACGTCTAAAATGACTCTTATATGACCTTTGCAATGCCATTTACACTTGAACATTCATCTTTTACAAGTTTTCCTATGAAAGGTATTTAATAACCAAGGTGCTCCTGCACCACATTGGTCCCCAAGCCTGAGGGAGAAATGTAGTATGAAGGCTATAAGATTTAGGCCATAGGTCTATATGAATGGCATGCTCTCCTGCGACAAAATTGGCCTTTCTAAGGCCACCCAGAAGGTAGTGTACACCAATTATACCAGGCTAGAGATGAAGTGAAAGAGGTGGGAGGCCAATTTGGATACCTTGAAATCCACCATTGAAAGACATCAAGTAGAAATAAAAGAAAAAGATATGGAGATTGCCTGCCTTAGGCAGGCACAAGACACTCAAGTAAAAGTGGCCACATCACTTTAGGATGCTTAGATTGAGAAGGATCAACTTTTAACCAAGGTTTAGAAAATGACACATGAGGTTCATACCAAGCGCAATATGACTGAACAAGCGAAATACCAAATGTAACAAACTACAAAGGAATTGCAGCAAAAATAGAAAGAGTTCATCAAAAATTCAGGGCCAACAAAAAAATACTAATGCAAAATTGCAAAGAGAGTTGGAGGAGATGCAATGAGAGTGGTTTGAAGCCATGGATCAAATCGAAAAGCTGAGAGAGAAATTCGAGAAAGAAAAGATTGATATGCAAGGAAAGCTAACTAGTGCTTGATTTCAGGTAGCAAAAGAACTTTAGTAGGCTCGAGAAAAGGTTGACCGATTGAAAGAGGAGATGAAATTTAAGGAAACTCAATTCCAAGAGGAACTAATCGTGGCAAGAAGATTTAAACTCCTACCAGTAGCACAAAGGTTATTCATCACCCATTAGGAAAGAATCAAAAGTGCAACAATTTTTTGGCCAACGTTAAGTTTTATAGCTGATGCACAAGAGCTGAATGAAAGAGTCATCCTAGTAGATGACCAAATCTTAAGTATATTCATCCCCAAGCTGCCAAATCGGTCATTCTGATAGCCAAGCTATATAATGCAACCAATGAGACTTCGGAAAGCCTGTGATTCTAGACCAAAGAGCAGCTACCAAGAAGGAAAATGAATTCATCATGTGCAGTTAGGTTGCTTAGAGGAGTAAGAATTGTCAGCTAGCACTAACTAAAAAGATTGACAAGATAAAGGAGGATTTCAAAGTCTTAGTTCTTTCAGGTTTCCCCTCTCCATTTTTTCCCAATGGAGTGGTACTCACTAAAGAGGAACTCAAATAGGCCTTGGAGGCCAAGCAACAAGACTAGTTAGAGGTTGAAAAGTTGATCTCACCACCTACAACCAAAGGGATCAAGAATATGCTCCTCCCCTTAATCTGACTCTTTTTCCTTATAGAAGCAACCCAAGGAAAATGGGGAGCAATTTCCTTCAAGGAGATATTTGAACTCAATCAAGCTTTCAAGATGCCACATGCATTGGTGTTTCCTTCCAATGAAGACTAGGAATTTCTACATTCTGCATTCCCCAGGCTTTGAGGAATTTCAAATATGTTTCTATCTTTTATGTTGTTTTGTATATCTGGGTTTGTGCCTCCACAGACAAAGGCTCCCTATGAGTCACCAAAACTATGGAGCATTTTTTCTCTAAGCATTTTCTCTTTTTTTTATGTCTCAGTCCCAAGGCCTTCATATCTCTTTTGGCCTATAATTTTATCCCACCACTTTTCACGATGGTGTATTTTTTTGTCCAGAAGCCGTGGGAATATTTTGGTGAAAAGTTGCACAATTGTGCCATGTAGTGGTTGCACTACCTTTTTAGGCTTTACTTTTGGTTCGAGCCTAATGGTATAAATGCATCTTCCCTGCGAGTTTTCTCCTCCAAGCCCTTCTCTCATTTTCGAAGAATGCCTACCCACTCACCACATAGCTCGTATTTTGTTAGGGGTTTCTCTTCATTGTTGGGGTTGGGATTTTATGAATATTGTTAGGTAGGGGTATGTGCAGGATCATCATGGAAAAAACAGGCCCTTAAGTTGCATAAAAATAAAAAAAATCAGAGCTAAGAAAGTTGATGTAAAAATTTGAATAAGTTATCTATATTATTTCAAAAATATGTAAGAATAGAATCTGTAGCAAATTGAATGTAGTTTCTAAACTACTAGGTTTGTTTAGAAAAACAAAAAATCTATTTGGTGAAAATTTGAAATTTCAATGCAGTGGTACTTAAATTTCAGGGAAAAAATAAGAAGTAGGTGTTTGTTTGACCACCCTAACCACAATAAAATGATAATATTTTTTTATAATATTTTAGATATAAGTAGAGGACTCATGCACCGATGTGATACATATTTTTTTGTAATTTTTCTCCAAGTAAATAATTAATTATGATTTTTTTATTACAACTTTTTAAAAATATAAAAACTCATATGTCTGACCACCTTAACTTGGCGAAAACTTCATGAAATTCATTTTTTCTTTTTTTAATCCTGTAGTATACGAAGCATAGAATGTGATGCATGTTTTTAATTCAAAAAATGTGATACCGTTTGAAAGCTATAGATGTTTTTTAATCAGCCTATCGATCAGGACTTTAGTCTTAATTTGAATAGAAAATTAATAATAATTACTTATTAAATTCAAAGTAAAGTATAATTTATATCAGTGGAAAGTTGATAATCTCCTTTAAAAACCCCTTTCATTTCATCAATTTTGGGTAAAAAATAGTCATCAGCCACATACCCATCATATTGCCACTTTTTGGCCCATCATGTTCCTACACATACCCGTAGAAGCACTTTTGTTCCTCCACCACTCCTGGAGTCGACCTTTTTTGGCATTGCCATTATGACTAGCATCGGATTGGATCATATAGAGGCAATCATTCAAGGTTGCATCATCCTTCTGACAAGGAGACTTGCACACGGATTGCTAGAGTTTGGGTCATCAAGCTTTCACCACCCATTATCATTATGGAAGTAGCTCACTTTTTATTAATCATATCAGATCCAATTTTAAATCAAATTTGAGGTTACCTAGTGGTGACACTTGTTAGGGATTTTAGCTTTGGCGGTGGAGTGTGCTTGGTACCTATGTGCTCCCCTTTTCTTATAAAAAGGAGGTTTTCCTAGAGAATAATAGATGTGGATAGATATATAGATCAATCAATAGATAGATAGATTATCCCTAGCAGCAAGATAGGATATAGTAGATTTCCAATAGAGCCTTAATCACTCTTTTGTAATTGATTTCAAGACACTTATTTAGTTGTTTGAACTTAGCATTTTTTGCAATATATCGTGGACAAAGTAGTATCAGATTGTGCTTGTGTGGCCTTTTTTTATGCTTTTTTCTTAGTCATATATATTGAATTCTCTATTTTCAAGTTATTTATGTGTAAGTCTTGATCATTAATTCTCAATGGTTTAGCTTCTATGATCTCTAAATTTCAGCTTTCAAGGAATTCAACCATGTTTTAAATACTCTTTCAATTTCTTGTTAAAGTTTTTGGTGTTTTCATATTATGTTGTTAAGTGGATAGCTCTATAAGAATCTAAAGTATCTTGTTCAAATATGGGTTTCCTTTTTGTACTTGAACCTTAATGGGTGCTTCCCATGTGGGGATTTGAATGCCTATTATGTTCCTACAATTGGCCTTAGTTATTCATTCACCTTCCAACAATGAAGGGTTTGTGGCATTTTGTGCTCACTTTATCAGAAAATGGAGTTGTTAAGGAGTTTTGAAATTTTGTAAATCCTTTGGTGAATAACCACCTCTAGTTTTCCTTTCTGCATTTTCTTCTCCCTTTTCCTATTCCTAGAAAATAGTCGACTTCTTTGAAAATCCTCGAGGTTACTTAGTGAGGCGCAAGCAAGTCCCTTACTCATTGAATTTCCCATAAGGTTGTTTGGGAGAAGTGCAAGCTTTTAAGATAAACATATACCAATTGTTGAACACAATGATGTGCTGAGAGGGGGGTGAATCAACCTGTATTACAACTTAACCATTTCCATTTGTAGATTAAATAACACATCACATAGACTAAAAAAGAGTAGAAGAGAAAACATGTGCACCACACAAAATACACTAGGATTTTATGTGGAAAACCCAATGAGTGAAAGACCATGATGAGAATCAACTCAAAATATATGTAGCTCACTACTAAAAGGAATTACAATATTGTTTAAGGCTCACTACCTATGGGCCTGTAGACTAAGGCGTACAACCTTAGGGAAAGATACAAATGACCTAATGAGACTCACTATCTTAGAGAAAGATACATGAAAATCATAATGAGAAATAAGAATATGAACTGCTATGAAGAAGCATCCAACATATGTTGATGTTGTAGTCCCTTTTTTGCATAATTAACCCTTCACATTAACTTCACACACTACATCTTCAACATGTTGCACTATCACAATTCTCTAAACCACATCACCTTTACAACTCAATTTATATCTTCTATATATATCCTATACAACAACACAAAACCTTAATTAGGTTGAATCTAAGATAACCTTTAGAAGAAATATATGACATCACATTGGTCAGCTCCAAACATATATAATATTACAAGAAAATTATTTTTTGATCAACACATGACACAATAGGACCCAAACACACCATAAAACATTCATCAAAATAATATTTATTAATCAGGATCAACCGCAAATGTAGGAATCAAGTTTTTAGCCCAAATAATGACAACACCACCAAACTTACCATCTTTTCATCATTACACCATCGGGGAGATATCAAAAACATCATTTAGACCAATATGTCAATAATGTATTTCATGCAAAAATATCTCCTCAATAATCTCTTGGAGAAACTATTCATCATATGCTAGTGTAGGAGGAGAAATATATATCAGATTGATGAAACAGAGCATCTCGAAGCCACTATACAACTCTTTCATATGAAAACTAATATATTTTGGATCACCAAAACACCTGATACTTACAAGGAATAATCCATATATCTTTTTTAACATATCCCCAAGTCCACATTGCCATATATATCTCATCAAAGGAATGTGGAGCATTCCAATAGTCCCTTTGTAATACTTTATACTGCCAGAGCACAAACTAAAACACTGTTATTTATAACTTTAACTATAGAAGGTTTAATAACATGAAATAGTGGTATAACACCTTCACATCAATCCCTTTTTATCTTCTAAACCACAAGAAAAAAAATTGGATAGTTCAGGGACATGGAAAAAAATACTCTGACTCTATCTTAGAGTATACACTGTAAATGCCTTAGCTAATATTTTGTATCTTATCTCAATATATGGTACACAAACTTGGAATGATATCAATGTAGGAAAACAATAAATATATCAAAAAAAATGTTTTCATCCTCTGCAACATACTTAGTCATCAAACTAAATACCATTTCCACCCCATACTACACCACTGATAGTACCAACTAAAATCTTTGTACTTCCATTATCTCTAAAGTACTATACATTCTTTAGCATACACTTTTGGCATCAATGGGAATGTGTCTTGGGTTGAAATCATTGACAAAACTTATTTCCAACATTGTTTGTGCAAATAATTGTATCTTTCACTTGTGTCAGTGGGCACCGAGTCTTGTGAATATATTTCTTTCTACTTTGTTGTTGTTTTATAATTTTTACTTTATTAGTAGCCTTATTTTCTATACTTGTTTCTTGTTACCAATAATCCCTTTTTCTTTACTTGTATCAACCTTATATGTCACTATTTTTACTTGGATGATAATGTTCCTCAACTAGGTACTACTTTGGGCATGCAATATAGCAGCATCATTAAGAGATCTGATATTTTCATTTAAAGGTTTTTTCACTTTATACCTCTACTACATTAGAGACTTCACATTATTAAAATCATGAGATGGGAATTGATATGGTTACAAACTTAGTTTTTCATCAACCTAGAACATCTGATCAAGCCTACTAGAAATATTGTGACATGATGTATCAAACGTATAATCATAAACCAATTCATCACATTGGTCTATCTTATCCTCACAATACATAGGAATTCCTTCATCATTCAAAAATTCATTATTCCTTTTCATGGAGAGCACAACAACACAATTTAGAGGATCATGCAAAAGGAAACAAGGATTACCATAAATTATCATTTTGATAATTTATAGCCTCTTTGGTCAAAGGGTAAAGCACATATTTTTCCTATTTTCTCAAGTTCGCATTTTTCTAAGCCCACCTTCCTTTGTACAGTTGTGGTTCTTTCAACCAATACCTTTTAATATTCATAAAAATAGAAAATTCCTCTCTGAGGGTTTGAGGATTCTTACCCATTAAGAAATACCCTATTTTTTAATCAAAATAATGACAATATAATACAAGACATATTGACTCATTTGGATTAAGATGTTGAGTTACCTTTCTCATTATGAGGATGAATATTATATTTAAATCAATGATCATTTCATCATTTTTCTTCATGATTGTAAGCTCATGAATAATGAATTTTAGATCAATTATGTCACCATAATACATCCTAAAGATATTAACAAACTTCTCCTAGGAAGAGACATTATTGTTAGAAATATTTTTGAACCATTCCTTGGTACTTTCCTCCATAGAATGAACAAATAAATTCAACATTATCTCCTCATCTACAATTTTCTATTCACCAATGGTATTGATGAAATAAATCAAATGTTCTTCTTTTATTTATAGCATTGTTCCCTTGGAATTTTGGAACTTTATCTCTCATATCACTTGGGATAAGACTTGGATAACTTATAATACCAAATAAATCTAGTTGACTATTAATTTTATCTCCTAATAGTTATGCTGATGGAGTAAATCATTGAGCCTACCTCCTAGGATTACCTCGATCTTTCTATCCCACATTTTGTTGTTGTGGTAATTGTTGACCTTATTGTTGGGTGGCCAAAGTTTGAGCTTCAGTTAGCTGATCAATTTTAGCTAGAAATTCTTTTTCTTCTTCTTTTGGCTTGATCTAGCATATCTGAATCTTCATGCAATGGTCTTTTCCTTTCGTATACATTGAATCAATATGTTGATAAGTTTAATGAAAAGTATCATTGAATTGGAAACCTTGTGAACTGATGGGAGAATTTTTCTAGTGATCGACTTTGTGAGCACCTCTACTAGTGCTACCTAAAGTTTGGTTTCTTCTCACATCATACTCATCAACACTTTGGAACGTGTCTAATATCTCCCCTCATGATTCATGACATAGTTTAATAAAATCTCATTGGTCCTTATCTAGGATGGTAGTGGTTATCTAAAAAGGTGCACCTTTTGGGAAAATGACCAGCTCAACTTCCAATAAGTGGTATCAAAGCATGGTTACAGATTGGAATCCCATCGAGTAATAATAAGGGTGAGATTTTTAGAGTGTGTCTAGAATCTACCCTCAATATTTGTGACATGGTTTAATATCCTCATATTGGTCCTTATCTAGTATGGTAGTGGTTTCCTAAATAGGTGCACCTTTTGGTAAAAATGGTCAGGTTAACTTCCAATACTTCTTTCAATCAACTGATCTATAGATTCAGTATGAGTGTATTTGTATTATTCCCTTGGGTGGAGAAAGGAATCACCTCTACTTGAGGTACTAATTACATCTATATCATTTTGTCTAGATGGGTTACATCCATATTTTGTCTTCCATTACCATGTTGATTTCTCACAATGCTTGTGATACCTTTATTTCTCTTGGATTGATGTCTGCTACCTCTCAAAGGGAGTAGGTAGTTGGTTGGTTTCTACTAATAAGGGGAGCTTGAAGAAGATGTCTACATGTTGAGCTTGTAATAGTTGTTTAATGGAAAACTATTGTTGGTCAAATGGGGATAATGTATTGAGGATTCAAATGAAAGTATGTTTTCCCTTTGTTCTTGATATCAAAGGGGGAGAGTGTGCAAGTATTTGATTCCATCAATGCAAAAGTGGGAGATTGTTGGAATTGGTTGTCATTGATGTCAACTCTTAAGGAGATCATTGTGATGTCAACACTTGGTGAGTTTGGTAGAATTGGTTGTCAAAACTTGGGGAGATTTGTGAGATTATTGTTTGACATTGATGCCCATGTCTACACTGAGTTTGGATTGTCATTGGTGCTTTCTGTTGTGGTGATTTCAATTGTATGTTGTTGATGCTCAATGATGATTTATTTTCATTGGTTATATTCCATTCCTTTGATTTTGTTGATGTTCATGGTTGAATTTCATGCCTTGTTTGATGACAAGTAAAGATATATTGAATACGGTTCCTTTCAGAAGAAGTGATATCATATATTAAGATGATGATTAGAAGCAATAAGATGAGGATTATAAGTAATTCTAATGTTGGAGCTCGATGTTGTTTATAGTCTCTACTATGTTATTTTCTCTCTCCGATTATTCTTGAAGAAGTATGTGTTGCTACAAGGATGTTCTATTCTCTATAAGTTGGTGAAAGTTTCTTCTTTGAAAGAAGTTGGCTTAAATAATGCTTGGGAGAATGCTCTACACTCATCCTCTATGGAAGATATGGTCTTGTAGTTTGATATTCAATTTTTATTTTATATGGATGTTGCACTCCTGTATTTTAAGATCACCAATGTTACTGAGGAAGTTTCTACTACTTACAGTCTATTGGCAGTTTTGTTGGTTATTTGGACTAATGTGGAAAATGCTCCACATTTCTTCCAATTGATGTTTCTACTCCTATAGCTTGGTGGACATGATCTTAGTGCTTGTGTATTGTCTCAGTTTATTTTTCATATAATGAAGTGGTTCACATGTTAGTTTATTAACGTTTTATCTCATAATTGTGTATTTTATGTTTCTAAGATGAAGTATTTTTGTTTTGGGTGGTTTATGATGGTTGTTTGTCACATGACAATGTGAAGGAAATTTCAAAAATTATTGTTGGATTTTCATGGAACGTCCCCTTGTGGTCTGCAAGTCAATTATTGATCTCTTTGGTGCCACATATTCAGTTGAGTTGTTTTTTTGGGAAAATTGTGGATATTTGGCCAACTAGGCTTATTATCTTGCTTGTGTCATGTGGGTTTGTGCCAACATATGAAGTTTTTATAAGTTTAATTTGGGTCCTAACCTAACTTATTGATAACTGCATTGAATAATTCTAGTTGGATGTATGTTTTCAGGCCAAATGGTATTTTCCTACATGTTTCATCTACACATTTCCTTGTTGTCAACATGGGTTGATGTGCACCAACATGTGAGTTTCTTGGCATCATATTGGTAGATGTAATAAAAAAAATTATCCTCTCTATCTTATGGATAGAACCACATTATGTTTTTATGGCCAACATGTTGGAATTATTTCATATCCTCTATTTTGGTTGCCTAATTATTCTTTTGTGATCTTGTGGAGGATACAAATGAATGAAAAAATTAGTTGCAATATGAGTGAGAAAGATGTGGTTTGTGAGGATGGATTGGTGAATTAAGTTGAGAAGAAGAAGAGTCAAATGTGCTTTAATGCCTTAGACAATATAGTGTATTGTTGACAATTTTTGTAATTTCATATTCTTCATGTATCCTACTATCAAAGAGTAAGTCTCCTTAGCAGGTCATTGTAATTAGTATCTTGCCCTGAGGTTATGTGCCTCATTATTGCAAGTCCCTTGTATCTTGCCCTAATTTTATGTGCCTTAGCTTGCAAGTTCATAGACAGTGAGCCTTAAACAACATTATATTTTTTGTATGTAGTTGACTTCATATATTATGAGTTAACTCTCAATGTGTTTTTTCCCTTCTTGGGTTTTCCACATAAATCTAGTGTTATCTTGTGCATGTGTGCTCATTGGCTTATCTTTCATTATTTTTTATTTGAATAAGTGCTATAAATTTGGTTAAGGATTTCTAATCTTATCAATAGTTTGCTTTTGCATATTGCTGAAGGGTTTAAGGTTTGAAAGGGTTTATATTTTGTAGATACTAATTCACCCCCCCTCTTAGTTTCTAGGTGTGTTCAAAATTTACTACCCAAATATCTCATTACCCATTCACTTGCATTTCCACACAAAGTGATTTTAGATAGATTCTTCCATAATTGTGCACAATTCCATTTACTAGTGAATTGAAACCTTTTGAGTAATTAAATTCCAATTCACTTGTAACTTTATTTTTGACAATGGTTGTTCAAACCCAAAATATTGCAATAGTTTTCATGTTTACTTACATATAGAATTAATACAACTACACTAATGACAATTAAAATATCATCTTTTAATAATTTTGTGGAAAAATGAAGCGCAAATTCACTTTTTCATGTTGAGATATTTAATTCACTTCAAACCCAAAAATATTGCAAACTTTAGAACTGCAACCTCTTTTCCTAAAAGGGTAGTAAAAAATTCTTTAAATTCCCCTTGCAACATAAAATTTTCCAGAAATCTGCTTGGAACATGATTTCCCAAAAAAAGGTTCACTTCAAATGTTTAGATTTAGATGGAAAATCACACATTTCCACATCGTACTTAAAAAACCAACTGAGGAGGAGGAGATGGAGACCAACTCTATTTGTTTGGTTTTGAATTTCAACCCACCCTCAACCTTTTGAGAGAAAAAAAATTTTGAGTAAAAGGAAGAAGAGGAATGCAATGGTTACCAAAATGAAGAGCAAAAAATGGAGAAAATATAAGTTACTACTAATTAAAAATGTGCTTAATGGGGAATAAAGTCACCCAGCTTGAGGACTTGATGACCAAGTTTCTTTTCTTAACCAATAACCTTATCGTGTACTCCACTACCTCTATGGCTATTCTATAGGAGGATTATAGTAGGAAGAACATAAAATTGGAAGAGGAGAGAAACAAAGAAAAAATCTTTTAAAAAATAGAGGCTAAAAATTCAATGAGGAAAATGAGTTGGGAACATGGCACAAGAGGCTAAACTAGATTGTAAGCAAGTCAACCACTCTTATGAGCCTCCACAAAATGAAAACCTTCTAGTTATCTATTTTTATTTTGGCTCTTCATCTTTTGTTGTGTCTTAATCTTTGATCTATCTATTGTTGTGTTGGTGCAACTAGTTAGTTCCTTTTTGTTTAATTTATTTGCTAAGTTGTTTCAAAACTTATGGGTATAACACCCTATTCCTACCTTATCTAATAAAAACATAAAATAAAAATTGTTGCAAGTATGACTAGTTGGTGTTGTCATTGATGTCAATAGGCTTATATTTGTGTTGTCATTGATCTCAATAAGTAATGGTTGAGAATTTATGATGATGCTTTTATTAGTTGTATTATGTTGTCATTAGTAAGTGTTACTAGTGTCAACATCTAGTGTTGCTTTGATAAGATTTTTTTATGGATATATAGTTGAGTTATAGTATCATGGGTGGGTTAGTGATGATGAGGAAGTGATGAAGATGATGAGTATGTTTCTTTGGTTCTTGGATTCCAAATTCTTTTGAGAAAATTTTAATAAAAAAGGAAACAATGTGTTGAAGAGGTGTTTTGGTATACATAGTGGTGTTCTGGTTTTTGCTCCACACTTCTTCTATGTTGAATATATTCTTGTGTGGTGCACATGTATGTTGATTCAAGGTGTTCATGGGTGTTATATCAATAATTTTTTAGTCTAGATCATTGTGCAAAGAGAGTTGTGTTTACTAGTGTGTTTAAGCTATATTGCAATGGTGTATGGGAGAAATGGTTTTTCTCTACATTTCTTTGCAGTTTGATTTCTAGTCTTATGATTCAGGAAGTGTGCTAATAATGATCATATCTACCTTCAATCAAAGTTCTTTGTGGTTTGGTACTTTGAGAGTTGATTTCCTAAGTTACAGTATATGGAAGGTTATCTAAGTGTACTGGGTGTGTACATTCTTCAAGTGAAAGTTGTTGCAAAGGAATTTGTTGGATTTTAGGGTGTTTTTGGAATATTCCAAATTGTGTTAAAGTGATGTATGTTGTCCATGAGTCATCTTTGGATAAAAGGAAGCATGTAATTAAGTGTTTAATTGTGTTTAAATGGTTCGATTGACCTTGGGTGTTTACACTAATTGAGGATTCAATTTGGTGATTGTGGAAGCATGGTGTATTACATATGTATGATTTGGGTCCAAGTTAAGATGTGGTGTGGTCCACTTTATTCCTTCCCAATGCAAGAATGATTATTTCTAACCTAATTTGAATTTGCATAGTTGATATGCATAGTCAATATTGGAGAATATTTTCAAAGTTGAAGAAGGTATAAATAAGTTTTGTTTTGATGGAGTATTTTGAAAAAAGAGTGTGATGCAAATTGCAAAGTTGTGAAGTGAAAATTTGTGAAGTGTAGTGCAAGCTTTGATGTGTTAGACCACTAGAAGTAGTGAGCAAAAGGTGTCTACAATCTTCAGAGAGGTTGCAAATGTGTTGGTGATGATGTGGTGGCCATTTTTGTTGCATTGAGGTGGATTTCTCATTGTAACATTCTTCTTACTTATTTTTTGTAATTTTGTAGTGAGCCATTCTTTCTTTTGGGAAATGAGCTCTCTGACAGTGAGCTTTTTTATATTTGGTACTCCAATTATTTTATATTGTGAGCTAATCCTCATCATGATTTTTCCCTTCTTAGGTTTTCCATGTAAAATTGGTATTTCATTGTACATGGTGTTGATGTGTTACAATTTATGTTATTTGCTTTCATGCTAAATCATTATAACATATTGAGAGTTAATTAAGTTAATGTGGATCTAAATGTTTATGAGGGTTTTGATATTTTAATGTACAACTAATTCACCCCCATCTCAATTGTCTTGTGCATTCAACAAAATAAGAAAAATAAAATGTATGCTCTCTTTTTTAGGGACAGGGAGATTGTCTACAATTATATTATAAAAGGAAGGCATTATTGTCCTTGACCCTCCTAGTATTTTATTATAATTCATTATTTAGAATAAAAACTATGCATATAAATGGGAGAAAACGTTTCTTTCAATGTGGGTAACTCCTAGTTTATTTATTATGTAAGGATATATATGTACAAAATGCTTAATATTTGTGGGATGTGTTTCTAAGTAACGCATAATAATTTTTTAATGATATAAATGACGATGTTATTTTTATTAGGATTTAATTGTGTAGTTTCATTTGAAAATTAGGCAACTAAACTATGATAGATATATTACAATTTGATATATTGTGAAAAATATTTTCTATATAAAATATTTAAATATTTTGAAAATTTATAAAGAAAATAATAGAGGTTTGAACACTGGTTGAGTGGCAAGAAAATTTGTATGGCAGTGGAAGAAGATAGTTGAAATTTTTATAAAGAGAATAATGGAAGATTAGAGATCGGTTGAGTGACATGAACATTTCTATTGGCAAAGAAAGAAGATATTTGAAAGAAATATATAGACAGTAATAGAAGATTAAGGATTGGTTGAGTGGTAGAAACATTTCCATAAGAGTAGAAGAGGATATTTAAAAATATTTATAAAGAGAATAATAAAAGATTGAAGATTGGTTGAGTGGAAGGGACATTTGTGTGGAAGTGGAAGAAGATATTTATAATAGTTCAGTATTTGTATTTTAGTATGGTAGGATTCAAAAGCCCTCATAGGCAAATATAAAATAGATATTTTTACTCTTGCATTGTGGTTCAGTAATTAATAAAACATAATTTATTGTAAAAGGCATTTTCAATTGATGATAGCTGATGGCATTTTTGACAATTTGTTTTTGAAATACGCCACTTCTCTTTCTTTTTCTCAAGGAATGAGCTGTGAAATCATTTTATATAAGCAAATAGCTATTTACAACTCGACTGTTTGTTATTTTAAAAATGTGCGATTCTATTTTAGCCAGGCATTGCTTTCCTGCTCGAGTAAAAGAAAATATTATGAGGCTAACGTATTATAAATCATCTAATTCGTATATTGCATATACTATCTTGGATATCATACCATATTCTGAAATTTTGAGCATAAAAAGCTTAGACGTTTGCATTCGTTAAAAAGTAATTAAAGATACTTAAAATTCACAGTATGTTATGTGCAGTAATGACTCTGTTCATCCATGTTCCATAATTCATCTGAGTAAACTTCTATATCAGAGAAGGCTTCTGTGGAAGGTGGGTTATATAAAGAACAACCCACTTCGCCAATTCTATGCAATTCAGAGCTGAGAAACTCCCCTGAGAAGTTATAAGCGAGATCAGTTGAATATTCTTCCTTCGCTAAAGCTGCTTCAAATTGGACATCATTCGGAGCAGCAGCATTTTGTGCTTCACATTCAAACTCGTAAGTTTTATTTGGAATTGGGTTTAATTGAAATGAGCAAATTCCAGTTTGTTGTTCTGCTTCCTTAATGTGGATCATACATGGAACTTCGGTCTTTTCAGTTTGTTTCCATAGAAAACTACTGTAAGTGCCTCCTTCCAGACCTGATGGAGCTTCTAATGAAGTTTGGAGCGAGGAATAACGAGTTAAACTCTTAAAATGTACTTTGCTGTCACCATTCTCTTGTAATAGTTTATCTTTCTTGAGATGGGTTCTCCAATAGTTCTTGATTGCGTTGTCTGTTCTGCCCGGCAAACTCTTTGCAATTCGAGACCACCTGAACATGAAAAAGAACATTCATTTAATGTTCATTTCTATATCGCAGCAAAAGAAAAGCACGGAAAACGAATATAATGAATTAAAATTATACCTGTTTCCCCATCGGGCGTGGAGATCAACAATCAAACGTTCTTCCTCGGGGGTTATGCTTGTATGATTGAGATCAGGACGGAGGTAGTTGACCCATCTCAACCTGCAGCTCCTACCACTTCTCTTAAGCCCTGATTCATTTCCAAAGAAATTAGACTATTATTCTGCAGGTGGGTATTTAGGAGTGTGGTTTCACTCAACATACCTGATGCTTCGGCTAGAAATTCCCAACGCCCTTCACCATATAAGGTGACATAAGAAAGAAGTCGAATATCCTCCTCAGAAGTCCAGGGCCCTCTCTTTCTTTCTACTTTCTTCAAGGTAGCGGCACTTATGTTGTCCATTATATTCGATTCTCTGAATGTTACTGTTGATAAACAATCATAATAATAATAATAAAAAAATAGTTCAGTACAATAAGTTTTAGAGCAATCGTTCTATTATACCTCTATGGATATGTAATAGATCCAACAATCGAAGTTAAATCGAACATCTAAAACCAATTTAACTATAAAAATATCGTACCAGTCAAACAATTTGTACTCAATCAAGTGAAAGCGCGCATTGGATCAGAAAGCTAGAAATGTCAGCCTCTCAAAACCAACGTTTAATTTCCATTCATAATCTTACCGTTTTGAGCAGATTAGTTTTGACAGTTCGTTTTCATGGTTGTTAAAGCATATGATCGAATGGGCCTGTATGTAGAGTCTATATTATTTAAGATTCAGAAGGCCGACATGTAAGTTTGAGACGGTGACAGAAACACTTTGATTAAAGCTTTAAACGCCACGTTGTGAGATATATGTAAATATCAATGAAATTGTGCTAAAAACAGCAGCGCCGTGGTAGCAGATTATAGGCTGAAAGTTAGTGGGCTTTCGCTTTTGGAGCAACGGTAGATTTGCTACCCAGTCACCGTCTGGAACAATGCCTTTGGTTTTAAAAAGGAAAAGCCCCAATAGATCGTCCTCAAAATATTGTCGTGAATTCTGCATCCGAGTCAGATGTAACTCACTCACATTAACTGTATTTGTTTATTTCAATCTATTTCATTTTGCTGACATCACTGCTGACATCACTGCTGTCGTCAGGTATTTTCCTTATTCTCTCTAGATTGTTCGACATCTTCATTATTAGAGGTATTTTCTATAGTTTTTATAAACATTTTAATTATTTCTCATAAGTATTGGGTATATGAACTATCATTTTTTTTCAGTAGTCTAGAGTATATTAGAGGTGTTTATTTTGTCAAATTTATTTGGAATGAAATTCAATCTTATTTTTATGATGTTGGGCTTTTATGTTGAGTAAGAATTTTCTCTACTCAAACTTGATCCCATCTCTTGTAGTGACAAATCTAGTGGGTTATTTGTAAGACAAACATTATCTCATTAACATATCTAGAAATGCAACAAAACTCTAACAATAATTTTGACTATAAAAATAGATAAACTCTCATATGCTTCTTCAAAAAGTGAATCCTAAATACATGTCTTTTGTTTGAAAGGAAATCCCCACTTACCCACTAATTAGCATAAGTAAGATGAACAAAAAAAGTAGTCAAAATTACTAAATTTAGCAAACTACTCCAATTAATAATTTTACAATCATCTAAAATAACATATTAATTACTCCCTATTCTCTAAATATCCTAATAATCCTTGAGAGTGATTGATAATCCAAGTTCACAATCATATACAAATCCATAAATGCTATAACTCTATTTTATGTAAATAGCACTAGATATAATTGTGAGACTTTAGATGGTTGAGTTAGGCCACAAAATTTATGAAAATGATTGTTAACCAAAGCAAGTAGATTATAGGGATCTCAATATTTAAAAGATATTTTCAGTGAAAAATAGGCATCATCAACTACCCAAGTCAAAAGCTATGTGTTCAAAAGTTATTCTCTTGGATCACTTACATATTTTAATCATCTCATGAATAATATATTTTATAGTTAATTTATGAAATTTCAATTTAATTATCATAAATATTCATGCTCATTATTGATAGCAATCCAATGAAACATTAAAACACTCTAGGGTCAGTGGGTTCCCCATAGCTTGGAGTAAATCTCTAGAGAGGGTTGATTTCCTTGATATCTCACCTATACTAATTTTTTCTACTATTGTTTATTGGTGAAAGGGGTAAAAAATGATTTGAAATAAAACTTAAGATCTAATGAGATGATGCAACAAACTATTTTTTTAGAGATATGTTGTTTTGACACAAAAAGATCAAAGATTCATCTTGTTTTTACACAACTCAAGGTTTATATTAGTGTTGTATGGAAAGGTTAAGTTTTCACATTTATTAGAAGGAAGAGAAGAAGTGATCTTCACAAATAGAAGTTTTAACATTAACACAAGCTATAACATACAAAAATATGATTTTTTAATTTGAAGGTATTGGAAGTAAGACATCCATTTAAGGACTTGCATACAAAATAAAAGAAATAATATCAATCACTTCATACAAACAATAGGAAAAAAAAAATTGAACACCAAAATGTTGAGCTTTATTGATGAAAGGTGCTTTGCAGTTGTACATTATCTAAAGATTTCCTAGAAAATACTCAAAAGCATGAAATTATATTAAATTCCATTCATGATGTGACCATTTTTGTGTCACAATACAATATTTTTCAAGAACTTGTAGAAAGCTACAAAAATTAACCAAAAATTGCAAGAATTGAGAGAAACTAAACCTAGACATATTATTCCTCCATCTCAACTTGAGAGAAAATAGGAAATGGATTAAAATCAAATAATAACTTTTCCTTGTCTTATAGTCACTAGTTTGACTCCATATTGGGTCCTAAAAAAGGTATCCTCCTTGTTTGACTACTAGAAAATCTTGTAAGCAACATTGGGAAAGGGTGAGTGCTAACTTTTCAATATTGTCTCTGCTTTGTTAGATTTTGTATGTGAAGGATCCAATGAAACACAGAGATAAAATATCAAGCACAAATGAATAGACTCAACCTATGTATTAGACAGATAAGGAGATGTACATATAAAGGAGATCAAGAAAGTATGAGGTTTTGAAGACAATCAACACCTCTCAAGACTCCCAATAACCAAGCATGAGGTGTTCTAAAAACCATTGACACCTCTCTATACTCCAAACCAGAGAGACAACAAGTGTCAAAGATACCAATGAGGTGGATAGCTCCATAATTACTACCTAAGTAGGCTTAAGTTAGCCTATCATTATGCAAAAGATAATGTAACACTAACACCCCCCCTTAAGCATAGCTTAGGTGGGTATGGATGAGATGGGTCCCAACTACTAGCCTAGTGAGGTACCCATGTACAATGCAAAAGAAAAGGAGTCTTGGCCAAGAAGCCTAATAAGGTACTCATTTACAATGCACTCTCTCTAAAAAATGGAGTAAGATAGAAAACCCAGTGGAAAAAAAAATATCCTCCAAAAAGAGAGAAGATGTGGAGAAGAATAGAAACTCACCCCAAGGATGATGATGATGCTAATATAGACTACACACCAAGAATAGCTCATAGATGAATGGACTTTCTCTTAGTGAAGGATTTGGTGAAGATGTGAACAACCTGCTCTAAAGACTGGAAAAAGACTAAGTCAATGATCTGACCATGAATCAACTCTCAAATGTAATGCATATGAATCTCTATGTGTTTGATTCACTAATGGTGAAATGGATTCTTTAATATCTGAATAGTACTCTAGTTGTCACAATAGATGACTATAGGCTTCCTAAGATGAGTACCAAACTAAAAAAGAATTCCTTGAAGCCATATAGCCTTAGCAGCTGAGTTTACAACCCCCCTAAACTCTACCTCTATGGATGATATACCAATAGAATTTTTCTTCTTTCTAGACCAATTGATAAGACCTAAACCAAGTGAAAAGATGTAACCTAAATTGAAATTACAATGCTTAGTGTTACCTGCCCAATCTAAATTTGTATAACCAACCAATTCAAGTGATGAACCAACTCTATAGTAAATCCCAAACCCAAGAGTATTATTTTCTTTTTGATGCAATTCATGAGGTTTCTGCATGAATCTCAAAACCATGCCTACTGTTTAGGCATTGTTTAGCCTGGTATGAGTCAACTATATAAGACTACCAAAAATTTGTCGATACAATGTAGCATCAACCAATGGTTTAGTACAAGAAGTCTCAAGCTTGATTGTAGAAAGAAAGGGAGTCAAAGATGGTTTGCAAGTAGTCATATGAAACCGTGCAAGTAGATCAAGAGTATACTTGGGTTGTGCAAGAGTAATCCCTGAAGATGACTATGAAATCTCAATGCCAAGGAAGTAGTGTGATAAAGCCAATTTTGTCATGTCAAATCTATCATGAAGTGATGTCTTAACTGTTGCAATAGAAGATGAAGTACTTTTGATAATTAAAAGATCATCAACATATATAACTAGTACAAAAAGTGAATAATCGTATCATAGTAGATACACATTAGGATTAGAAACTGATGCAAACAAGGCATGTGGAACCCCCTAAAAATCTACTTGAATTAGTATTCCTTTTGTTCAATCATATACCCCCTGTATCTACCATGTGAGATGTGGGTGAGTCTAGTTCATAAATATCAAATTCTAATGCAATCCCTAAACTAGATGAAGATGAACCCTCATCACTGTCATCACTGTGAGAACTACAAGAAGATACTACACTAGGATCTACTGAGTATTATATGAATCATTAGTACTATAATCAGGATATGAAGAGTCCACAATATGTTGAGAAGTGTCAAGTATAGTTTCAAGAGATATTTCTTGGAACTTAACACTTCTCTCAATAAACAACTCATGTGTGGTAGGGTGGAGTAGGTGATAGCTTTTTACACCATTTTGATATCCCACAAAGATGCAAGGTTTGTATTGTGGATCCATAGCCTTGTGTTTCTCTTTTGGAATGTGTGCCATGGCATGAGAGCCAAAACCTCTAAAATGATCAACTTCTTATTTCAATCCTTTCCAAGATTCAAAGGGAGTGATACCATTTAAAGCTTTATGTTGAACTCTATTTTGTATGTAACATGCATAGTTCACTGCTTCTACCCAATATGTTGGTGCGAGGCCCTTAGAGTGAATCATACAATTAGCCATCTCTTTTAAAGATCTATTTTTTCATTCTACAACATATTTTGGTGTGGGGTATAAGGAACTTTGTGTTGTAGATCTATCCCATCTAATATACAAAACTACTCAAAACTAGTGTTGACATATTCTCTCCCATTATTTGTTTGAAGAATCTTGATGACTTTCCCTGATTGTTTTCCAACAAGAGCTTTGAAATCTTGAAAAGACTCAAACACTTTTGATTTTTTCCTATGAAAGTAGACCCATGTAGAATATGAGAAATCATCAATTAAGGTGAGAACATATCTAGCCTTTAGAAAAGATGGATGGGGAAAATCCCTTGAAACATCACTATGAACAAATTCTAAAACTTGTGTTTCCCTCCAAGATTTTCCTTTGTCAATTTTTTCTTCTAGATCCTTGTCAAGTGCACAACCCTCACAAATTACTTTAGAAAATTTAACCTTAGGTAATCCCTTGACCATATTCTATTGACATAGTTTTCCAAGATAGCAATAGTTAAGATGGCCAAACTGCTCATGCCATATTTTTCTAACTTCATCTAAATGAGTTATTAGTGCTTTTGGAGAAATATTTGTGGAAAAATTGTAGAAGGTATATAACCTAGATTGGTGATTTTCCTCCCCTATTGCTACCAAATTTTTTCTTTGTAATTTTCATATCTCAACTGATTCTGGAGAGAAGTGTACTCTCATGCCCTTCCCTAGATGAGTTATTTGATACATTGAAAGGACGTTACTTGAGAGTGAAGGTACACTTAGAACATTTGTAAATGTTCCTTCTTAAAATTCAACAGACCCTCTCCCTTTTACCAATGTTGGAGTGTCATCACCTAAGGTGATTGTGGACATACTTGATGGTTCTAAGGATGAAAAAATAACCTATGAAGAACACATATGGTGTGAAGCACCAAAGTCTATAATCCATGATGGAGATAAAGATGCTTCAACAATTAAGTCTTTTCCCTTTGATTTCTCTTTGTCCTTAGCATTATCTTGATTTGATGAAGATGCCTTGATAGAATCAGGTAGCCCTGTATAATTCCTTTTGAGAATTTGTTGTAGAAATTCAACTTTTTTCTTCATGCATTGATGTTCATCATGTCCAATATTTTTACAAAAGGCATGCTTAACACTCTTTTCACCTTGAGATTCCTTTTTGGAGTTGTCAATTTTTCCTTCTTTCTTAAAGTCCTTGTCCTTTTTAGTGTTCTCCTTCTCCCCTTTTGAATTTTGATGTGTTTCATTCCCTGCAACTAGGGCTTGAGGGTTTAGCATATCCAAAGTACCCATTTGAATTAACTTTTCTTGCTCCCTTGTGAGGTCAGCAATTAAGTTATCAAATGTGGGCATTGACCATGAGGCTCCAAGATCCCTTTTAGTATAGCAGAAAGTTGATACAAACACATAAAATTTTGGACCTAGCTTGGAAAGTATAGAAAGGATTAATTGATCCTCTTTCTTGTCAATTTCATAATCTTTTAAATACATCTTCAAAGATTTAAACTTAGTGAAAAATCCTTGTAAAGTTGAGAAACTCCTAGGACTAAGACCTAATAGTTAATTTTCCAACTCATGGCTTCTAAGTTCATCTATTTTTGAAAATAGTTTTCCAAGACCTTCCCAAACTTGGTTGGGTGTTTTCAAGTTCTCAACATGAAACAACAAATTAGTAGATAAATTTAGACATAGGAAGCCAAATGCTTGATCACGCTTGTTGAAAAAAAATTCATTGTCTTTAGCTAATATAGGTTCTTTCTCTATTCCCTTAGTTACCCTCTATAAGCCTTTGTTCTTAAGTACAAGAATTAATTTCATCTTCCAATCATGATAATTGAAAGGTGTTAAGGAAACTATAGTAATATTATATTTCATATTGCTTTGACTTATATAGTTTCTTGTAGAAATGTAGAAAAGAAGAAATTAGAAATGCATGTAGAAGTGAAAGAACACAACGAACACAAGCACTACTCAAGGAAATGTGAAAATGAACCAGACACAACACCCCCCTTGATTATTTGGTTTCTCCCCCACTTTGGCACTTTATAGAAAGAGTTAATGTAAGTCATCCAAAAGAAAGACACAAACAAGCACTATGAGTGCAATTTGGTGCCTTTTCAATTTACGATGAAAAATTGTGAACTTTTGCAAAAAATGATACTCAAATTCAAGCTACCAAACAAAAGTTATGGCACTTTGAAAAAAACTCACCTATTACAAAAAACATTGCCTCCTTGCAAAATACAATTTTTGATATTTAGAAAATATTGCAAGCACCAAAAAGTCCGAAGAGAAGGGAAAAAAATAATTTTTAAGCTCCCTTAAATTGGAAAACATCAGGAACTTATTTCCATGAAAAAATTGATGTCCTACACCCAAGAAACCTACACAACAAAAAATTCACTTCCTCACTATTTAAATTGTCTACATCCATAAAGCTCAACTCCACTATAAGAAATATTATCAGTTATTTTGGCTTGCACAAGTTACTCATTTGATTAGCTCAGTAAGAATGGCAGGAGGTAAAAAAAAATAAGAGGATGAACATGTAGACAAGGGATTTTTCTCCAATATTAGCACAATGAACAAGTGAGGTAACAAAAAACTAGGGAGAGGGTTTTGACACAACTTAGAAACAAGTGAACTTCTAGATGATGCTGCTCATCTCCAATACCAATGGATGCAAAGAGCAGATAGCAGTTGATGCAAAGAGATGATAGTCGATGCAAAGAGCAGATACCATTCAATGTAAAGAGCAGGGACTAATCGATGCAAAGAATAGGGTACTTTGCAACCTGCACAAAGAAAAAACTGCACCTCAGATGAGTCAGGCTACACACCACAACCTCCTCAAAATATTTTCCTTCTTTGATAAAATCACCCTAATGTGCCTGCTATGTAAACAAACACCCTTTCCAATCTTCCAATCATTGCACAACTTCAAATGCAAGCTAGAGTTTCCATATTTTTGCATAATAGTTCCTTCAATTGGGAGAAATGAGTTGATTGAAAAGAGAAAATCTATGCCTTTGTGTGAGGTCCTATAGCCAATCGATTTCTTTTACTTAGAATTCCTACTATTATCTTGCATAGCTCTGATACCATGAAAGATCCAATGAAACACAAAGATAAAATAGCAAGCATAAATACATAGACTCAACCTATGTATTAGATAGATAAAGAGATGCACATATAAAGGAGATCAGGAAAGCATGAGGTGTTGAAGATAATTGACACCTCTCTAGACTCTAAAATAACCAAGCATGAGGTGTTCTAAAAATCATTGGCACCTCTCTATACTCCAAACCAGCTAGAAAACAAGTGTCAAAGATGCCAATGATGTGGACAACTCTATAATGACTACCTTAGTAGGCTTAAGTTAGCCAATGATTATGCAAAATATAATGTAACACTAATAGTATGCTTGATAATATGGGCAACTTGATCAAATTCTCCCTATATATCCTTAATAAAACCTTATTTATTTAATATGTTGTCAACCTCATCCATATTTACCCTAGATGCCCTTTCAAACTAACTTTAATTGATCATAACTTCTACAAATCTACTGCAGCCTCCATCCAAGATGTTTTAAGGAATCTATGAAAGGTTTTTGAAATGTCCAAAATCTATAGGAGGGCATAGGAGATCTTTTAGGACTTTTATTTTCCACTATCTCACCCATTGGTATGTTCTTGGCTTTATCTTTTCTCTATCCATAATACTTTCATATATATTTACCTCTCTATCATTATAGTTCTCAACTTTGTAAAGTTTGATATTTAGTCATGGATGCTTGATACCTTATAATATATATGTTTTCTCTCTTAAAAAATGTTTCATGCATTCATAAATGTCCTCATTGTAGGATGGACTATCTCTATATGTAAGGTATTTAAGCTTTTACTAGTCCATGTATATTGTATGTTTGTCTATTTACCATGCATCTATGTACTAATTATTTTACTACTTTGATTTTGTTATCTCATGTTTGACACTTGATATTGATCACTTCTCTAATTAAATTCCTTTTGATTGTTTTGATTAGATTAATGTCAGGAAGGGCCCGTAGCCATTACAAAATAACCATAAGGACGAAAAAGGGAGCTCATGAGACATGACACACCCAAAAAGAAAAATAAAATTAGCTACATAGAGAACAATAAAAGAAATACAAAAAAATAGGGGATAACGAGCCAAGAAACAAACCAACTATTGGTTTCCTTGTAGCTTGAGGCCATTAATTTCCTAGAATTAATTTTTCAAAAATTGTAGTATTTCTTCAAAGGACACAGACTTCTTTTGTATAGGTTGGTCCTCTTGAGTATTGGGAAAAGTAGAACTACCACCTTTCTTACCCTTCTTTGAGTGCATGGCTTCTTGACAGTTATCACTAGCCCTTTTTACATGGCTATTGCAAAGCTCTTGTTGGAACACTTGATTGGTGACCATGGTGTTTTTACAATTTTCTTGATGTAGTTAACAATTTCCTACAAACACTTGAGGGTTTTTTCCTGATTGTTATGGATTGTATCCACCTCCTCCATAGTACCAACCACAACCATAAGCTCATCAACTTCTTTTTCCCATTTTTCCCACTTGTCAAAGGACTTGGAAAGGAAAGACAAAAGGGCCCAATGTCCCTCATCATCAACCTCACCTAACCAAGTCTCCCTCTAATTCAGAACCTTCTCTTCTAGGTGTTGAATTTTATCTTTGACCATGATAAGTTGGGCATGCAACCATTATAGAATGTCATTTTTAACATTCACAACCTTGCTTAGGTTATTCATTTTAAGTTTCAAGGGGACACAAATTTCAAAAACAACATCATCCAATTATGGGTCTTCAAGGGCATTGTCTAGATTTACATAGAGGGTATGAGAATTTGAAGAGCTAGAAGGATTCGTGGATAGGGGAAATTTGGATGCTTCAAAAAATTCTTCATGAATAGGGGAAATAGTGGGGGATCCTTTCGATTTTTGGTTCCATGATTCATCATCAAAATTATTAGAATTATTAGAAATGGAAATTTGAGTGGGGTCAAAAATTGAGAAAAAAAAATTAGATCCTAGGGCGGAGACCTCGAAGGTAGAGGATTTACCTTTAGCCCTAGTAACCCTTTGAGAATTAGAGGGAAATGTTAATTTCGAGCCAAGGGAAGAGGGGGGCCCTCCAAGAGTTTAACAAAATATCTAACCATGAGAGACTTTCTGTTAGTAGAGGCCAAGGAAGGGCAAAGAACCTCCTAAAAAATGGAACAATATGTAAATTGACCCCTATTGGAGCGGTAAATTATTCCCTTTATCCTAAACAACCTTAATAGACTATTCAAGGGAAGACATAATCTAGAATGTAGGGTTTATTTTAACATTGTAACATAAGTAATTAAGAATGGGAAAGTGGTGGGAATGTAAGTACTTAAACCTACCTTCCAAGGTAACATAACACATCAAAACTTTCACCATTCTACTCTAGACTCCTGAGAGGTTGTCTCTGTTGAACCAATTCTACAACTGATTGATGTTTTCCCCTTTATTAAAAAAAAATCCCATCTCCTTTTGATAATGGCCTTTTGGCTTTGTATGGAGACATGTCCCTTTGAAAGAGAGGTTGGTTACCTCTACAATAAGTTCCATATTAACAAAGAAGGAGTAGTCTACAATAGTTGCATTGTTTTCTTTCTAAGAAAATTTCTTTTGATTGTTACAAAGGCCTTTTATGATTGATAGATTACTTACATGGAACTTATATTCATAGATAACCCTCACACATGACATGTATTGAAAAATATCTTGATGATTTAAAGAACCTATCCTTCTTATGCTTGAAATCTACCCTTTGATGCTTGATTCATGCTATCACATATTATCCCTATGCAATTTCATGTAAAGAATCTTTTCATAATTTAGTTTATATACTTTGAATACATGCTTTCTTCATATATATAGTGTCCAATATCAATCATTCCTCTATACATTCTCAATGTAACTTGTCTCACTTGTATAATGTAGCTTGTAAATTATTTTATTTGTACAATGTGTGTACTATCCTTCATGTACTACTATTATCCTATGGTTACTAATCCTTTTCCATTATTTAATAAGCATTGCAAAGCCACAAAAATGCATGTGTGACTTGTGAGATTTCCTTACATGAAGTGGTTTTCATGATAATAACCACTGTCATATGCTGGTATCTTTGATATCATTCCTTTGAAACCTTTCATTGCATCTAGACATAGAAGATCCTGATGCCACTATCTCAAGTATCATGATAAACAATTTTCTTGACATCACTTACCATTTCATATTCTTTTTAACTATATCTTCTTTTCATGGTTTAGAAGACTCATACCTATTGTTCCTCTAAAATATTTTTACTTGTATCTTGATAGCTAGTTTGACACATATCCCTTTGTCTCTTAGACAATTTGTCACAATAAATCAAATCTCCAATAAAAAATTTTTTATTAATGTTGTCAATCAGATTGCACCTGAATGGTTGAATAACTAAATTCAGTAATTTGTTGAAGCATTGGATGAAACTCAGGTTGTGGGTGACCTATAACGAGATTGAACCTTCAGATCCTAGGTCGACTTCCTATATGATTCTCAAATTAATAACTAGTAAATTATTGGAAAAGGGATAGAAGTCTAAAACTAATGCTTAAACTATAATGAAACCTATCGATGCACCTGATTGGAAATCTAATTGCAACCTAATTCAAAAATAACCACTCAACACTTTAATTCGCACAACTTGATTTGATAGCTCAATCACCTAAATGTTTTAAACAAAGGATTTGATTTAATGCAATATCGAAGGAAAACAAAGTTTTCACGACTAAATTGATTAATCAAGTACATGCACACTGTATAACCAGTGAATGTAAACTAAATTGCATATAGATATGTGGAAAAGATAGAAAAATTAGAGGTTTCAGAACTGAAAACATAGTAATTTCTCGATCAAATTCCTCACAATAACGATGCCTGAAACTTGGAAGGAAAATTCAAAAATAGTAAAAAATAGAAGGAATCCTTTGCAAATCATAAACTAATGAACTTGTAAAACACTATTGTATTAATCTAAAAATTGAGTTACATGACCATTCACTTTGCAGAATGCAAAGGCTAGATAACAAGAGCTGAATTGAAAAAGATAAACTTTTTCAATATATACAATGAGAATGCACTTCAAAGTGCATGAACATATAACTAAAAGTCAATTTCAGTGAGAAAAATGATAATCCCAAGGTGAAATCTTAGCCGAAGCAAAAATCCTTGAAAATAAGGTTCAAACTCATGCAAAAATGAGTGAACTCGGTCTCAAACTCGCAATCATAAAGCATGCAACTGATTTGTAATTCAAATTGAACTGGAAACCTCTGAACGTGAGCCAAAACATGCAAAAATCTACCTTGCTTTAATTGATTCACCCATGATAACTAAAAGTCCATTCTTGCATGACAAATCTTCAGTTGAGTCTATAGCTATAACTCAGCTTTACATAATATTCTTTATTTGCATTTTAAGATGATAAATTAATTAAATGATTTATAATGCATCATTTAATTAATTCATTTACATTGAATAATGCAAATCAATTTGAAAAGAATAAAGCTAATTTAGAAGGTATATCTCGCCATTTCACAACTTTCAAGCTTCATATGTCATACTTAGCATATATTTTGCATTCTTCACTTAAATAAATATCAGTCAACCCCATCATTATCCTAGTCGACCACCATCAGCAATATATAATACACACTTAACATATATTTGAAAACTTCAACTCTAAGTGTATATGGAAAAGGCCAACCACCATCATTATAGATATTAGGCATCATGACTTAAAGTCAAGGCCACGGGGAATAAAAACATAAATTATTTTTTCCATTCAAAAGATAGTCAAAAGAAAAACCATCGAACCATGCCAAAAGAGAGATGAGAACCCTAAAAATCATTATGTTCATTCTTTTGACTTTGGAAAAGCTTCACGAAGAAGTTGTTGGCTGCCATGGAGTAGGGTTTGAACTCGAACTTGACCTTCCTCCTGCCGACTCTGATGATTTCTTGAGAGATTCTGAGCAGAAAAGGTAAGATGAAGTTCATGTTCATAGATCTAAATCCCTTGAAGCATTTTAATGCATTTTTGAGGCCTTAATGGCGCGGTTGTAACTCATTTGTTGAATATACTTTCTGATTCTATTATTTGTTGTTATTAAATTGTAATGGGTCACCATGGAAGACTTGATTCAAGCTAGATGCATATATCTGTTGCTTGTACAAAATCGACTTATGATTTTGAGGCTCAAGGAGAGTAGGATGGTAAGTTCTCTTTTTGTTCTTTTTTCCTTCATTTTGAGTAAAAAGAAACCTCACTGCATTTTGTGTTTCCAAAAAGTAGTGCCATGCTTTGTAGAAAAACAAGAACCCAGCTACAATTTGTATATACTTCACCTTTAAATAACTTATACTCTTGATTGAAAACCGCAGCTTTATGTTTGCATTCTAGGTGTTCTCCTTTGTATCTCCTTGTCCATATCTGATGCATTATTTCTTTCAGAAAATGTAACAATTTGCATGAAAATGTAACAATTTCATGTGGGTATTCTGTGATCTTAAAGGCAGCCATGAGGATTTTCCTCTATAACTTTTATTTTCACCTGTTCTCCATACATTTCCTTCTGACCACTCAAGAGGAAGAGCTGATTTTGAGTTCTATGTTCCAAACTATGAGTCATCTCTAGCTACAACAAAGTGCTGACCAAATTTATGTTGTAAGACAGACTTCACTTTAACCAAAGGTTGCCATTGTTCTTTATGAGAACTCTTTAAATCATCTAGGATGGTATGCATAAAGATATCCCCAGAACTCATCTCATCATGAATCGGAACATTTCCACCATCACCCACTGAGGCCATGATAATTAATAGACAAAAGAAGCAAACGGGGCTAAGAACATGCAAACCCACAACTCTACTCAAGGAATTGAAACTTTTTTTACAATCATTTGATAGACTCCAGAGATGGTAAATATGAAAATCTTGCACATTATTAGGAGCCAAAGCAATATCAGGTTTTACATTATCTGTTTCCAAAATGAAAATCTTCTCAGATTATCTGGTTCCAATCTTAGTGAAGGATTTGTTCTTTATCTTTTGTTGTGACAGAAATGGCTTTGCTCTTTATTGTTGTTCTAGTGTATGCATGTTCACCATTACACTCAACAAATTAATAAGCATTATACTTTTCTGTAGTTGCTTATTCTTATTTCAAACAAGCATTTCAAGGTATCACATGTCATGCATTTTCTGAGATATCATTCCTTTTATCTATGAATGTAATGCTTGCATTTGTCCAGTTTCGTATCTGAATCAGCCTCAATGTCTCCTTTCATTCATTGATATTTGGAAAGTACGATGTATTCTCATGTAAATGAACTAGTTCCCTATGCTTGGATAATAATCTGCAAGTTATCATTTGATTCAGTTTTCATATATAACCCTTGAAAAACTCATATGCACTTCCATGGCTGCCTCTCATGGTCTTTAGACTGTCATATCTTATCTTTGCCATTTTTGTCAATTATGTGACTAGTCTCAAAACTTCATGAAAATTGATGCTCTGTTTTGTGGAGCCTTCATGGTACTGTCATTCTTTATGCCTTATGGCTTCTATGTAATAATGCTCCTTTATGATAGTACTTTGTTTCTCAAAGTCTCTTTCAGAATATGTTTAATTATTGAGTTGTTAGAAACAATTTTAAATGATTGATACTATGTTCTCCCTTCAGTATAAAGGGACTCAATACCTTACCGAGATGCAAAAGTGAGTGCAAGGTAGAGCTGAAACAAAGATAACAAATGAAATATGGCTACTTTATGAACCTCTTCTTGGTTACAACAACTTTTCTTAATGATTGTACCTGATATAGATGACTCTCATGTGTAATTAGAGAGCATCCTTCTAATATGCCAAGCTCAACCCTTGTGGGAGCCTGTTTTATTGCACATATCTCATAAAAATTGATCACGAACATAATATACCTACTCCTACACATGATGCAAACAAGTTAGCAAAAATAATCGAAGCTGAAAGCTTCCATTGAACTTCATTTTTCCTAATTGTTAGCCTTTGTATTTCAATCATCTAGTGAAAGCTTGACTAGATATCTGTTACATTCTTGTTGGTAGTGTAGGCATGAAGTAGAATGTAATTCATCATTGCTTAGAGTAAATCTCTAACATCATTCTTTCACAATCTTGTAGGTTCATGGAGCGTGGAATCAAGACTGCTACAGCTTGGAGACACAACAACTGAAGACAACAAGCAAAACGGTTCATCATCATAGGAAATGATGAATTGCTCCCCTCCATTATGTTTACATTACCTTCAGTAGTGTAGAATTTCATCCCATTTTGTATTCACTATTTTATTAAGATAATCAAATTCAGCTACTCTCACGGCTTGTGTGAGATTTCAATTTTTTACAAAATGAATAAAAAACATTATTATGCAAATGTCCAATTTTATGTTTCAAATACTTGCATAATAAAACTGCAATTCAAATGTAATCTGATTTTATGATCAACAATGAATACTTTAGCAGCAAAATTTGAAAATTTTTATACCTATCAATGATGAATTCAACTCAGCTCTACCTGTTTGAGCTCATAGTGAAAAATAGGTAACAAATTGGCAACCTTTGCGGAGTGTTTGCCTGCTAAACACCATAGACTAGTATATAGCTTATCCATTGGGCATGGAGTCCATTTTTGCTCTGTTCTGACTCAGAAAACTATAACTCAACTTTATAACACTCAAACTGAAAGAAATTACTACAATTATGTTGAAGAAAGAATCTGAAAAACCAGGTGCAACAACTACACTTTATTGAAAACACGACAAAATTGAAATGAAATGTGTCAGCAGGCACTTATTGAAAGCAAAAACTGAAACTACTTTATCCTACATTACCTAGCAGTGGTAGTGATTAGACATAACTGTTCACTGGTTGTGAGAAAAAATTGCCCTTTCTCACCAACATAGAATGTGCTTCCTACTTGCAAATTTTCCAATAAGGATGAAGGAAAAGTAAATGACGAGCGCACAGATTAAACACCTCTTCAATTATGAAAAGAACCTCCCTTTTTGTGTTATACAAGAGGTGCATGCAACTATTTTGAATAGTTTGAGCAACTCGCATTGATGTCTTTTGATGTTGAATCCTGTGCTCCCAAGTAGGTAATTCAAATGGTAACTCCTCTTGATTTTCTACCAACTGTGCCAGGTGCCTGATAGGACATCCCCTTGTCAGGACACTCAACTTGTAACCTTCATCCCCATGTTTATTCTCAATTTTCTCAGCACATTGTTCATGATCTTCAAGAACATTAAATGAAGTTAAGCTATCCTTTTGATGATCTCTGAAGACTTCATTCTTTCCTTGAAAAGATGTTGATTGGAGGTAATATGTAGGTTGTTCATTGGCTACTATAGTCTGATCTTCTTGAAATATTTTCCTATTATTATTTATAGGAGGATCAACTGTCCTTTCTTTCAGCTTTGCAATGAAAAGAAAGTCTTGTTTCCTTACGTCATCTATAATAGTCTCTTAAAAGAAACCAATAATGTTTTCAATGGCTGGATCTTCTTGACTAAGGAGTTGATATCCTCATTAAATTACTGAAAACAAGTCTTCAAACTATTGTTCCTTATGTTCCTCGTTCATCAAAAAATACAACTCCTCCTCAACAAAGTGGGGCAGCTCATCAAATAAATTCATAGGCTGCAAGGCATTATTTTCTACAACTTCCTCAATAGCATCCCTGAATGGGATGATCGCATGTTGTTGGATCGTATAATACTAGTTTATCATTTATATTAGAACAAAAAGCTTTTGTGATACCTAAAAAGCATGTTCTCATCTAACTCATAATTTTGCATTAAATCCAGATGAGTTTTATCATTTAGTTGCTCCATACCAGGCATAGATGTGATCATGGATGTGAGATCCTCATTTAATTCAACAAATTGAGGAAGTTCATCAAATAAGTCAGTAATATCTTATGGTTGTTCCAAATCAACTGGTAAATTAGGTACCTACATGGTCTCTTCAGCTTGCTCAACAAAACCAAGTAGTTGGTCAAATAAAGAAATTGAATCCTCCTCCTCAGGTAGTTCCTTTTCTAGTGAAAATTGGGCATCTTCTGTCTGCAAGTGAAGATCTTTAAAATTCTTGCATTCTGCTTTCATCCATCTTACAAACAGCATCAATTTTTTTTTCAAATGAATCAAAATCTAAGGGGTCTAGCAATGAATTTGATTCAACATCATCTTCACATGTGCTATTGTTGTTTTGAGCTGGGAACATAGCACAAACAACAACTTCCTGCTCCTCTTTTCCATTCCTCCAACTTGGAACCTTGATTGAGTTAGATTCTACGGCTTCTTCATCTTTCTGATCTTGAATTAACACAAAAGGAATATCCTTACTAAGGTTTGGCATTTTATAGTTAGGATTCTTGGTCCAAGAAGGCTGCCATAACTGTTCGATACCTTGATTACCTAGTTCAGGTTCTCAACATGTATGAAGCTGAGGATTAATGGATTGATTTGACAGATTTTGTTCATTCATGTGCTCCTGTAGGGGCTGATATTTAATATTGGATTGAATATTACCCCTGTAACTTGGAATGTCAAGTCTAGAAAACTTACTTGGAGATTGTGTAGAAACCTTGAAAATCTCTTCCTCTGTTGGCTGATGCTTTATGCAAGAAACTGATTGGGCCTCCATCACTGGTGCTTGGGAAATCAACATTCTAATTTTCTCTTCTTTAGCAACAAGACCTTTTTCATACTGTCTCCTCTGCATCAACAAGTCTTTCTCATAGAGATAGGCCTGATAGGCCATCTCTTCTTGTTGTTGATCATACTCTTACTGCCTCTTGAACTCTTCTATATGTTTTACGATGTCTAACAATATGTCCTTAATATCATCCACCTCTTGGAGCTGATTTTGGACATATGAATATTGATCTGAAGGCTGAGTAGGGGTGGGTGGGAGGTAAGCATGTTGAGCATGTTGATAGGCTATTGTTGCATGGCTGTTTGGGATAAAATCAGCAGCATGATTGGCCTGATATGGCTGATAGGGTGTTTGGTTGATAGGATTTTCATGAAACGAAGGTGAAAGCATGCCTTTTTCATAAAAACTAGACATGTTAAAACATTTAAAATATGCAAATCTTCTTTAAATCAAAGTGAATGGGACCTCATTTGTAAATGTGAACATACCAGCACTTCGTCTGCTAAATCCAGTGGATTGTGCTCGGAGTCACCAGGTATAAACTGTAACCTCTGAAAGGTAAAACTACGCTACTATATATACCAAGACAACATCTTGTATCTTTGAATTATTTCTCTGAATATCACTTCAAATTCCCATCGGGCGTGCCAAAAACTGTTCTCAATCAGATTGCACCCGAACGCTTGAATAACTAAATTCAGCAATCTGTTGAAACATTGGATCAAACTCAGGTTGTGGGTGACCTATAACGAGATTGAACCTCTGGATTCTAGGCCGGCTTCCAATATGATTCTCAAATTAATAACTAGTAAATTATTGGAAAAGGGATAGAAGTACTAAAAGTAATGCTTAAACTATAATGAAACCTATTGATGCACCTAATTGGAAATCTAATTGCAACCTAACTCACAAATAACCACTCAACACTTTAATTCGCACAACCTGATTTGATAGCTCAATCACCTAAATGCTTTAATCAAAGGCTTTGATTTAATGCAATATCAAGGGAAAACAAAGTTTTCACAACTAAATTGATTAATCAAGTACATGCACACTGTATAACTAGTGAATTTAAACTAAATTGCATACATATATGTGAAAAAGACAAAAAAATCAAAGGTTTCAGAACTGAAAACATAGTAATTTGTCGATCGAATTCCTCACAATAACGATGCCTGAAACTTGGAAGGCAAATTCAAAAATAATGAAAACTAGAAGGAATCCTTTGCAAATCATAAACTAATGAACCTATAAAACACTGTTGTATTAATCTGAAAATTGAGTTACATGACCATTCACTTTGCAGAATGCAAAGGCTAAATAACAAGAACTGACTTGAAAAAGATAAAAATTTTTTAATATATACAATGATGATGCACTTCAAAGTGCATGAACATGTAACTGAAAGTGAATTTCAGTGAGAAAAATGGTAATCCCAAGGTGAAATATAAGCAGAAGCAAAAATACCTAAAAATAAGGTTCAAACTCATGCAAAAATGAGTGAACTCAGTCTCGAACTTGCAGTCATAAAGCATGCAACTGATTTGTAACTCAAACTGAACTGGAAATCTCTAAATGTGGGCCAAAACATGCAAAAACCTACCTTGCTTTAATTGATTCACCCATGATAACTAAAAGTCCATTCTTGCATGACAAATCTTTAGTTGAGTCTATAGTTGTAACTTAGCTTTACATAATATTCTTTATTTGCATTTTAAGATGATGAATTAATTAAATGATTTATAATGCATCATTTAATTAATTCATTTACATTGAATAATGCAAATTAGTTTGAAAAGAATAAAGATAATTTAGAAGGTATATCCCTCCATTTCATGACTTTCAAGCATTATATGTCATACTTAGCATATATTTTGCATTCTTCACTTAAATAAATATCAACTGACCCCATCATTATCCTAGTTGACCACCATCAGCAATATATAATACACACTTAGCATATATTTGAAAACTTCAGCTCTAAGTGTATATGGAAAAGGCCGACAACCATCATTATAGATATTAGGCATCATGACTTAAAGTCAAGGCCATGGGGAATAAAAAAATAAATGATTTTTTCCATTCAAAAGATAGTCAAAAAGAAAACCATCGAACCATGCCAAAAGAGAGATGTGAACCCTAAAAATCATTATGTTCATTCTTTTGACTTTGGAAAAGCTTCACGAAGAAGCTGTTGGCCACCATGGAGTAGGGTTTGAACTTGAACTTGACCTTCCTCCTACCGATTTTGATGATTTCTTGAGAGATTATGAGCGAAAAAGGTAAGATGAAGTTCATGTGTTCATAGATCTGAATCCCTTCAAGCATTTTAATGCATTTTTGAGGCCTTAATGGTGCAGTTGTAACTCATTTGTTGAATATACTTTTTGATTCTATCATTTGTTGTTATTAAATTGTACTAGGCCGCTATTGATGACTTGATTTGAGCTAGATGAATATACTTGTTGCTTGTGCAAACTTGACTTATGATTTTGAGGCTCAAGGAGAGCAGGATGGTAAGTTCTCTTTTTGTTCTTTTTTCCTTCATTTTGAGTAAAAAGAAACCTCACTACATTTTTTGTTTCCAGAAAATAGCACCATGCTTTACAAAAAAATAAGAACCCAACTACAATTTGTATATACTTCACCTTTAAATAACTTATACTCTTGATTGAAAACCGCAATTATATGTTTGCATTCTAGGTATTCTCCTTTGTATCTCCTTGTGCATATCTGATCCATTATTTCTTTCAGAAAATGTAACACTTTGCATGAAAATGTAACAATTTCATGTGGGTATTTTGTGATCTTAAAGGCTGCCATGAAGATTTTTCTCTGTAGCTTTTATTTTCAACTGTTCTCCATACATCTCCTTCTAACCACTTAACAGGAAGAGCTGCTTTTGAGTTCTATGTTCCAAATTGTGAATCATCTCTAGCTATAGCAAAGTGCTGACCAATTTTTTGTTGTAAGATAGACTTCACTTTAACCAGGGGTTGCCATTATTCTTTATGAGAACTCTTTAAATCATATGGGATGGTATGCATAAAGATATCCCCAGAACTCATCTCATCCTGAATCGAAACATTTCCACCATCACCCACTGAGGCCATGATAATTAATAGGAAAAAGAAGCAAATGGGGCTAAGAATATGAAAACCCACAACTCTACTCAAGGAATTGAAACTTTTTTCACAATCATTTGATAGACTCCAGAGATGGTAAATATGAAAATATTGCACATTATCAGGAGCCAAAGCAATGTCAGGTTTTACATTATCTATTTCCAAAATGAGAATCTTCTCAAATTATTTGGTTCCAATCTTAGTGAAGGATTTGTTCTTTATCTTTTGTTGTGACAGAAATGGCTTTGCTCTTTATTGTTGTTCCATTGTATTTGTGTTCACCATTACACTCAACAACCTAATAAGCATTATACTTTTCTGTTGTTGCTTATTCTTATTTCAAACAAGAATTTCAAGGTATCACATGTCTTTCCTTTTTTTGATAGCATTCCTTTTTATCTATGAATGTAATGCTTGCATTTGTCCAGTTCTATATCTGAATCAGCCTCACTGTCTCCTTTCATTCATTGATATTTGGAAAGTACAATGTATTCTCATGTAAATGAACTAGTTCCCTATGCTTGGATAATAATCTGCAAGTAATCATTTGATTCAGTTTTCATATATAACCCTTGAAAACCTCATATGCACTTGCATGGTTGCCTCATGGTTTTTAGACTGTCATATCTTATCTTTGCCATTTTTGTCAATTATGTGACTAGTCTCAAAACTTCATGAAACTTGATGCTTTGTTTTGTGGATCCTTCATGGTATTGTTATTATTTATGCCTTATGGCTTCTATGTAACAATGCTCCTTTATGATAGTACTTTGTTTCTCAAAGTCTCTTTCATAATATGTATAAATATTGAGTTGTTAGAAACAATTTTAAATGATTGATACTATGTTCTCCCTTCAGTCTAAAGGGACTCAATACCTTACTAAGATGCAAAAGTGAGTGCAAGGTAGAGCTGAAAAAAAGATAACAAATGAAATATGGCTACTTTATGAATCTCTTCTTGGTTACAACAACTTTTCTTAATGATTGTAATTGATATCGATGACTCTCGTGTAATTAGAGAGCATCCTTCTGATATTCCGAGCTCAACCCTTGTGGGATCCCGTTTTACTCCACATATCTGATGAAAATTGATCATGAAGATAATATACCTACTCCTGCACATGATGCAAACAAGTTAGCAAAAATAGTCGAAGCTGAAAACTTCCATTGAACTTCATTTTTCCTGATTGTTAGCCTTTGTATTTCAATCATCTAATGAATTCCTGACTGGATATCTGTTACATTCCTGTTGGTAGTGTAGGCATGAAGTAGAATGTAATTCATCATTTCTTAGAGTAAATCTCTAACATGATTCTTTCACAATCTTGTAGGTTCATGGAGCATGGAATCGAAACTATTGCAGCTTGGAGACACAAAAACTGAAGACAACAAGCAAAACGGTTCATCATCACAGGAAATGATGAATTGATCCCCTCCTTTATGTTTACATTACCTTTAGTAGTGTAGAATTTCATCCCATTTTGTATTCACTATTTGATTAAGATAATCAAATTCAGCTACTCTTGCGGCTTGTGCGAGATTTCAGTTTTTTACAAAATGAATAAAAAACATTATTATGCAAATGTCCAATTTTATGTTTCAAATACTTGCATAATAAAACTACAATTCAAATGTAATCTGATTTTATGATGAAAAATGGATACGTTAGCAGAAAATTTTTAAATTTTCTGTACCTATCAATGATGAATTCAACTCAGCTCTACCTATTTGAGTTTGTAGTGAAAAATAGGTAACAATTAAATGAATCAATATTCACCTCAAGTTCAACTTCACACTTTGTAAGTACAATATGCATCTTTGGATGTATGAAAATTTGAATCACAAATATCAATAATGGAAAACTTGCATTCTCACAATCACACAATGAAGTTCAAGATCTTGGATTAGAATATAGAATTTACATAACAACAAAAGTTGCCATACTTAAGATCGTGATTTTCTCTATTGTTGGTTTCCCTTCAAAGTAATAAATTATGAAAGAACAATAATGATATGGTAGAATGATAATGATAAGTGATAAAATGGTCAAGTATAAATGATTCCTATGCTTGATACATGACAATGATAATGCTTTATAATGCATGAATACATGAATGCTTGATAATGCTTGAATGCTTGGTAATGTTTGAATGCTTGGTAATGTTTGAATGCTTGATATATCTGTTAAATGTCCAAGATACTGAGAAGAGGTGTGAATTAGTATCTTCTTAAATTTTCTAATCAAATACCATCCAATTATTCTGATGCATATAATAGCAAAGATAAGTAAAAGCATTAACAGAAAATGAAATCACAGAACACATGAACACTAAGATTTTTTACGTGGAAAACCCAAAATGGGAAAAACCACGGTGAGTGTTAGCTCACAATATAGTATAACTAGTTATAAGATATTAAAAAATGGGTGGCTCACTACTAGGACTCACTGTCCAAATACAAAGGCTCACTACCTATAGAATTACAATGACAAAATAGTTTACAGCCAAAAAGATGAATTGATAGAGTACACCTAGTGAGTGCAAATTCAGTTCCAATGAAGCTCAGTAAACTAACTTGACACACTTCATCATATTCTCTCTTCTTCACATTCACATTCACAACATAACCATTACATTACCAATCTTCAAAAACTATCCAATATATATATATATATATATATATATATATATATATTTGATCTCTCCGCAAGCATCAATTAGGTCGGCCTAATTCTATGCACTTCTCATCTACCAAAAATACCAACTATCAGATTCAAGCTTTCACAAAATATTCTCAAAAATAAATTCACACATCCAACACACTACATCAAGCTTGCATGGACCTAAGATAGTTCGTACATATATCTACATAACAAAAATTAATTCACCATTACACAATACATCCATTAGGTTGGCCAAGGATAGACCTAATAGCACAATTTGAACTACCAGTGTAATGTCGATACACCATATGAGCATCTGAATACATGAGATCTTAAATGTATGTGCTCCTGACATCCACAAACCATTTCCCAAAACTGCAAGCAACAATAATCACCAGCAAACAAATGCGAACCAGAATATCAAAGGATGTAATAAAAATACCAGTTCAGATACCGGACTAGAATACTGGAATAACTTCAGACTTGATCTTGCAATTGCAACTCATATATCATGGTGACATCAATGACAACACAAAATGACAAAATGAGATCTTCTTCATTTTTCCAATAATCTCCCCCTTTGTCATTGATGGCAACATGTGCTAAAAAGAATATTTACAAAACTCGTTGTTTACAACACTTCTCCCCTAACACCAACATTTCACCATTATTCAAACTCTCCCCCTTTGAAATCAAGAATAAAGGGTGTCCCAAAAATAACTAAAAACATGAAAACAAAGAAAACAAAGAAACATGTATCAACCGAAGGTGGTAAGCCTTGAATCTCCTTCAGAATACCTTCCCATACTAATTTTCCATTCTCCCAGCTATCCTTTGCAGCAATCAACATCATGTTCAGGGATTCCAACTCTACTAGAGTTTCTTCTACACCATCTGAAGTATCAAGAGTCAAATTTATCTTCTCAATTTTTTCCATGCATGTTAGAGCCTTGCCAACCGAAGTGTATTCCACTCTTAAACTATCACTCAACTGATCAATTTTTTTGATAATTTCTTCCTTCTGCTTCTACAAGACAAAGATTTTTTCTTTATGCATAGTGATGGCATTATAGGTTGTTCTATCTCTATCTTTGGATAGGCTGTAAGTACTAGAAACAACAGACAATTGAGACTCAATGTCTAGTCCATAACAACTTTAATATTTTGAGTGGCATCTAACCACTTCAAGCAATAAGCAAGGGTAACATTTTCTTCTGACTCACAAACCTTCACGGCTTCTAGATTCTTTTCAAAATTTGAGTGTGCAAGAGCACACTTGTCATGTAGTTCCAATAACCTTTTCTCTGCCAATTTCTCCTCAACATCTTCTTTTGTCTTTTTACTAAGCCCAGAGGTATACTCCTTGAAAGAATCCAAAAACAATATCAAATTTTCAATAGGAGTGAGAGATGCATTAATGGATACATTAGGTATGAATTCTTGCAATGCCTTGAGAGAATCTTCTATAATTTTTGTTCCTTTTAGATGCTTGCAAAGCATATCCTAACACCACTTTATGTACTCGAGACATCTTCTCCACATCCACAAACCCTTCAATCATAGGAATTTGCAGAAGCTCCTGGGTAATTATCAACTGAAATATGATTTCGTTGGATAGAAGGCTTTTCCGAACATCATTACCGAAGGATGATTCTCTGAGATTCTTAAGAGATTTTACAATATGCTTTTCACTTTCTTCAATTTTCCTGAGAGATTCTTCATTTTTATTTTCTTCCTCTCCCTTTTCCTTCTCTTCTTCCTCCTTTTCTTCTTCCATTTTCTCTTATTTTTCTTATTTCTTTTCTTCCCTTTTATTTTCATCTTTTTCTTTATCCTTGTTATCCTCTTCATCATTTCCATCTTTTTCATCTTTATTTTTCTCTTCCTTTAGATTATCCTTTTCTTCTTCTTAACTTTCTTTTCCTTCTTCAAAATTACCTTGGTGATTATTGACATTTTCTCTTTCAGTGTGCTCTGGGGGAGAATTATTATGCTTTTCAAGCTTGACTTCACTTCCATTCTGCTTTTCACCTTTTAAAGGATTATTTTCACCACCACCATTAGTTTCAACATCAATATTTTCATAAATATCTTCATTACCTGTATCAAGAGGAATATTTTCCTCAACATCCTCAGCAACAAAATCTTCATTAGCCTTAAGTATGCCATATTTTTTTGTTGTATCTCGGATCACATTTGTTGTTTCCTTCTTTATCTTCTTTGTCAACTTTTTATTCCTTGTCATTAAAATGTTTACTCTTTTCTTCATCTAAAACATTTATACACATATCTTCTTCAAAGATTCCAGATCATCCAGGGTTAGGGAAGACCCAATCTTGTTATATGCATCATTCCTAATTTTATCTTCAAATTCAACAGCCTCTAATCTCCTTTTCATCAGAGTTTCCCACATGCTTTCAAGTACATCTTTCTTTATATCATTCCACTTAACTTCTAAGATGATAACATATTGAATATTAGCTAAAAGCAAAGTTTTCTTATCTTCTTCTCCAACATTACCATAGTATTTTGTTGTAGGTTGAAGCATGTTTTCAAAATGTAGCAAGGAATGGAGAGTCGCCTCTAATATAAAGCAGGGACTAGAACTTATCAGATTGTTCGGTTCTACTTTCTGGTTCACAGAGGCTTCATCGGACACCTTAGTATTCTTTGATTTTGGTTTGGTGTGCACATGAACACCAAATTCTTGCACTTCCTCAGCATCAAAATATGATACAACATGCACTCTCTTGGAACCAACAACTTCTATAGAAGCACCTTCACTAGAGGATAAACCTCCTCTTCTTTTCCTCACAATCTTTGCATCAAGATCTTCATCTTCATCCTGATCTTCTGTAACATTGATGTTTTTCTCCCTTATCACTTTCTCTTTCCTTCCTCTCTTTGCAGGGGCTACCGAAGGAGTTTCTTTCCTCTTCCTAGATCTAGAAGTCAGTTAAGAGGAAACATGACCTTTTCCTTTATCAATGGTACGAGATTCAATCTTTGTTGCAGGGGCTGTGGAGGATTTTGCAAAGGTAGTCCTGCCAGATCTCCTCAGGCCAGATGATTCTGCCTCCAACTATTCTCTCCTAGCCCTTCCAACGAAAATTTCCTCATTAGTGAATCTAGCTTCTTTAAATTTCTTTCTAATTTTAGGCTTTTGTTGCTCTAGATGAATCTGCATATACTTTTTAGCATATGTGCCAATTCTGGGTTCGTTGGGATCCTTCAGATTCTTTAGCAACATTTGCACATAACTTTTAGCTTCTTCTTCTATTACTTCATATCCCAAAGGCTCAATCCATATGGTTTGAGGTTCTATAGCATCAATCATACATTCATAAGAGGATATAATCAAAATATTGATGTGCCACTAGTCTGGATGAGTCACAAAATATTTCATTATTCCTTCTTGGAAGTCTCTTCATGAAATAAAAAAACATACATATAATCAATGGACCAAATTTGAAAGCATACTTCCTTTCCTTCGTCAACTTCAAGTTCTCAAGAAACTATAATTAGAGAAGCTCACATAGATCATAATCTACACCATTTACAACCATATAAAAGCTAGTATAGATTGATGTAGCCGAAACAAAGTTCTCTCTATTTGTGAAGTATATTTTGTGACCAGTCATGATAGTTGCATACTTCACATCCAGATTAGTGATGGATTTCATTGTTAAACATCTCTTGTCATATGCGGCTCTTGTACGTTCCATCATAACCTCATTCTTCATAGATTTCAACATAGGTATTGTACCATTATCCCATAGCCCAATGACAACCCTAATCACCTCCTTAGTTATCAGGTGCAGCTGGTCAGTCCATAGGAATTTATCATGGATTCTACTTAGGATTGATTTCGCAAATTTTTCATCATAGTTGAAGTTGGGAAAATTGTTCCATATATGGGTGATCCCACAATATTGGTTTACAATTTTTGACCAAACTGGACACAAAAATAATTTTTTCTAACTAAATCTTCACTTTTGGGCACCTGTAGTGGCTAAAACATGAAGAATTTGAAGATGATGCAAAATAGTGATTTGTGACATTTTTTCTATTTATTCTAAATATATTTTTTTCAAAATTTTTGGAATCATATTGCACTTCTTTTTCCATCTCCTTCAAAAACTAGTTTTTTTTAGTAAATAGCACTTTTAAGGAGTGACGCTCACCGTATAACGCATTATTTTTTTTTCCATGAAGGATAAAATTCTTTTCTTTTTGAATTTATAATTTTAACTATGATGTCTAGTGCTTCCAATTGGCTAGATAGTGTTTTACTGAATATTTTTTCCTTAATCAAGTTTTGAAGTCAAAATAATTACAATTCAGACATAGGCGGACCATATAACACATAACTTGTTTTGTATGTATTGAAATTCAATTTATTTTTATTTTTCTGATAAAGGACTTCAATATCTAATGCACTCATATACTTTTTTAAAAAAATTGATAATTTTATATTTTTCCACATGCATAAAATAGAGAGTTTGATTTTCAGTGAAAAACCTATGTTTAATAAAACTAAAAAGACAAATACATAATAAAACCAAAACATATTAAAATTATATTTGTTTGATAGCTCGTTCTGAGGACTACCATCATCTAGTTGGGTTTGTGAATTCTCCTCCATTTTCATCCTCAACCCAACCTTAAAAGCAAAAAAAATTGAACTTTTTTGGTGCCAAAGTGTGAGAACCTTGGTGGGAAAAGGGGGTTCGAGTGAACCAAGGGGGGTTCGCTCGAACTAGGGTTCATTCAAACCCGCTTTCAAATAGTGTTTTTCTTTTTTTTTTTAGGTGGAATGGTGGGAATTGGTTTTATCAAACCAGGTTCATTCTAAACCCTCTCTTTTTGCAAGGAACCAAAATCATTCAAACCCCAAAAGCCATTTTTTTTTTGCATGGGGTCATTTTTTGTATCTTTTCCTTCCTCACTCGAATTGTAAACCACTTTTGTGGGTTTAACCATCATCAAGGTTCTACATTCACTTGTCCTATGTCCAATTCTTTTGCATGCAAAACATTGAATAAAAGGACTAGGGAACTAATTCATCCTATTCCTACATTCTGTTGCCTTGCGACCAAATTTATTGCATGAAAAATAATTTGCATTAAAGGAAGGATACCTTTGTACATTAGGATGTCTCACAGGAGGTATCCTAGTAGAGTTCCTTGAATTTTCTTTCTGCTTTCCTTTATTTAGAGTCTTCTTATTGTTCACAGTATTGGAACTTTCACCAGTATCATTTCATAGACCACCTTTGTCTTTACTCAATTTATGTCTTGCAATCAACTCATCAAGCCTATCTGAGCTAGATTTGAAATTTTTCTCATAGAGTTTCACCTTCTCTAGATCCACTTTCAGGTTCACAACTTCTTGTTCAAGCTTGGTGTAATCTTCAGACTTTCTTTGTGCCAACTTGTTCAGACATTCTTCAATTATTTTCTTCTCATGTACTTGCACTTTCAAACTGGCAATATCTTCATTAGCCTTCTTCAACTGATCTATTACTTCCTTATGCCTATCTTTGAACTTTTTCAATTGCTCCTTTAATTTTTAGTCAAAATTCTCTTTCAAATATTTGTTTTCTCTTTCAACTTTATCAAGATCCTCAAGAGCGGTCCGAAGCTCTCCTTTATCACTCATTTCTTCCATCTTCAGGATCTCCTTCAAGTTGTTAGGATTTTTTGGAGGAACCAAGCTCTAATACCAATTGTTAAATGCCTACGATACTGAGAGGGGGGTTGAATTAGTATCTTCTTAAATTTTATGATCAGATACCATTCAATTATTCCAATGCATATAATAGCAAAGATAAGTAAAAGCATTAACAAAACATGAAATCATAGAACACATGAACATCATGAAGTTTTACATGGAAAACCCAAAATGGGAAAAACCATAGTGAGTATTAGCTCACAATATAGTATAACTGGTTATAAGATATTACAAAATGGGTGGCTCATTGCCAGGACTCACTGTCCAAATACAAAGGATCATTTCCTATAGAATTACAATGACAAAATGGCTTACAGCCAAAAAGATGAATTGATAGAGTACACCTAGTGAGTGTAGATTCGGTTCCAATGAAGCTCAGTAAACTGACTTGACACACTTCATCATATTCACTCTTCTTAAAATTTGCATTCACAACACAACCATTACATTACCAATCTTCAAAAACTATCCAATATATATATATTTAATCTCTCTGCAAGCATCAATTAGGTCAGCCTAATTAGATGCACTTTTCATTTACCAAAAATACCAACTATCAGTTTCAAGCTTTCACAAAATATTCTCAAAAATAAATTCACACATCCAAAACACTACATCAAGTGGGCATGGACCTAAGATAGGTCACACATATATCCGCATAACAAACATTAATTCACCATTACACAATACATCCATTAGGTTGGTGAAGGATAGACCTAATAGCACAATTGCAACTACCAGTGTAATACTAATACACCATACAAGCATCTGACTACATGATATCTTGAATGTAAATTCTCTTGACATCCACAAACCATTTCCCAAAAATTGCAAGAAATAGTAGTCACCGGAAAACAAATGCAGACCAAAATACCGAAGGATGTAAACAAAATACTGGTTTAGATACCGGACCAGAATGTCAAAATAACTTCAAACTTGATCTTACAATTGCAACTCATATATCATGGTCGTGACATCAATGACAACACAAAATGACAAAATGAGATGTTCTTCTTCATTTTTCCAACAAAATCTTGATCATAAAATTGATAGAGTTCCTAAAAATAAAAGTGCTATGGGGGGTTTGAATGAAATCTAATCTTCTTCTTATAATCTCCTCTAGTACACCATGGGATGGTAGATATGAAGCCCCCTAGCAAGATCATCTAAAAAAAGTAATTTTCTAGTTGAGGTCATGAAAAAAAGGATTATTTATAATGTTATTTATGTTATTATGATTTTATTTATACACATGTTATGATAATGATACTATGATGCATGCTAACAATTGTGAATTTAGTGAAACCAATCATAATCAAGGATCAAATATCAATATGAAACATATAGAGAGAAAGTGAAACAAAAATATGAAATGGAAACAGAAACAAACAAACAAACAAACAAACAAAAAAAAGATGCATTGTTACCTTGAAGAGGAACCTTAGCAAATAGATAACACTTGTCATTTTACCCAACTTACACAAACACAAGACACATGCAAACATAAAAAGAAGGAAATTCATTTCTAAACCCAAGTTGTTGTAAGCACATTAAGATATAGGCCTTCATTGTGAAAATGGAAGAAAAAAGAATAAAAAATATGCACATCAAGAAACTCATGCTATGACCTAAGTTTCTCTAAGTATATTAAGATAGGATTTCATCGAGAAAGTAGTATAGAAAAGATAAAATCAATAAAAATAAAAATAACAACTAAGAGAAAAATCCAATAGCCAACATATCTCGTGCCAAAAGATAAGCTTAGTTTTGATAGATAAGGTCCATTCTAGGAACAACACATCCATTAAGACATAAAATTTATTTTGGTAATGCTCACCATAGGAAAGATAATTCCATTAGGACATGAATTCTTTTTTGTAATAATACTAAAAGATAGGAAATAAGCTATACAAGCCAAAGATTTGGCTCAATAGTTGAAATTCATTTTTCTCATGATTTTATTCAAAACTCAATGTTTTAAGATTTATGTATGATCTCAAGATACAATAATCAATCCCAAAACCAAGTTCAAGGACAAAGGTTCCCCAATCTAGGAAATAGAAAATTGACATGGATAAAAGGTGTGAGAGGATAGCCAAATGAAAATGATAGATATAACTAACCAAGACATGAAGAAAAAAGGAAAGTAGCCTACAATGGCTAATGATAGGCTAATGTGATGCAAATGGATGGACAAGACAGAATACAAAAATTATGTAAATAGTATGTATAAACTACTAGGATACCCTAAGGGTTAGTCATAAAACTTCTTAAGATGAATGCTACTAATAGGGTCTTCCAAAGGTTCTCCTTCAAGTGTTGCAAGTTTATAAGCTCTAGAAAAATAGTTTACAATAATAGTGAATAGTCCAACCCAATTAAGTTAAAACTTTTATTTCTTATGTCTACATTGTTGATTCTTTTGATTCTCTTTTAGTACCATGTCTCCAATCTCAAACCTTAAAATTTTGATCTTTTTGTTATACTGATTACAAAGGCTATTTTGATAAGATTATAAGTGATTTAATGTATTAATATGTGTTTCAACCAATAACTCAAGAGAATGCAATATAAATAATCAATAATATTCTTTGTTAATGACATTCTTTAAAGAAACCCTTATAGAGGGGAGCTTAACCTCAATTGGAGAAATGGCTTCAATTCCAAACACTAAGGAATATAGAGTGACTCTAGTAGGTGTGTGAATACTAGTGTTATAGGAACATAAAGTATGATAAATATGAAAATAAAAATCACAACCAACCTAATTCACTATTTTATTAAGGATTTTCAATATAGGTTTTTTAGAGACCTCAACTTGACCATTAGCTTATGCATAATAAGGAGTGGAAAAATGATGTTGGATATAGAATTGGTGGCAAAGATCTTGAACATCTTAATTTCTTTAAAAAAAATCCATTATCTATAATGATAGCATGAGGGATACCATATCATCAAATGCTAAAGTTTGGGATAATTTTGGCTATTGTTTTCAAATAATTTTGGATAATGGAATTACTTCAACCCAACTCGTAAAAAACTCATTAGTGGTGATAATGTACTTATGACCATTGGATGAGGAGGGATGCATTTTTCCTACAAGGTATAGTCCCCATTGTGAAAAGGGATAAGGAGTAATTATTGGTTGTAACTCTTGGGAAGGTGCATAAATCAAGTCTCCATATTGTTGACATTGATGACGTTTCTTAGTAAATTGTTGTGCATCTTTTTCCATAGTTGGCCAATAATATATAATTCTTAAAAAAATTTAATAAGTGTAGGTACGCTAAAATGAGCCTCACAAATACCCTCATGTACCTCAAATAAGGAAATTTTAGGTTTTTTTTATTTTGAACACTTAAGGAAGACACCATCAAGAATCTTTCGATAAAGGGTATCACTAAGGATTACAAAATGAGATCTGTGAATGAAATTTTTCTTTCGAGCACTATATAAGTTAGGTGGAAGGGTACCATTATGAAGGTAATTATAAACATCATGATATCAAGGTGAATAAGAACTAAAAACCTCACATACCAATTCAAATTCACGAAAATCAAAATTTGGAATCAATAATTCCTCTACACATAACTCATAATGGTGAGTATTATGATGATTTCTAAAAGAGATTAAATAATAGTCATAGCATCAACAAGTTTTTTATCTACCCTTGGGTTTTTTTCTAAAATGATAGTTGAAATGTATTATATGAAAATTTCTACCATCCTCTTCTAGGGGAGAATATTTTCATCCTTTGTTTGATAATTATCATTCACTTGTCTTATAGCCAATTGTGAATCTCTAAAAACATGAAGTTCTTTTATTTAATACTATGGATTAAAGTTGTATATTCTACAATATTGTTTGTGCAAGGAAAATCATGTCTATATGAATTTGGCATACAATCACCTTGTGGAGTGATAAAAAGAATTCCAACTCTAGATCCATACTGAGTGTGAGAGCCATCAAAATATAAATTCCACAAAATTGAAGAGCTAATATTAAAAATGATCTCATTTAGAAATCCAAAAACAAGAGGATGATATAAATCTAAAGGTGCATCTACTAATTGATATGTAATTATTATTTTTTTGCTAGCCTTACTATCCAAATACTTAATGTCAAATTCACTTAGGATCATAACCTAGTCTTCTATATTCCTAGTTAGGGATGCCTTAGAAAAAAGGTATTTTAAAGGATCCACCTTAGAGATAGTGTCTCAATTTTGTGATACAAAAATAACAGCTAGACATGCCCTTTCAATTTTAGTATAATCAACCTCTTATCATGTGTTGTGCAAGGAGAGTGCCTAATGCAATTGTAGTAGGTAAAATATATAGTAGAAAAGGTTTTAATTGAATATGTGGAATCAAAACTAGAGGTGAGGCCAAATAATCCTTTAAAATTTGAAATTCTTGTTAGTATTTCACATCTCATTTGAAAGTAAATTTTCTATGCAAAAGATGATTGAAAGGTTGATACTTATCTACTAGTTGATTTATGAGACACGTAATTGATTAGTTGGAGGTGGCATATGAATTATAGCTTTAACTTTAGTGGAATCCACTTCAATACCTCTATGGGAAACAATATTCCCAAGTAATTTCTCATGAGTTACAACAAATACATAGTTTTTTGGGTTCAATCTAACTTTATATTATTCGAATCCACCAAAATTTAGTGCAAGGATAACTAAGTGAGAATCTCCCATAACAAGTTTTTCTAATAGATCATCCACATAATCTTCCATTATCCTATGAAAAATGCCATGAAATGTTGTTGTCATTTCTCTTTGATAGGTAGGCCCTTAATTGTTTAAACTAAACTTGGTACATAACATTTCAAAAAATTGTTCCCCAAGGTAAAAGTTGTTTTATATTGATCTTCAATGGTGATAGGGATTTGACTATGACTTGAAAATCCATCCATTAAGGACAAAAATTCATTCCCCATTATTAAATCCACAATCATTTGTATGATGTAGGGGAAAAGCATGTTTAGGGAATTCCTTATTTATATCTCTTAAATTTGTGCATATATCAATATCCCATTGGGTTTGTTAACTTGAACTAGGTTGGAAACCCACTCAGGATAGTTAATTATTCTAATAATTCCAACATCCAAATTTTGTTGAAGCTCAACATTGACCAATTAGGCTACTTGAGGATTCATTTTATGAAGATTTTGTTTATCTTGTTTTGCATTAGGGAATACTATCAAATGATTAACCACCAATTGAGGGTTGAGTCTTAGCATGTCCACATAAGACTACACAAATTTCATGGTTCTATTTCTAAAGAATTCCATGAAGTCGTCATTCTCTTATGATGATAAATATGTTGTAAACTATGCAACCTTAAGATTTTTTAGTTTCACCCAAGTTTTATTTTTGTGACTCTTGTATCAAGGTAGAGGATTTTTATTGACACATAGGCATGATAGGAAGGTCAAAGTTCCAAGTTTCTTCTTTAGGTAATGATAGACTTTCCCTAAGATATTTTCCTTATGAAATTTATTTTTTTGTTGCGACTAAGAGCCTTTGAGGTTTCACAAAAATATTCTTTCTCATCAAGATCAATGAGAGAACCAACTTTATGGTCTCTCAAAAGTATAATTTATCTTAATCCCATAATTTTTTCAATGGTCTGATCATTTTGGATGTACCTAGAATTGGTGGACCTTGTTGATGCAAATCTATAAACTGGGGATAAATAAGTGAAATCTCTTTAGACTATGATGACATGGAAGTGAATGAAATGGTTGATAAGGAAAAAATGCAATGTTATTGGAATAGATTTGTGATATGCATGGAGTCTTGAAAGGTATATTGATTAGTAGTTTCAACTATGGTAGAAGCCTTAGCACATTTAGTTAGATTAAATTATATTTTGAAAGGTACCTTATTATGTGAGTTATACCCAATCCCTTCATTATACCTTCTTGTGATGGATAGGAGCTCAATTATTCCTTTCCCTTGACAACATAGGCCTTTTACCTTGATAATTCATGTCCTTAATTATTCCAAGGCCTTTAGGATAGCTTTTCATAGGTAGAATGGGTACATAATCCTCTCCATCCTTACATAACAATGTTGAGACATCAGCTTCAATGTTTTATTTTCCCAATTCACCCCAATCCAAAAATGTGGTAGATTTGAATTTGATAGAAACAATTAATATATCTTGCATAGGTTTAGGTATACCATATGTTTTAGGTGAAAGAGTGAGTTGAACCACAAATAAATATTGTTTTATATTTTATTCTCTCAATAATTTATCATTAATTTGAAACTTGATCTTGAGAGAACAGGTCTATGGATCTAAAAGTGAGGATAAGGTTGATTGATCTATGTAAGATGATGATGATGATGATGAGGTTACTTTATTGTTAGGCACTTGTATAGGTTTATGATATTTTTCTTCCAAGTTTTTTTAATACTCAAAAGGGAGAGGATCCCTAGGAATAGTGATTTTGGAACCCTAATGGGAAAAAATTATGCATTAATGATATGTAAAGGTAATGGCTTGCAAGTAATGTATCCAGGGCTAACCAAGAAGTATGTTATATGGGAGATAAAGTTTCAAGACTTGAAAAATGGTATCCACTATAACAAGATCAACTTGAGCTAGGAACTTTATCATTCCTTGAGATTCACACTCAGCATCATCATAATATTTTATGGTGATTTTATTTTGAGAATCAATGACACCATCAAAGTATCCTACTTGTTTTACTAGTTGCATGGAATTTCTTTTTAGGTTTTCTCCACCATCGATCATGAATCTTAACTTTGTGCCTATGAATGAAGACCTCAAGGTAAAAACCCTCATTATTGGATAGATCATAAAGAGAAAGGTCTTTTTCAGTAAACATCAAATGATAAGGAGCTGAAATATGTCCAACCATGGCTTGAAATTAAGCAATATATATGTATTTTGGTATGGAAGAATATTAATGGGCCTTGTATATAATTTCCTTATGTGCAAGAGATATTTTTAAAAGATCTAGAATTGATATTTGTGTAGATATTTTCTTTAGATGATCTAGGAGGTTATAATCAAAGTTTGATGATGGTGCAGATTGATCCCCTTGAAGGGTTGGTTTACCTTTATGTGTAGTTACTGAATATTTGAGATTTTTATTTAAATTTATGATAGATACATAAGGAAATAAATCCCCTAGATGACCTTTGGTGTAATAATAAGATGTGACTATATAATTTTCTCCTTTAGGATTATTGTTTCTATTTGAGGACCAACCTTTTCTATGATCAGGGATAGGATTCTTGAATATCTTGATATCATCATTATTTCAAGGTTGATTGTATACACCAACATCACCTTGATCTAAAGATCTTATTTAAGATTTTTCAATTTGTAAAAATTAGAGGTCTTATGTCCTTTGATCCTATGGTACTCACAAAATTAATTCTCCTTATATCATGGAGGTTTGATAGATGGATCTTCATTTATTACTTCTTGTGAGGTGATAAGTTTAGCTTGAACTAATTTTGTCAATGTAGATTCAATAGATTCCCCTAAAAGAGTATAATGACTTTTAGGATCATTTTTTTTCCTTGGTTTCCTTCTACCACCTAGACTACTTTGAGGATTATTTATTGCCAATTGTAGGGTGCATTGAATGTTTTAAATTTTTTTGCATCTACCATTCCATCATTGAAAATGTTCTTGTTTTTGGTCTAAATACTTGGTTTGTCTTTAGATGTTGAAGGGTTATCCTTATTATCTTTAAAAAATTTAACAAGACCCTTATCAATGTGATATTTTCCAATGTTAATTCCCCTTTCAATGACTTCTACAAATTTATTACCACATTAAATTTGAAAGTGAAAGACCAATTCATTATTTATATTTTAAATAAATATGGGGATTTTTTTTTTCAAGTAAGGATTAGGAATTTTTCTTACCACATTTCTCCATCTTTGTAAGAAGGAAACAAAGGATTCTCCCTCATATTGTTTTGCAATATTAAGATCACTTAAGGAGGTTTCATATTCCATGTTGTATGAAAATTTCTCAATGAATTTTTCTACCAAATGATAAAAGATCTTGATACCATAGACTAATTGTGAAAACCATTCAATACATTGGCCTCCTAGGCTTCTAGGAAAGAGGTACATTAGATATGTATCATTTTAGGATACCTCAAGACAAGCTATGTAAAATTATCTTATATTTTCTCTTGGACCCCCTCTTCCCTTGTATTTATTAAGTCTACAGATTTCAAAATTTTGAGGGAAAGGGATCATATACAAAGACCTATCAAAAGGATAGGGGCATACTTCTTCCAATGTATAATCCTTCTTAGTGCTAGTGTTTATCATTTCCATGTTTTCCAACTTTTGGTGTAGTTCTTGAATTTATTGAGAAAGTTAATTCATGGATGTTGATGGAGGTTCACTTATGTAAATATAATGTTGCTATTGTGGATGTTTATTTAGAGGAATCTGATATTGTTGAGGTTGAGTTTGTGGAAAGTAATATTTTTTGTGGTTGACGTGGTTGAATTTTGACTTGGTTCAATGTAATGTTTTTGTGGTTGACTTGGTTGAATTTTGACTTGGTTCGATGTATTTTTTTTGTGGTTGACATAGTAGAATGGTGATGTTACATATTTGAGATAACCATGTTTAAATAGGATCTCCCAAAGGTAGGTTATTGTTTTCAATTTAATTTATATTGATGTGTCTCTTGATATTTTTTCCATTAAAACTTTGATGTGTTAGGTGGGGGTGGTGGTGAATATGTGAAAGTAATAGCCACAATTTCCATTGATATTTGAATTGGATTTTGTTATGGGATTAGTATGTCCATTTGTTAAGGAAATATTCTTCTCATTTATGTGTTGATTTGACTCACTTATCCCAATGTGTATGATGAAGTGGATGTTATGGGTATGTGCAGGATCATGATGGGCCAAAAAGTGGCAATATGATGGGTATGTGGCTGACGACTATTTTTTTACCCAAAATTGATGAAACGAAAAAGATTTTTAGAGGAGATTCTTAGCTTTCCACCGATATAAATTATTCTTTACTTTGAATTTAATAAGTAATTATTATTCATTTTCTATTCAAATTAGACTAAAGTCCTGATTGATAGACTGATTGAAAAACATCTATAGCTTTCAAATGGTATCACATCTTTTGAATAAAAAACATGTGTCACATTCTATGCTTTGCATAATATAGGATTAAAAAAGGAAAAATTGAATTTCATGAAGTTTTTACCAAGTTAAGGTGGTCACACATACGATTTTTTATATTTTTAAAAAAATTGTAATAAAAAATTCATAATTAATTATTTCATTAGAAAAAAATTACAAAAATATGCATCACATCGCAGGCATGAGTCGTTTCCATTTATATCTAAAATATTATGATAAAATATTATCATTTTATTGTGGTTATGGTGGTCAGATGCACATACTTTTATTTTTCCCTAAAATTTAAATACCACTGCATTGAAATT
>VDFB02281492.1:365962133-366038394 GCA_007258455.2 Sequoia sempervirens
GTCAATGAAGCGGTGCCTAGTAAAGTTCAAGATGCGAGGGGCTACCATGATGAGGAATTTTCTGATATCATCAGCGGATGCATGTCACATGTTGTTAAGGAGGCTGTAGTAGTTCGATAGGCGAGCTATACATGATGGCCATGCAAACACTTATTCCTTGACAAAGGATGGGGTTCATCACAAGTTGAAACCCCTGAAGGAGACCGAAGAAAAGGTATGCAGTAGTGCTAGAATCTGTTATGTAGATGGAAGAAAATTTTTAGAAGGTATGAAGCATGAGCATGTGTGTTATGCATTGATTCCTAGAGTGAGTAAGGAGGATAGTGAGAAGGTTCCAGAAGAAGTTTCTGGGATGTTGGATGAGTTTCGGGATATTGTTTCTGATAATGTACCTGAGGGTTTACCGCTAATAAGGAAGATCAGTCATCTGATTGACTTGATTCTTGATTGATTTGCCAAATAAGGTAAGCTCATGTGACTCGGTAGAAAATGAGGAATTGAACAGACAAGTTCAAGAGTTGTTGAGAAAGGGTTTGATACGTGAGAGTTTGAGTCCATGTGCAGTACCTGCGGTACTAGCACCAAAGAAGGATGGGGAGTGGAGGATGTGTACAGATTCCCAAGCCATAAACAAGATAACAATCAAGTACAAATTTTCCTTGCCAAGGATGGATGACCTCGATGGACTGCTTTGAGTGGGAGCTCAAGATTACAAAGATTGATCTCAAGAGCGACATCACTGCATCCGGATTCAAGAGGGAGATGAATGGAAGATCAGCTTTCACATTCAAAGAGGGCCTGTACGAGTGGTTAGTCATGCCTTTTGGGCTAACCAATGCACCAAGCACATTCATGCGGCTCATGAATGAGGTACTAAAAGAATTTCTGGGAAGTTTTGTTATTGTGTATTTAGATGATATTTTGATTTTCAATAAGATGTTGGATGAGCATCTGATGCATATTCGAGAGCCTTTGAAAAGTTAAGAGAAGAGAAACTATTGATTAATCTGAAGAAGTGCAGTTTTGTGAAGGGGAGTTAGTGTACTTGGGGTTTGTTGTCTCAGCAGAAGGTCTCAAGATGGACCCAGAGAAGGTGAAGGCTATTCTAGAATGGCCTACCCCAAGAACTGCTACCGAGGTGAGATCTTTCCATGGTTTGGCTAGTTTTTATAGAAAGTTCATTAGAAACTTCAGTAGTATTTGTGGACCCTTGACTGAAACAATTAGAGGGGATAGAAAAGAATTCAAGTGGAGTAGTGGAGTGGAAAAAAGTTTTGAACTATTGAAGTAGAAGGGGACGAGCAACTGTTCTAGCCCTCCCAGATTTCAACAAGGTGTTTCGGTGGATTGTGATGCCAGTGGTTGTGCCATTGGAGCAGTGTTGAGCCAAGAAGGTAAGCCCATTGCCTATTTCAGTGAAAAGTTAAATGATGCAAAGATAAAGTATTTTGTATATGATCAAAAAATTTATGCAATAGTTCAAGCATTACATAAATGGAGACATTATTTGTTGATGAAGGAATTTGTTCTATATACTAATCATCAGGCCTTGCAGTACCTAAATAGTCAGGGAAAATTAAATCAGAGGCATATGAAATGGGTAGAGTTTTTGCAGAGTTATACCTTTGTTTTGAAACATAGGAGTGGGAAGTCAAATATGGTTGCAGATGCCTTAAGTAGGAGGCATACATTGATGACAAAGATGCAAATTGAAGTGATTGGATTCAATGAACTCAAGACACTGTATGCAGAAGATCCTAATTTTGTAGAAGCTTGGAAAGCTTGCAAGGAACCTATTATAGTGGACAGGACAAGGTTGCTAAATTTCATAATCTAGGATGGCAAGTTATTTAAGGGAAGTCAATTGTGTATCCCGAGGAGTTCCATGAGGGAGAACCTGATAAAGGAGAAGCATAGTGGAGGAATGGCAGGACATTTTGGTCAAGATAAGACCATTGTCATTATCAGTGAGAATTATTATTGGCCTCAGTTGTCACAGGATGTGAAGAAGTTTGTACAAAGGTGTAGGGTATGTCAGATGGCTAAAGGAGTGAGCCATAATACAGGCTTATATCAGCCCTTACCGTACAAAGAGGCCATGGGAGGATATAAGTATGGACTTTGTTCTTGGTTTGCCAAGGACACAACGAGGGAATGATTCAGTCTTTGTGGTGGTTGATAGGTTTTGAAGATGGCACATTTCATTCCATGTCAGAAGACCCATGATGCAGTCCACATTGCTGACTTGTTCTTCAAAGAGGTGGTGAGGCTACATGGTCTGCCAAAGAGTATTGTTTTAGATCGTGACACCAAATTTGTGGGGTACTTTTGGAGGACCTTGTAGAAGAAGCTGAAGACAAAGTTGAAGTTCAGCTCTGCACACCATCCATAAATAGATGGGCAGACAAAGGTTGTTAACAGGAGTCTAGGTAACCTACTGAGATGTTTGGTAGGAGATAAACCCAAGGGATGGGACTTGATCTTACCCTAGGTAGAATTTTCTTACAACAATTATGTCAACAGAAGCACTGGTAGATCACCATTGTAGATTGTGTATGGAGGTAGCCCCAAAACAACTCCAGAATTGAGGAAGATGGACCAAGAGAAGAAAATAAGTTCTAAAGCTGAAGATTTTGTAGAACACAACAAGGACATACATGAGAAGGTAAGAGAACATATTAACAAGATGAATATGCAGTATAAGGCTAAGGCAGATCAGAAGAGGAGGTATAAGGAGTTTCAGATTGGTGATGAAGTGATGGTCCACTTAAGGAAAGAAAGGTTTCTAGTGGAAATATATAACAAATTGAAGATGAAGAAGTTTGGTCCCTGTAAAATTTTGAAGAGGCATGATTCAAGGAATGCATATGAGGTAGAGTTACCAAATGGATTCAACATTTCCCCTATGTTCAACATTTCAGATTTGACAGAGTATCATGAAGGTGGCGTAGAGGAAGTACCAATGATGGGACAGTGTGGGATTCCAGCACCTACTTCAGAAAAGGAGGAGATTGAAGAAATCCTGGATAGTCGTGTGGGAAGGAGTACCAGGAATAGGTAGTGTAAAGAATATCTGGTGAAATGGAAAGGAAGGCCTGTTGAAGATTCATCCTAGTTGCCTAAGGTAGAGGTTGACCATTTGAGTTTTTTCCTCCACCATCTAAGACATGACAGGGTCACTTCTCAAATTACCCTAGGTGTCTAATGCAGGAGCATCCAGTGGTGTAAGGGCAATCTTGCATCACCCAAAAATAGTTAAATTTCAAGTTTCATAGTTTTTAGATGTTTTTACATTTTTGGATACCCTTTTTGTCCTAATGAAATTCCCAATTTATGGTTTTTATTTTCTATTCCTGGGTGAAAACATATTGCAGTTTTAGTTTCCTAGATTGGCACCTGAAAATCTTTCAAGTTAGATTTGAGGCACTTAGAGTTCCTAGATCAGCCCCGAAACTTGCTGAAATTGGCATAGCCAATTTCAAGTGTGTTGTTGACTTCGTAACCTTTCCAACGGTTCAAACAGATCGCGAATCAGATTCCCGGATCAAAAGTTATGGCCCCGGGAAGTTGGCGCACTTTCTAGAAGATACAATTGCAAATGCTCTTTTGAAATTTGAACTTCATATTGTAAATTTTCGGTGCCAAACCGCCTAAACTCAAATTTGAATGTTTTTTTGCTCCAAACTAAAGAGGAGCTCTATTTATGGGCGGGTTTCTAATTTTTGGGTAACTTTTTGGGGACAAGCTCACATATTGCGAAAGGGTGATTCCGTAGCTTTTTTAACTTGCATGTGTTGTAGAACTTGGGGATTTGAGATCCTCTGCATGTAAGAAGCTCCATTTTCTGAATAATAAAATTATTCTCTTGTTTGTGGGTTATTTTCTAAGTCTCGGGTTGCTTTCGGTGCCAAACCGCCTAAACTCAAATTTGAATGTTGTTTTGGCTCCAAACTAAAGAGGAGCTCTATTTATGGGTGGGTTTCTAATTTTTGGGTAACTTTTTGGGGACAAGCTCGCATATTGCGAAAGGGTGATTTTGTACCTTTATGTAACTTGCATGTATTGTAGAACTTGGGGATTTGAGATCCTCTGCATGTAAGAAGCTCCATTTTCTGAATAATAAAATTATTCTCTTGTTTGTGGGTTATTTTCTAAGTCTCGAGTTGCACCCTCATCAAATTTTGGGTTTGTTTTTATCTTGTAGGCATGAATTAACTCTCCTTCAGCAATCTTGAAAAGGCCCCTTCTTTCTACACTTTGTTTGGCTCCAAATTCAAATGAAATGAGAAGGCATTTGGTGTAATTTCACATAACATAGAGATATATATATATATTTTTAAATTGTTTTTTTGGTAACTCCCACAAAGAATTAAATGATTTGGGAATAAAATATTTTCCTTGATGTTGGTGTCTGGAGAGTGGAGTTGCCGAATGATGATTTGGATGGTAATTTTTGGAAAAAGTTTGAATTTTTTTGAAAAAAACATTAAAGAGGCCATTTGCATGAATTACCATGCCAAAATGGAGGAGGTAGAGGTTTGACTAGTAATTTGGGGAAGAAGCAAATTGTTTGGGTCATGCCTATGAGACCCAATTTCAGTAAATCAAGCATAACTTTCTCATACAATAATGAAACCAAGATTTTCAAAATGATCTAAAAAGCTAAGAACAAGGTTCACAAAAATCATGTTGGTGTTTTGAAATATTCATGATAATCAGGGAGTAGTGAAGGATAGAAAGTGACGAGTTTGTGGTAGAATTTCACATATGTATTCTTAATCTTGCATGTGGATGGTTTTTGTAGTAGATGGAGATTATGTTGAGGTTTAAATATATTTATTTTCATGAATTTTGTTGGTAATGAAGAAATTTGCAATAGATTTAAAATATTCATTCATGGATTTATGTTAATGAAGAGTTTGGGTTTCTTGCATGTAGCTTGCTAGTAGCTTTGAAGACTAAATATGAGATAGATGACTTCCATAAATCTTGTTGTCATCTACATGAGTTTTTGAATGTTATTTCAGTGCATTCCTCTATGGTTTAAATTAAATGGATGTGCAAAAATTTAGAGTTTGAGAAGTTGAATTGAATAGGCTGCAAGATTAGGTGGCTTGATAATGTTTCCTTATCTTGACTACATCAGATGGTATCAGAGCAAGAAGATCTAGAGAGTGAAAAGTATGCACCAGGACCTTAGAGTGAAGAGTGTTGAAGAGTGAAGAGGTGAAGTTGTGAGAGAGATATTTGTGAGAATGTTTGTTTATTGCAGCTATGAAAGTGGATTTGTGACTACTATCCTCTAGTAGAGGTTAAGGTTGGGTAGAAGGTGCACGAGAGAGAGGTGTGTCTTCTAGAAACCATCTATTGGGTAGAGGAAAGAAATATTGAATTTGTTATAGGGAGGACCTATGACTATAGAGGGTTGACACCTTGAAGTGAGAGATTGTTGCAAGGAGGACTTATAACTATAGAGGGACTTGTGAGTCTCTAAAAATGGCTTTGAAGAAGAAGACAAGATGGGTCATTAGAAAACCTGTGAGAATGTTATTTTGGAAAGAGTATTTGGAAAAAAGTGATAGAAAAGAAGCTCTTTGAAGAGTTGAGAAAGATAGAAGTGAGATTGGATGCCTTTGAGGAAAGCTTGGGAATAAGAAAGAAAGGTATAGTTGAAGAAAATCAGAAAATAGATGTCAAAGTTAAATTACATTTTTTGATTCATAATGAGTTTGCAAATAATAATTTGTGTGCAGGAAATGAAGGAAAATAAGTTGTAATGGAGGAAAACAAAGAGAAGAAAGAGGAAAATCAAAGGTTTGGCAAAGAGGACATAAAAAATGAGAATGTTGAAATGCAGTGTAGCAGCCCTATGGTAGAAAGAGTATGGAAAGAAAGTCGTGTGGGAGCAGCCTGCACAAATGTAGATGAAAGAAAGCAAGGACAAAATGAAAAAAAAGAGGTTGCAGCAGATGTGCATCTTGTTGATAATATAAAATAAAATAAAAATTAAATTGCATACACAAGAAAAGAGGTTGTAGTAGTAAAAACAAAGGTATTATCTCCTTTTGAGTTTTGCAAAGTAAATATTGATTTGCATGAAGAAAAGATAAATGAATATGGTGATTATGAACTTGGGGAAGCAATTTCTCCTCAAAAAGATATAGATATAATGAATAAAATGACAACATTGAGTGAAAAGGAGGAGGTAGAAGAAGAGAAAAACAAGATTGTAGTAGAAATTCAAGAAGAAAAAGTTGGGGCAGCAATAGAGAAACAAGAAAACACATAGGTAAATAGTCAAGTTTATGATATTTTTGAAAGAAAATTTTATGTTAAAGATATATGAATTTATGTGAGTGAAAATAAATGAAAATGATAGTATTGATGTAGCAAGTAATAATGAAGTTACAGAGGTAAAAAGAAGTGAAGTTGTAGTAAAGTTTGGTTCAATAAAGGACATTGAAACAATGAAAAGTTTGGAGCAGCAGTTTGAAGAAGAAAACATAGAAAGGAAGACAAATGAAAAATTTGGAGAAGCAACAAATGAAGAAGAAGATAACTTACTAGTCCAAATTGTAGCAGTTGAAAAGGAGTGGATAGCTTTGATAGAAAAATGAAACAAGAGTTGCAGTTGAAAAAGAGGTAAAGTTTCAATTTTTAGAGTTATTTGATGATAAAAATAAAATTGATCCACATGAGAATAACATGGTTAATATGAATAGATATGAGAATACTAAAATGGATGATACAGTAGTAGGAAAAGAGAATAAAATAAAGGTATTTAATGATTTTGCAAAATTAGTGATGTTGATGTCAGAGCCGATTTGTATTATGCTGAAACGGTGAAAGAAAGAGAAATTGGAAAGATGATTAGGAGCATCAATAACAGGTTTCAAGTTTAAAAAAATCAAGGTATAATGAATTTTATTGACATAGAAGAAGAAGCGGATAAAGGAAGAAAAGGTAAGGAAGAAATGCAAATGAAATTCATTGATTTCTATGAATTTGTTAATGTCGATTTGTATACAAGTGTTGAGAATGATAAAATGGAAAGGAAATATGCAATATCCAGTGCAGTAAAATAAATTTAATGAGGGGAAGAAAAAGAGGAAGGATGAAGGAAGGACGAGATATGAAGATTCAGAGTAAGGTGAAGAAGAAGAAACAGGTTGATAAAGAAGAAAGATGGTTGAAGAACAAACACAGGTTTTTCAATTTTTCATGAGTTTCAACTCATGAAACATTTCTTCTTACCCTGGGTGTTTGATGTAGGAGCATTCGGGTGCACGGGCTATGTTGCACAACAACAAAAAAAGTATTTTATTTTATTTTTTCTTTTTCAATTTTGGGTTTGTTTTTATCTTGTAGGCATGAATTAACTCTCCTTGAACAATCTTAAAAAGCCCCTCTACACTTTGTTTGGCTACAAATTCAGATGAAATGTGAAGGAATTTGGTGTAATTTCACATTACATAGAGAAATGTATTTTTTTTTTAATTATTTTTTTTGTAACTCCCACAAAGAATTAAATGATTTGGGAATAAAATATTTGCCATGATGCTGGTGTCTGGGGAGTGGAGTTGCCGGATGATGAATTGGATGGTAATTTTTGGAAAAAAATTGAATTTTCCTCAAAAAAATATTAAATAGGCCATTTACATGAATTACCATGCTAGAATGGAGGAGGTAGAGGTTTGACTGGTAATTTGGGGAAGAAGGAGATTGTTTGGGTCATGGTTGTGAGACCCAGTTTTAGTAAATCGGGTATAACTTTCTCATACGATAAACAAATTGAGATTTTCAAAATGATCTGGAAAGCTGAGAATGAGGTGCAAGAAACCCATGTTGGTGTTTTAAAATATTCATGATAATCAGGGAGTAGTGGATAGAAAGTGATAGGTTTGTGGTGGAATTTTGCATATTTGTTCTTAATCTACTTGTAGAAGATTTTTGTAGCAAATGGAGATTATGTGGAGGTTTAAATGTATTTCTTTTCATATTTTTGCTAGTAATGAAGAAATTTGCAGTAGATTTAAAATATTCATTCGTGGATTTACGTTATATAAGAGTTTGGGTTTCTTGCATGTAGCTTGCCAGTAGGTTTGAAGACTAAATATGAGATAGATGACTTTCATAAATTTTGTTGTCATCTACATAAGTTTTTGAATGTTATTTCAGTAGATTCCTCTATGGTTTTAACTAAATGAATGTGCAAAAATTTAGAGTTTGAGAACTTGGATTGAATAGGATTCAAGATTGGGTGGCCTTAGAAGGTTCCCTTGTCTTGACTACATTAATAATGCTTGAAAAGTTGGAAATGGTTAAATGCTTGATAGATCTTGATCGTAAAATTGCTAGAGATATGTTAAAAATAAAATTTCTAGGGGGGTTTAAACAAAATGAAAGCTTATTATTTATATGCTTAACTTGACATTTGATCAATGGATAGGAAAATTCAAGATAGGGTAAGATCCAAATTTTGAATTTTGAATAAAAAGGGAATTAAATAAATAAATATATTTAATTCAAATGATAGCTTGGAGAAATAATTAAATATTAATTTATTTATTTTAGAAGAAAAATTTAAATTAAATCAATTATTTTTAATTTATTTAACAGAGGAATGTTAGCTAATTATTAAAAAAAAATATAGAGTAGGTCAAAGATAAATTTAATTTAATTTTAAATAATGGTGGAGGGAAAATCTAAGAGATGAGTTAATTAAAAAATTAAAAATTATTTGATTAATATAAATATGATAAAAAGATTAAGATAATTAAATAGTTAAATAATTATTATGGATGAATAGATAAAAATGTTATCTTAATTAAATTATTTAATATTATCTAATTAATCTAGATAGAAGAAACGATAAAAATAATTATGAAAAGATAAGATGAAAACATATTAGTCATTTTTAGGTGTCTATAGCTTCTTTAAGAAGGTCTACACTTGTTCTAAAATGTTAGGTAATAACTCTTCAATATCCTTGCTAAGCTTTGCTTTCACAATAAATATCATTGGGACATGTTAATATATAGATTGTCTTTTATCTTTTTCATCAAAATTTTTATTTTCATTTATACCTTCCCTCCAACTGCTAATCCTTTGTACTCTCCACTAGCTCAACCTATTATTCTTTATTTTAAATAGTGGTAACTAACCTTTTTACTATACACTAGATAGCTTGAAATTTTTCACTATGTGTACTACTGACTACTTCTATCTCTCGCTATCATCGAAACTCCTATGAAGCATGTCCTATCAAGGTTCCTTTAATAGGGATTTGATGAAGGGTTTAATGGAGGGTTTTGATCAAACTTTGTTTAAAAATCCTCTATCCTCTTTATGATAGTTTATCAATGAGACCATATATCTCATCTCTCTGTTATAAATATATTTACCATCCCTTATGAAAAATATATTTTTTCTTTTCTTGGTATATCTTTCTTTCTTCATGAATATATCGATTAGAAACTACATTTCCCCATATTTATTTCTCACTAATTAGCATATATTCTTTATCCTCAACCAAGCTCATAGTTGTATCTATCAAATTAATTTGCCCTATTTTATTCATCATTTTCTCTTTCTAATGTGACTTTAAAAATCATTTTAAATTCATCTACAATAATCCTTATATATTAATTTCTTTATTTGTATGGTGACAAATTATCATTGTTTATATGTCCACTATCCTTTATATTAACCTTTTTACTATAAATGGAACTTGGATTTTAACTATCTTCTCATGAGACATATCACTTGATTTTGATCCATAAAAGGACTATCCCAGTTTTATTTAAATCCAATATTACCGTTTCACATCTATTTGATTATCATTAGACTATCCTTGTAAGGTTATTTGGCTTTGCATTTGGATTTTTCTATCATATAACTTTTTAACACTATCTTATTTTGATCTATCTATACTTGTTGATATTTTCTTTTATCCTACTATTCATTGTGCTCTCGATGTCATCAAATTAATGCATTATCATTGTCTTATTAACTTTCCTTGAGGGTGCCTTGATATTAAATTTATGATACTATTGACCTCAACATGTTAAAATGACCCTTGCATATATCACTCAATACTTGGAACTTATTAAATATTTTATGTTTTATATTAGTAACAATGTTAACAAGGGTTTCTAATAGTTTTGATAGGAGTATTGAATTTTGTCAATGTTCCGAAGCATTAACAAGAGTTCCAGTAAGGAATGCCTTTAACTATCTATAGAATAGAAGAAAAATATTTCATCAAGTTTTAAAAGAATAAATAAGGGCATTCATAAATGATTCACAATGTTAGAACAACACTTCATAATACTTGGATAGGGTTTGAGATTGTTAGGAAAACTTATATAAAATTTTCATGCTATTGATCATATCATTTGGAGTTAAAATTTAAGGAAAATAAATGCATTACTATGAGTAGAACACAAAAAAAAAAAATGCTACCATGGAATGTAATGCTCAAATTTAATACATGGTTTCTATGGATAAACCATCCAAGATTTGTTCTCATGACTATTATGTCTTTGTGAATACTATTACCATGAATTTCATAATCACCACATAAATATATGAGATGTCCTATGTATTTACCCCAAACATGGGTAGGGTTTATGAGTGATTCTCATGAAATTTTTGATAAAGTTTTAGATATGTAGATATTGAACTAAGTTCACAAGAAAAATAGACGATTCAAAAATATCTTAGAAGATATATTTTCACTATACTATAAAGCTTGGATCTTACCATCTCCTTTGTTGGAACCACACAAGGTAAATAAAGTCATAAACCTTGTAGGTGAATGGTAGGTGTAGACACGTAAATTATGCTAATTGATATCACGCTCTTGATCCTAATTTACTAACACCAATTCATCCTGAATCATCTCCTTTACTAACCATTTAATTGAATAATCTTTATTTTAAATTCATCACATTTCATCTGTTAATTAAATAAATCATTTTTATATGATTAAATCATCATCTTCTCCTAATTAAATAAATCATTTTGTTTAATTAATCTTAATGTCCTCTTTTAATTAAATAAATCAATCTTTATTTGATTAAATCATCATATTTCCCTCTTTAATTAAATAAATCAATTTTATTTAATTAAGCTTCTAAAGTCCTTCATTTAATTGAATAGATCAAACTCTATTTAATTAAAGCTAATATTCATTATTCATCTCACTTTTGATTCAAATAAATCCAAATATCTAAGTCAAAGTGTCAAATTAGCTAATTTCCATCTAAATTAATTAAATCATGATTAATCCTAACACTAATCAATCAAATCCTCTAGATTTTGCAACTTGTGCAAGTAAATCAATTTAATTGATTTATTAAATATCCTATTTTCATTCAAAAAGGAATCAAGTTGGAATATTCCTCAAATTTGAAAATCTCCTTCTCAAATGACTTGTCCATCCAACATGGCATTAAAGGCCTCTTACATGTCCTTTTCTTGAGCCAAGTGTCATTTAATTCTTCTTTCATCTCCCTCCAACATGTCACTTCTCCAATTTTGATTTTCCACCTAATGGCATTTATGTGCACATTCATCAAAATGTGCTCCACTTCTCTCCACTCGCATGTTGACAAGTGGAATTATGCTATTGGTTGATGTTTTGTCCCAAATTCATCCCTTTTCTTCATTCTTCCATCATTCTATTCTATAAATAGAAGGGTCTTTTACTAATTTTAGGGGGAGACAACTTATGCAAAGTCATTATCTTCATGTTTTGAGAAATCTCATCCATTCTCATCCACCATTTTCATAGTTTTCATCAATTTCATAGCTAGGTTATGGAAATTTTTATCATGGAGCATCATTGATCATCTTCAAGCTTGCAAGGAATTGGGAAAGGGCTATTTTCCACATCAAAATAGCACCAATTCCCCCATAGGATTGAGAGTTTTAACATTTGAATAGGATTTAATAGCTTTTCATTTGTGTTCTTCATGTTATTTCTTTTTCTTTATGTTTCAAATGAATCTTATGGGGAATGATGGTTTTAACTTGCATAATGGATTAATATTGTGTTGTTTGTTTGTGTTTGTGCAGGTCTAGATCCATCATTCACATTTTGGCGCTAGAAGGAGGGTGAATCTTGAAGAATCAACACATTTTTTCACCATAATTCTACTATTTTTTTATTTTTTGTGTGTCTACAGGAAACTGCACTACTACCAGGGTCAGACAACACCGTTATCAGTCCAACAGTGCTATTTAGCGACACTATGAAACTTCAAACTACAAAGTTCCCCACTAGGTAAAATTGTGATGCATTTGCAATCTCTAGTTTCTTTCATAGAGTGACACTAGTTTACCAGAGCGTTGTTGACCTACTTCAAACTATGTCACTTTTGTAGACTGCGCCATTGGGGTTGGGTAAAAGGCAGATTTCAAGTTTTTTCAACATGTGTTTTTATTTCATTTTGATCACCTTTGACTTCTAACTGGTTTTTGGCCTCTATTTTCTATAGTTTTAACCAGTGTTTGTAGGTTGGAGTGATTCAAAGGGAAGGAGAAAATGAAAGCAACACTTCTTATGGCATCTTCATTTATTGTATCAAGTGTCTTTAAACACTTTGGGGAGCAATTATAATCCCATTTCTAAGGACTTTTTCATCTTCAAGTTTTTTAGGACTCAATAATTTTTGTTTGGGCTTAAAAAGAACAAATCAAAGGGATTAAAAAGAACCTTAGGAACTTACTGGATTTTGTTTTGGGGTTTTAAAATTGAATAAGAAAACTTTACATTTCAATCTTGGTGCTTAAAAACAATCCATTCTTGTTTTGAAGGTTAAAATGAACATGTGCTTTTTGTATTTTGGAATCTCCTCTACAAAGTAATATCATTTAAAAGGTGTGTGCACTTCTCTTGCACTTCACAGCGATATTGAGAATCAAAATTATTTTGGTGATATTAAGTTGTATAAGCGATTGCCTCCACACTTCAATTTGGATTCTTAAAATTGAACAAAGCTTGCTAGTGTGAGTTGAGTATATCACGTGTGTTCTCTCTTTGTTCACATAAACAAAGATTGATCAATACTTGGATGTGAACACCATCTTGACTCAATTTGTCTCATTAAATCCACTACACCCATATGTTTCGCTCACCTTTCATGACCCCAACGACCCATCCTCTTTTCATGCAACACTGGCATATCCTCTTAACATACAAACCTCTCTCCCTATGACTTTGCAAGGAGAAGGTGGGATATTTGGACCAAGGAGCATCTTTGATCACTCATCATCACCATTTCCTCAAGGGAACACACCACCCATCTTCCCACCACTATCATTAACATCCACACCACTCCTCGGGTTAGGGCAACCCCCTTTACCAACCATCAATCAACAAAATAAAAAAACCCCCAATCATAAATCAAATCATCGTACCAAATCCTCTAATCATGTCATCGATATCGCAACAATAGGTAGCAACCATCCAAGCAACACAAGCAATCACTACACCATCCATATCAATCGCACCATCCACTACACAAATCCCTATCATCAATACAATGACACCTCTCATCACAACAACAAACACCATTTTGAATCCACCACCACCGCCACCAAGACCAAATGTGGCTAACCAATATAGCATCACCTTGCTAGTAGCACAATAGGCCTATCAAAAGTAACTTCAACAATTCCAAGCTCAACAAGCACAAAACATGCAAGCTACATAGCAAGCTGCTTAGCAAGAATAGGCACAAAAAGCCACACAATAGGCACAACAAGCATATCAAGCATCCCAATCTCAAGCCTTATTACAATAGCAAGCCACCCAAGCTATGCAAGAAACTCAAATAGCTCAAGTTGCACAAGCCACATAAGCTGCATAGGCTACCTAGGTTGTACAAGTTGTCCAACAAGTGCAAGCTCAAGCTTAGCAAGAACAAGCACAGGCACAATATCAAGCTACTTAGTAACAAGCATATCAACAAGCCCTACCAAAATACCAAGTGCAACGAGAAGCATTCCAATTACTAGCCCAACAACAAGAATTTTAGGCATAGTAGCAGCAATTCCAACAACAACCATTGTTGGTACAACAACAACAAGACCAACAACAAGCATTGTTGGAACAATAGCAAATGTAGGCATATCAGCAAGAGTTGATCGCACAAAAGAGCTTGCAACAAAATCCCACCAACATACCCAACACTCCACCTATCACTCGAACAAATATGCCACCACAAAACATGTTCACTCCACCTCTTGATCCACAAAACAATGTAACACAAATCAAATTTCTTTCGCAACAGGTGCTAGATCTTCAATAAGGGAAAACAACAAAAACACCAAGCAATTTGTGCCCCCATCCATTTGACGGGAGCCTTGCGATGGTACTATTCCCAAAGGGGTTTGAAATCCATAAATTTGACAAATATTATGGGACAAGAAACCCTGAAGAACGTATTAGAGAATTCCAGGTACATTGCATGGAGGTCATATATGACAATACATATCTGATGCAACTATTCCCTTGAAGTTTGGCTAGCCCCTCCATGGAATGGTTCTCTCACCTTCCTCCTAGAATCAAAAAGTACCAAGAGATTATAGACGCATTCATAAAAAACTATGCATTCAATATAGGTATGGATGTGATTCTAGAGGAACTATCTTCTCTTAAGCAAGCTAAGGGGGAATCATTCACTTCATTCTTGCAATGATGGAAATCCAAGGCCAATAGGAGCAAATGGATTATGCCAAAAGAACAAAAAGTTTGCACCATCATTGCCAATCTTGAGAAAACCTTAGCATTATATCTTAAGATGCAATGTATCACCATGTATGACCATTTGATCACCAAGGTGCTCAACATTAAATGAGCCCTTATTGTATAAGGAGGGGAACCCATGTATCAAGAACATCAATACAATCGCCCATCCACCAGCTACAATTAGAAACCTCACACATGGGTGAAGAACAAAAACATAACTAATGTTGGTGTGGTTGATGCCAAGGTCATAACTAGTGCTCTAAAACAAAACACCCAAGCATACCAACAACTGCAAGGAAACAATTGAAACAAAATGCAAGCTAATGCGATATCACAAAAACCACCCAATAATCAAGTAAACAATCTAAATAATCAAGGGGGACCACCCCTGTGGAATAAACAATATCCCCCCAAGCGAAAATACATTTTCCTTGGGGAATCAATTGAATCTGTCATGTAGAAGTTGGTAAACAAGAATCTCATCAAAATTTGTGTTTATGAGAACTATAAGGAACCCCAAGTAAAACCACCATTATACAATGAAAACCACCTTTGTGATTTTCAAAAAATCAAGGGGCACACAACAACTAGCTACATGAGGTTGAAAAATATGATCCAAGACCTCATCGATGACAAGATCATAAATGTTGAGCAACCAACTAGAAATCAGGACTTAAAAATATACACGAATCCAATGCCAAATCATAACAAAGGGAATAACCATGGCAAGACAAAGTATGCCAATGTAAACCATTTGTATGGTCATGTTGTCACATCCATAGATGAAATGGTCACTGTTATTAATATCAAAGGATCCAAACCTAATTGTGGAGTAACCACACGCAGCAGTAAAGTTACCATTGTTGGATCATCATAGCCACCTAGGGAATCCACCTCCAATCTGAAATCCATTCCTAATGGCTATAATGTCCTTGACCAGCTGAAAAGAACCCCCACTCAGATCTCCATCATGGAGCTGCTAAAGATATCACCTGCACATAGAAAAATCATAGAGGAAGCATTGGCTTCATCCACCATCTCTATGGATCTTGATTCTAATCAGTTCCAAGCTATGGTCAGACACATCACCACCTCAAATCTCCTAACATTTTCTGATCAAGACTTCCCCACCCAACCATTTCACAATTGTGCACTTCACCTTGAAGTCCTAGTTCATAAAAACAAAGTCAAAAGGGTCATGGTGGATGGGGGTACAGGCCTAAATATCTATTCCCTCAAACTAATAAAGAATCTCGGATTCTCAGAGGATTCCATTGAAAAGGGTAAGGGTGTCACAATCAGAGCATATGATGATTACGAAAAGAGTGTCTTAGGGCACTATTGAATTAGGGCTAGCCATTATGGAAACCACATGCCAGGTCCTTGACCTTGATCTACCTTATAAAATTCTCCTGGGGAATCCATGGATCTATGGGATGCAAGAAGTTGAATCAACCTTCCATCAGTGCGTTAAGTTCCCATATCAAAATCAAGACGTCACAGTCCATGGTGATCCCAAGCCCTTTGCTTACTACAAGAACCTAGAAGCAAAATATTATAAAATCCCCCAAGTCCTGAAGAATGATGAAGGCCCCACAACTCCATATGTAGACTTAACTACATTAGCCTCCACTTCTAAGACAAAGACACCCGCCATTCCTGATATCTCTGAAATCAAAGTCATTGTCCAAGACAATGGGTGTGGGGATTACAAAATGAAGAAAAGTGCTTTCATCATAGGAGAGTTACCACAATCTCCTACTACTCACGAGCAACCCCAACTAGCTGAAACATCATCCCAAACCTTCAAAGCAAACCCCTCTAGAGCCTGATGTTGGGGAGATCTAAGTCAAGAAATAGTAGATGAAAAAGACATATCTAGTCTCCTATATCAAGAAGAAAGGCATGCGCCTGATCTTCCAATGGATGGGAGCAACAAAGGACTATAAATGATGCTTGGTATGGGCTATAACACAAATAAGAAGCTTGGGCAGAATGAAAACATCCTATTAGAACCCATTGTCACTAAGAAGCATATAATAAATTTTGGTCTCGGATGTACCCCTCTGAAGGTGAACATACTTGGAAAAGCGGCCTTGGTTAGGAAGGTCAAAACTCCCCCTCAACTATTGGCATCTTCCCTTTGATTACCAGTATCCACATGTTGATTCATAGATAATTTTACCTTTGACAGAACTGATGTGTGTAGTAGTGATGAGGATCCCATAACTGACTTGCCCATGCTATTCGAGGATTCCTCCCTTCTCATGATTATTACCTTGTCTTTTCAGTCAAACCATCTAACCCATGAAATAAAATTAGTCTATCCCCAACTCATCGATTACAACCAATGAGGACCCCCAATTTGGGACACATTCAAAAATGATGAGGTGCTCTCAAAATTCATGGGATTGTAGGATACTGTACCATACAGAGATCACAAATTTGGGTTCAACATCATGCTAGACACACATGCCTACTATGGGGAAACAATTGAATCCTTTAGTCGCAAAAGTGAAAATTTGAGAATAATCTCTAGGTCTTTGAGTGAAAACCATACTGTGGCACTCTCTGACCCAAAAATAGTAAAAATAAAGGATGTATCCAATGGTGAAAACCTCTCTGAGGCACTAGAGGATAAAGGATTCAATCTTCCCCTTAGTGCCATTCATCAGGAGAATTCAACAGTCTTAGTAGAGAAGTGCAATCCAGTCAACTTGGGAACAGAGGAAATGCCAGACATAACATTCTATGTAGAATCACTTCTGACAAAAGAAAAAGAGCTCCTAGTTGTGTTCCTAAGATAAAGATAGATAAAATTTGCATGGAACTATGCTAACATGCCTAGCCTTGATCTAGAGGTCATGGTTCACCACCTAGCTATATATCCCAAAGCAAAGCCAATGATACAAAAGCTCAGAAAAATGCATCCCCAGATAGCATTATTAGTCAAAATGGAATTACAAAAACTCCTAGATGTAGGGTTCATATGACCAATAGATTATCCATAGCGGGTATCCAATATTGTACCTATTTGATGTTGTGGTTGTGTTTTTGATATGTGGTTTTCAATGATGTCAGCACTATTAGCATTAATTCATTTGAAGTTGTATATGTCGAGGATATTGAGAAAATTGTAATGCAATGAGTTATAGGTTGTCCATGGTGAAGTGAAGTTCAGTATGTCATTTGGTGAGTTCAATACATTGATGATCAAAGGTTTTGGACTAAAGGGTTTGTTTCTGAGTGTATCTAGTTTATCCATGTCAAGTTTTAGAGATCCACATGAAGATTTGGTCGAGTTATGAAGATTTATATTTTGACAGTTTTTTTGTTGCTTCAGTTTGTGTTCCTCATTGAAGATGATGTGATTTCTGTTAGTTCAGTTGTTGTGGATGCTTCTCTAGTGATTTTGTTTGTGCTCGTGGTTGGAGATTTTCTCTTGTGTGTTCATTTTTTTCTTGTTCTTAGCTAACATGGTGTTTGTAGCATGTTGTGGATCTTTGAGAAGTAATTAATTGAAGTTTTTTCATGTTGGAGATGTTGATTTGGGTCTTCACTAAGTTGTGGCCAACCTTGGTTGATTCATATTAATAATCTTTAATGTTTTGGGTTGACAGTCTATATTCATTTTATCATTTTGTTGAAGCCAACATGTAGGGATGAAATTTCTTGTTGCGGATATATATGAGAGCAATTGTTTATTTGAATTGAAGTGTTATTCTATGTGCATGTGTGTGAATATTGATCTAAATCATTTTTAGGTAGAGCAGAGTGTGAAGAAGAGTGGAGAAAAGTGAAGAATTGTTCATGTGCTTAATAGGAACTATGATCAGGCATTAACTGATGCTAATTTATCAATTCAAATCCCTACGGATGTAATCTGATTCTTTCTGTAAGACATTGTGTCTTCCATTGGGCCATTATCTCTATTGTAATTGAGCAGTGAGCTCTAGGCAGTGTGCCTGAATTCAAGTACATTCTCCATATTTTCATTTCTTATACTTTTAATAGGGTATAATCTTGTGGACTGACATCCACCATGGTTTTTCCCCTAATAGGGTTTCCACATAAAATATCTTGGTTTTATGTGTGTTTCTGATGTGTTGATGATTTATGCTTTCATGGTTAATAATCAGATCTAAGAATAAGGTTAATAAGTTGAATAAGTTTTAAATTTTTGTGACAACTGATTCACCCCCCCTCTCAGATGTCTTCCCTTATATTTCCAACAATTGGTATTAGAGCTTAGTTCCTTGGAAGAATTTTAATAGCTTGAGGTGACCTGAGATGACAACTTACTAGAAGGATAGTCTGAGATTTGATGGAAAAAATTATTCTCTATGGAAGACTAGAATGGAGTGTCATTTCAGATGCATTGGTGAACCCTTCTAGAATATTACATGTAATAACTATTTTATTTCTCAGAATGGTCCTACTACTAGTGCTAAGATTAGAGATGTTGAGTATAATATCAGGGTGAAGGAAGCATTGTTGAGTGCCTTGACTGATTCTGAGATGAAAAATGTTATGGATCTAAAGACTACATATGAGATCTAGAAAAATTTGGAAACCTTGTATGAAGGTGATACTAATGTGAAGATTGATAAGTTGTACAGTCTGAAAGGAAAATATGAAATATAGATGAATGAACTTGTGTGTGGTATAAGATCTTTTGGTGGAAAGATAGATGAATTAGAGATTGTTGCTAAAGTGCTTAGATCCTCGCACGATTCTTACAAAGTCAATGCTAGTGCTATTGAAGAGCTCTGGCCTGTAACAAATGTAACCAGAGATATGTTGGTTGGTAAGCTTACAACTTTTGAGTTGAGTGAATTTGGTGATTCCCTTCCTAAGGTTGAATTTTCATTTAAGGATACTACTTCTGGAAGAGATAGACAACGATATGATCTAGGTGAGAGTTCATCTAGAAAGAAATTCAAGTATGAGGATGAAATAAAATAGATTGAAGAAGAAGAAAGAGAGCTGGAAGAGTTGGAAGCACTTATTGTCAAAAGAGTACCTAGAGGAAAAGGTAAGTATGAAGGAAAATTTCCTCTTAAATTTTTTTCTTGCAATAAGATAGGTCATTTTGCATCAAGGTGTCCTTTAAGAGCTCCAAAACCAAAACATAACAAGCCTAGATTTCAAAAGAAGTGTTACTATATTGCTGATGAAGGTGTGAGAGATGATGAATCTAATAAAGGAAATAGAAGTGATGATGAATGGGTATTTATTTCTATCAAGGAAAATAATCTTGTATCTACTAAATCTACTAGTTGTATAAATGTGGAGAAATCCCTAGCTACTTGAGTTGAAGAGAAAGATGAATGGGTGAGTGATAGTGGATGTTCACATCATATGAAAGGAGATAAAAGTAAGTTTGTAAGCTTTGAAAAGTATGATGGTGGTGTTGTGAGATTTGGTGATAATACAGCTAGTGTGATCCATGGCAGAGGATGCATTTCTCTTGATGGTAAGCATAATACTGATGATGTCTTGTATGTGGAAGGCTTGAAGCATAATATTTTAACTATTGGTTAGATGGTTGAAAAGGGATATAATCTTCAATTCAAGGATGAAAAGTGAAGAATATTGAGTTCTAGAAATGTAATTGCATAAGGTACAAAAACAAAAGGTAATATCTTTCACTTGAGTGCTACTAGTAAAAGTTGTTTGATTGCTCAAGTTGATGAAAGTTGGTTATGGCATAGGAGAATGTATCATGTTAACTTTGATAATATTTTCAAGATAAGTTCTACTAAGGCTATGAGAGATCTACCTAAGTTGGTGAAATCCACTAATGCCATATGCAAGGAATGTCAGTTAGGAAAGAAAACTAGAATTTCATTTTAGAGCAAAAAGCATTGTTCAAATGAATTTTTGGAGCTTGTGCATATTGATTTGTGTGGTCCCTCTAAGGTCAAAAGTTTAAAAGGTTATAGGTATTTCATGTTACTCATTGATGACTATTCTAGAATTATATGGGTTACTTTCTTAAGGGAGAAATCTGAAGCATTGGAAAAGTTCAAAATCTTTAAGGCTATGGTTGAGACAGAGACAGGTCTGAAGATTAAGTGTTTCAGATTAGATAGAAGTGGTGAATTCACTTTTGCTGAATTTAATTCTTTTTGTGAAGAACATGGAATAAAGAGATAATTATCTACACCACTAACCCCTCAACAAAATGGAGTCATGGAAAGGAAGAACATAATAATTGAATATGCTTCTAGAACAATGATGTTGGAAGGAAATTTCCCTCATATCTATTGGAGAGTTGTGAGTACTGCTGTGTACACACTCAACCGGGTACAAATCAAAGGAGATACTGGTAAGACCCCTTTTGAGCTATGGACTGGTCAAAATCCTATTGTTAAATATTTCAAGATATTTGGAAGCAAATTTTATATCAAGAGAGATGAAGATATAGGAAATTTTGATGTTAGGAGTGATTAAGGTATCTCCCTGGGTTATTCTACTAAAAGCAAGGCCTACTAGTGTTATAATAAAAGATTGAGGAAAATGGTTGAAAGTGTAAATGTCAAGGTTGATGAAGACTTAGGTACACCATCCAAAATCTATGGATATGATTCTGATGATAGTACAAACAAAGGAAAGCAAGTTCAGACTACAAATAAAGTGAAATTTATTCTGGTGGATCGAGAAAATCAAGAAGAAGAAGAAACCCATGAAATTGCAAAAGAGAGAACACAAGAGACTGAAGTTGAAGAAAATCCTAAGAAGACTCTGAGGTATGTAAGATTGAATCATTCAGAAGATCAGATTATAGGTGATAAGAACAAACGTGTCCAAACTAGGAGAAAGATTGTAGAAGAATACTGTTTGATTTCAAAGACTGAGCCTACTAGTGTGAATGAAGCATGTAAAGATGAACATTGGGTTGAAGAAATGAAAGAATAGTTAAAGAAAATTGAGAAGAATGATACATGGATTCTTGTTCCTAGACCCAAGGATAAGAATGTCATTAGAACTAAATGGGTGTTTATAAAAAAAATGAATGAGCAAGGTGAAGTGGTTAGAAACAAATCAAGACTGGTATGCAAACGATATTCACAGATGGAAAGAATTGATTTTGAAGAGACTTTTACCCTTGTTGCTAGAATTGAAGTTGTAAGATTATTTCTTGCCTATGTTGCTTACAAGAACTACAAGGTTTATTAGATGGATGTCAAGTCAGTTTTCTAAATGGTGAATTGGAAGAAGAAGTGTATGTTGAGCAACTTGGTGGATTTTAGTTAACTGATAAGGGATATATGGTGTGTTAGTTGAAGAAAGAATTGTAAGGACTTAAGCAATCTCCTAGAGCATGGTATGGTAGATTGGACAAGTATTTGTTGAAGCTTGGATTTAACAAAGGTACTGCTCATAGTAATATGTATTTCAAGATTGATCATAATAAAGATTTCTTTGTTGATGATATCATTTTTGGAGGAGATGATGGTTTGTGCATGAAGTTTGCTAATGAGATGCACAATGAATTTGAGATGTTAATGATTGGTGAGATGAAATTCTTTTTGGGATTGCAAATTACTTAGTTAGAAAAAGGGATTTTTATATCTCAGTCCAAGTATGTTAAGGAATTTTTGAAGAAGTTTGGTATGGAAGATTCAAAGCCAGTTGGTACACCCATGGTGACTAGACGCAAGTTGACAATAGAAGATGATTCTCTAAATGCAAATCAGACTAGATATAGATCAATGATTGGTGGATTGTTGTATTTAACTAAAAATAGGCCTGATATCATGAATGTTGTATGTATTGTTGCTAGATTTTAAGCTAATTTGAAGGAATCCCATGTGACTGCTGTGAAGAGAATTTTTAGATACTTGAAGGGAACAATTGACTTTGGCCTATGGTACCCTAAAGATGATGATCTTACTTTGAGTACCTTTACTGATGTTGATTGGGTAGGAGATGTAAATGATAGGAAAAGTACTAGTGGTGGAGCATTTTTCTTGGGTAAGAAGTTGATTTCATGGTTAAGTAAGAAGTAGAATGTCATTTCCTTATCTACTGCAGAGGTCGAATACATTGTTGCTGCTAACAATTGTACTCAAGTCTTGTGGATGAAAAAAATGTTGAAGGATATCAGAGTTGTGTATAATGAGCCTATTGCTATATTCTATGATAATTCAAGTGCTATTAACATATCTAAGAATCTAGTGCTACATTCAAAGACAAAGAATATATCTATTAAGTTTAACTTTTTGAGAGAAAAGGTGAGTGAAAAGGAAGTCAGACTAGAGTATGTGCCTACTAAGGAGTAGATTTCATACATCTTTATCAAATTTTTTCCTAAGGATACTTTTGAGTATCTCAAAGGGAAGTTAGGAGTGATTACCCGTCCTAATCAGAATTAAAGATGCATTGCATTACATTAGTCCATGCATTTCAAAGTCATATCTTGATCTAGATTGATGTTGTGGTGGTTGCTACTCAGGGGAGTAGTTAGATGTTTAGATGTTCAGATATGTGGTTCATATTTTGTGTGGAGCTTAGAGATATTTGTAATTGATGTCAAAGGGGGAGAAGATCATGTGAAAAACTTGTTGGAATCAGAATTAATAATGGGGGGGGGAAGATCATATGAAAGAGTTGAGGAAAACATGAGTCGAAACCGAAGGGGAGTACGTGTCAAGAGTTAGTTGCGTTGATAGTGTTTTTCACATCATGTGTTTCCTTCAATCCCAAAGGGGGAGATTTTGTGGATGTTGTGGTTGTGTTGCTGATATGTGGTTGTCATTGATGTCAACACTATTAGCATTAATTCATTTGAAGTTGTATATGTCGAGGATATTAAGAAAATTCTAATGGAATGAATTGCAGGTTGTTAGTGGTGAAATGAAGTTCAGTATGTCAGTTTTTGAGCTTAGTATGTTGATGATCAGAGGTTGTGGACTAAAGGGTTTTTTTTGAGTTTATCTAGTTTATCCACATCAAGTTTTAGAGATCTACGTGAAGATTTGGTTGAGTTATGGAGATTTATATTCTGACAGTTTTTCTATTGCTTCAATTTTTGTTCTTGATTGAAGATGATGTGATTTCAATTAGTTCAATTGTTGCAGATGCTTCTCTAGTGATTTGTGATTTTTTTGGATGCTTCTAGATCATGCTCTATCTTTGTTGCACATCCGCATTGATCGTTGTGCTCGTGGTTGGCGATTTTCTCTTGTGTGTTCATTTTTTTCTTGTTCTTGGCCAACATGGTGTTTGTAGCATGTTGTGAATCTTCAAGGAGTAATTAATTGAAGTGTTTTCATGTTGGAGATGTTGATTTGGGTCTTCACAAAGTTTTGGCCAACCTTGGTTGATTCTCATTAGTAATCTTTAATGTTTTGGGCCGATAGTCTATATTCATTTTATCATTTTGTTGAAGCTGACATGTAGGGATGAAATTTCTTGTTATGGGTATATATGAGAGTGATTGTTTATTTGAATTGAAGTGTGCTCTATGTGTATGTGTGTGAATATTGATCTAAATCATTTGAAGGTAGAGCAGAGTGGGAAGAAGAGTGAAGAAGAGTGAAGAATTGTTCATGTGCTTAATCGGAACTGTGATCAAGCATTAGCAGATGCTAATTGATCAATTCAAATCCCTACGGATGTAATCTAATTCTTTCTATAAGAAATTGTGTCTTCCATTGGGTGGTTAGCCCTATGCTCATGTTGTAATTGAGCAATGATCTCTAGGTAGTGTGCCTGAATGCAAGTGCATTTCCCATATTTTCATTTCTTATACTTTTAATAGGGTATAATCTTGTGGACTAACCTCCACCATGATTTTTCCCCTAACAGGGTTTCCATGTAAAAAAATATGTGTGCTATGTGTTTTTCTAATGTGTTGATGATTTATTCTTTCATGGTTAATAATCAGATCTAAGAATAAGGTTAATATGTTGAATAAGTTTTAAATTTATGTGACAACTAATTCACCCCTCCTCCTCTCAGTTGTCTACCTTTTTGTTTCCAACAATACCTATTTCAAATCCCACTCGAGGCATTCACATTTGCATGGACTTTAGAGACCTCAACAAATCATGTCCCAAGGATGATTTCCCTCTACCAAACATTGAAATGATTATGGATATGATGACAAGACATGAGATGTTATCATTTATGGATGGATTCTCAAGTTACAACTAGATCATGGTAGCCAAAGATGACCAACACAAAATGGCTTTCACTTGTCAATGGGGAACGTATTGCTAGAATATGATGTCATTCAGGTTAAAGAATGCAGGATCTACCTATCAAAGGGACATGACACTAATATTTCATGATATGATTCATAAAACTATGGAAGATTATGTGGATGACATACTAGCTAAGTCAAAGAAATTACAAGATCACATAGCAGCATTCGGCTCCATCTTTGATAGGTTAGAGGAATACAAAGTCAAACTCAATCTAAAGAAGTGTGTCTTCAGGGTACAGTCAGGAAATCTCCTTGGGTACATCATGTATATGATATGAATTGAGATAGATCTTTCTAAGTTCAAAGCAATCCTTGAAATGGAGGCACTGAAAACATTAAAACAACTAAGAGGCATACAAGGAAGACTCTAGTCCATTCGTCGATTCATAGCGCAACTAGCAGAAAAGGTTGTCCCATATTCTCATCTACTCCACAAGGGGGTAGCATACAAGTGGGAAGAGAAATGTGATCAGGCCTTCAACAAGATCAAGGAATATTTACTCACACACCATTTCTCATGCCACCAATTCTAGGAAAACCCTTGATCATATACATATCAACAACAACAACAGCTCTCAGTGCTCTCTTAGCACAACATGATGAAAATGGGAAAGAGAGAGCTATTTATTACATCAACTGAACCATGGTGGGACATGAGCTAAACTATACATTCATTGAGAAGGCTTGCCTAGTAGTTGTGTTCACCACACAAAATTTTAGACATTACATGCTAGCACATCAGATAAAGCTCATCTCAAAGATAGACCCCATCAAATATTTACTTTCTAAAGCAACACTTACAGGGTGGAAAACTAAATGGGTTATGATCCTAATAGAGCATGACATTGAGTATGTGGAATGCAAGGCCATTAAGGGACAATCAATTGTAGATCAACTAGCGGAGGCACCAATATACTCAGAGAATCCACTTGTATCAGAATTCCTGGATGAATCCATATTTAACCTAAATATAGCAAACCACTAGAAAATGTACTTCAATGGATCATACACACAACACGGGTCAAGTTTCAGAATCTTCTTCATCACTCCACAAAGGGATTGCATACCTAAATCATACAAGTTGTCATTTCCATGCACAAATAACATTACAAAATAAAAGGCTCTTGTCATAGGGATAAGAATTGCAGTGTAGTGACAGATAATGGCACTTAAGGTTTACAAAGACTCACAACTCATAATCAACCAAGTAAATGGTGAGTATCAAACAAAGGATGACAAGTTGAGTTCATACAAGAAATTAGTAGAAAGCTCCAAGGAGTTCTTCATTGATATCACATTTAATCAGATACCTAGAGAAAATAACAAAGCAATAGATGCAATAGCTACAATTGGGTCACTCCTAGACATCCCATGCAATGTCCCAAAGAAAGAATTCCTCATAGAGTAGCTTATCATACCAGCATTCGAGGTACTGGAGTTTGAATTTGTGTGTGAAATCATTAGCCTCGGTGATCCCTGGTATCATGATATATACACTTGAGAATAGGAGTCCTCCTCACTGACATAACCCCAAACTTAAAAAGATCCTTTGTCAAAAATTCATCCCATTTTGTCATCCTAGGAGATACCCTATACCGTAGAAGCATTGAAGGAACCCTTTTACGATGCCTAAACACTGAGGAAGCTTTGACTACCTTAACTGAGGTACATAACGACATTTGTGGTTTGAATTTGAGTGGTATGACCTTGGCCAAGAAATTGCTGAGGACTGGGTACTATTGGCCTACAATGGAAAGGGAAGCTCATGATTATGTTAGAAGGTTTTTACAGTGTCAGCAGCATAGGGATCTCATCCATGCACTAGTTCAAGAGCTCCACCCAATTATCACACGTTGGCCCTTTTCACAGTGGGGGCTCAATTTCATTGGAAAAATTACTCCCACCTCATTTAGTGGACATAAGTTCATCATCATCACCATAGAGTACTTCATGAAGTGGGTGGAAGCCATTCCCATTACCTATATTACAAGAAAGCAAATATCAAAGTTCATCCTGAACTACCTAATTTTCCGCTACAGTGTTCCTCAAGCCATTATCTCAGATAACGGGAAACCGTTCAAAAAATAGGATGTTCATGACCTATGCCACAAGTTTAATATCCAACATCACTTTTCAAATCCATACTACCCCCGGGGAAATGGCCAAGTTGAGGCTACAAATAAAACCATCTTAAAGATCCTCAAGAAAATAGTCAATGAAGTTGGTCATGATTGGAACCTCCAATTAAATCTTGCCCTATGGGCCTACCGAACAAGTATCTGCACACCAATAGGTGCCACCCTTTTCTCCCTAGTCTATGGATCAGAGGTCATCCTATCCATTGAGATCGAGCTCTCATCCCTGAGAATATCATTGCATAATCTCATCATAGATGAAGAGTATTGGGTGTCAAGATTAAACGAGCTAGAACTACTAGATGAGAGGCGCATGGATGCCTTGAATCATTTGCAAGTCTACCAAAACCATATCAAGTGGAGTTATAACAAGAAGATCAAGATTCAGACCTTCCAAGTTAGACAACTTGTGCTAAAGGAGAATCAGAAGAATGTTCCAAATCCAGATGGCAAGGGAAAATTTGAACCCAATTGGTTGGGACCCTTTGTTATCATAGCAAGTTATAAGTCAGGGGAATATCAGTTATCAATACCAAAAGGGGAACCTCTACAGGAGCCCATGAACAGCTCCCATCTTAAAAAAAATTGTCTAAACTTCCAAGATATAAATCCAAAAATTCAAAAAAATATAAAAATATAAAAAATACAAAAAAATCAGAAAAAAGGATTGCAAACAGTAAAGAAAAAAATTGTCCTCTAGTGAAAACCACTTCAGTGGCACTTTGGGAAAGTACCTTGGTGAAAACTTGGAAAATATGTGCCTTGTGTAAATAAGCACTTTTTATCCACCAGGATCACCAAGATCTCCATGACTTGTTTTGCATCAATCATCCATCGCATTCCATATCTCCTTTCATCACCCATTTGCATCTGCATCATAGCTTGATCCTATGTTTGTATCATGACCCCTCTTAGAATTACTCGGCCCATTCCCAAGGTCAGTTTGTCTTGCCTATATTAGAGTAGTCTATTGCATAGCACTGGGGATATTTTCTCATTGGATTGGATTCATGTATATTCTTGAAGTCTTTCGTAAAATCAAAAAATACAAAAACATCATAAAATCAAAAAATCCAAAAATAGGTCAAAAACTTAGTCAAAAAAAGTAAAAAACAAAGTCATCTTGTCAAAATACGGTCTTTGAGCTCTGAAAATAGGCAAGGTTGATCTTTGATCATCCCCCGAGACACTTAGGTCAGTCCTCTAGGAGTCCATCATAATAAACTGGCAATCCATTTGTTCATATCTCATCAATAATCGACTCTATGTCAGTTGAACTACGTGGTCTCTATGTGTATAACGTAGGCAAGGCTAATCTTTGATTAGCCAGCGAGGCCCCTAGGATAGGTCTTTAGGTTAGTCTCTTCGTCAAAATCTCAGAAATCCCAAAAAATTAGAAAATTTGAAAATAAAAACATTTGTAAAATCTTGAAAAATACCAAAAAACAACCTCAAAACATTTCAAAAACACCAAAAACATCCAAATATTTGAAAAATCCATCCATCCCATCTCACTTTCACTCGTAATATACATCACTCGTAATAAATCATCATCACCCTCAAACTTTGGTGAAATAGCCGGAAACAAGTCTACCAGTTCAAAAGTGAAAACTCAAACGCTAGGGTGTCAAGTCTAGGTCAGTAAGTAAACAGGTTGGTCAACTCTTGGTATCAATAGTCTATCATCCAGTTTGTCCCAAATCATCTGATAACATCATTTCTAATGCAAGAGCATCTACCAACAACAACAATTCATCCAAGGTACTTCAGACCCAAACTCAACTAGGAGAAGATCAATAAATAAATCACCTAGAATTCATTATTCATTCACCAAAATCCAACAAAAACTCACTTATCATTTCCACAAAAATCACATCATTTCACTTGAAAATCACAAGGCACCAATAAGTGAAACCACTAAATCAATATTACACATCTTTATCAGATTCAAAAACATCATAACCAACATAAAAAATGACTGTTCTAACACCAAAACCTAATTAGAGAAACTGAAACCATTCATCTTCTTCTTGATTCATCAAATCAACCTTCACGACAACTTGCCTCACAATGTAAAACATCAACAAACCATGTATCTTCATCATCAGACATCCAAGACACCTTTAACATCCCGTTTCAAGCTGAAATAAATCAATACCACTTACCAAACACTGAACCATCAAATCTTTAGTACTTGCAGTTAAGACTTCATTCTTTCACATTGAGAAATCTATGCTTAATACATCAAAACCACCATAATTTCCTTCAAAACCTTACTCAAACCATAGACACACCTTTTTTATCAGCATTTAGGCAATCTCCAAACACATTCAATCACTTAATTCATTGTTATTTAAAAACTACATTACTTTGTAGTCAAAGCAAAACATTGCTTGTAGGTCACCAAAGCACTAAATCGGGTGATACCTTTTCACTCAAAGTATCATTACAAACTCAATACATACTTAGAGGCCCATTTTGATCCAATTAAACATATCAAAAAATTTGTAGAGGTTTTTTTGTAGGAACAACCAAAATCATGACTGTTTCGTTGCCTAAACACACCAAATTAGGCCTAAATTGCAAAGGAGGTATCTTCAAATCAAATCCATTCACTCTAATACCCATAGGAAGCATTAGAATAGGTCTCAAAACTTCCATTATTCCAACTTATAGAGATTGGAAAGCTCAATAGAACACCCAATATCAAAACCCTCATTTCATGTCACTCTAACACAAGCAAAACAGGTGTTTAAAGGAAATCAACCTTACAAACATTATACCACCTTTTATATGATTCAATCATCATTGGATAGGTCTTCACCAACTTTGGAAACATTCTCCAACCACCTTGCATTATTATTCATCAATTTTCAACTTGGAACCACACTTTTCAATGAAGAAAATTCAGATTTTGCACAATTTAGAGACCTAGGGCACCATTAAATCTACCCAAGACCATGTCTTCAAGCAATGAAAAATTGAGATCACTTAAAACACATATAAAACTACCATCCTACCAATTTTCAAGAGATATCATTAGAGAAATTAAGAGATCTTGAATTTTAATTCCCTGTTGCCCTCTTAAAATATGAACTTAACCACTTGGAGTAAATTTGTAATAACTGGAGCAAAACTTAATGAAATTGAATGAAACAAAGACAAAAATTATCTAGATTCATTCCACCATCAAATATAATGACTTAAACACAATAATATGACTATAAAAGTCCGTACAACAACCTGCAAACACGTTTTACCAGTCTAAAATACAGAAAATGCAAAGTTTAAGCATACAATGGGGTTTCTAAATGATTTTATTTTTATTCAAACTTCCCTCTTTGCTTGAAAACGATGTAAAATTCCTATTTAAAGGATTTTCATCTTCCCCAATTGAAAGAAACTTTTTATTTTCCCACTTGACTCTTCATATTCTTACCTTTTTTGCATTTTACAAGTTTGGCAACTTTTGCAATTTTTGCATTTTTGCTTTTCTCATCATTTGACCTCCTAGAAACACTTAAATGAATCAAATACATAAAATATGACCACTTCATGACCTTTGGAGTATTTTTACAATTGAAACTTGATTTTTTTTCAATTTTTCCTTTTGAAGGCATTCATTGAACTAGGTGATCCTGCGCCAATGTCCTAGGATGCATCCTTCCTACAATGGACATCAACATTAGGCATCACCATAGTTTAGTCTTGGATAGAGATATGAAGAAAATTAGATTGTTTGTTTACTTGGTATTGGTCTTTTGACTTATCTTATTGCACTCATTTTAATGACCTCTTGATGATGTGCCAACAAAGGGATTTAGAGAGAAAGGGATGGGGCAATGATCATTATCTTTTTTTCTATTGTGCTTGTTGGATATTCTTGTAAAATAAACTTGGTCATGCTTACTTTGTTTGTTCTGTAGGGAGGGTGTTTTAGGTTTCTTTTTTACCATATAGGAACTCTTTCCTTTCTATGTTTTGGTCTGAGATGTTTGGAATATTTGACTGCATTTTAAATAAGGTATTGTATGCTAGGTGTGAGCAGGGGTACACCTATCTGATTGTTGAGTCAAATTCCATCACACTAGGTGCAACGCCATCCTGGTTCTTTATACCTTGATGTATCATGCCTATGTGTGTTATCAAACATAAGGTAAATAGCCCTTTTAAAAATCCCAATTCCAGATAAGCATTGCATCATCATTATCATCTTCATCTAATAAAGTCTCGTGGATCATGGACTTGTTGGATCCTCTTGTCATCATCTATTTTCTTCTTTCTTCTCTTTGCGCTAACATGGTATCATAATTGGCAATCAAACATCACTGATCCATCCATCCTACATCCAAAAACCGTCAACATGTTGCATATCATATCATATCATATAGGAAACATTGATCATCTCACATACATTGCATTTCATCATTGCATAATATAGATTGATTATTTTAAGTAACTTAAAACCATCTCATTTGAATCATCATCACATCATCCATATGTCCATATTGAACCTTTTTATCATGAGATCGACCCTCAAATCAAACTTTTCGCTTGATCTCTCAAGGGGATAGTGTACCAGTATACTTCTTTCTGCTAGGGCATCTGAAATAATCATTTTTTTTTTAAATTTTGATCTTAGCAAGGTTATTCTTTGAACCAACATAGTAGGTACATTGCTTCAAAGAGGGGCAAAATATAGACACGTAAATTATGTTGATTGATATCATGCTTCTGATCTTGATTTACTAACACCAATTCATCCTGAATCATCTCCTTTACTAACCATTTAATAAAAAAATGTTTATTTTAAATTCACCCCATTTCATTTGCTAATTAAATAAATTATTTTTATTTGATTAAATTATCATCTTCTCCTAATTAAATAAATCATTTTGTTTAATTAATCTTAATGTCCTCTTTTAATTAAATAAATCAATCTTTATTTGATTAAATCATCATATTTCCCTCTTTAACTAAATAAATCAATTTTATTTAATTAAGTCATCAATCAATCCAAAAGTCATCCCTTTAATTAAATAAATAAATTTTATTTAATTAAGCTTCTAAAGTCCTTCATTTAATTGAATAGATCAAACTCTATTTAATTAAAGCTAATATTCATTATTCCTCTCACTTTTGATTTAAATAAATCCAAATATCTAAGTCAATGTGTCAAATCAACTAATTTTCATCTAAATTAATCAAATCATGATTAATCCTAATACTAATCCTTCAAATCCTCTAGATTTTGCAACTTGTGCAAGTAAATCAATTTAATTGATTTATTAAATCTTCTATTTTCATTCAAAAAGGCATCAAGTTGGAATATTGCTCAAATTTGAAAATCTCCCCCCCAAAGGACTTGTCCATCCAACAAGACATTAAAGGTCTCTTACATGTCCTTTTCTTGAGCCAAGTGGCATTTAATTCTTCTTTCATCTCCCTCCAACATGTCACTTCTCCAATTTTGAATTTCCACCTAATGGCATTTATGTGCACATTCATCAAAATGTGCTCCACTTCTCTCCACTCACATGTTGACAAGTGGCATTATGTTATTGGTTGATGTTTTGTCTCACATTTATCCCTTTCTCTCATTCTTCCATCATTCTCTTCTACAAATAGAATGCTATATTACTAATTTTAGGGGGAGACAACTTATGCAAAGTCATTATCTTCATGTTTTGAGCAATCTCATCCATTCTCATCCACCATTTTCATAGTTTTCATCAATTTCATAGCTAGGTTATGGAAAATTTTATCATGGAGCATCATTGATCATCTTCAAGCTTGCAAGGAATTGGGAAAGGGCTATTTTTCACATCGAAATAGCACCAATTCCCCCATGGGATTGAGAGTTTGAACATTTTAATAGGATTTAATAGCTTTTCATTTGTGGTCTTCATGTTATTTCTTTTTCTTTATGTTTCAAATGAATATTATGGGGAATGATGGTTTTAACTTGCATAATGGACTAATATTGTCTTGTTTTTGTTTGTGTAGGTCTAGATCCACCATTCAGAATAGGATTTCTTTGTATATTCATGAAATTCTAAGATGACTTTGACACCAACAATGAACATGTTGCTATCTATCACTACCATGTAATCTCTATGACTTGATAAAACCATAAAGGATTAAATATTGTTAACATTATTCTTCTTCAATAATCTCAAAGGTTTCCTATAAGGCCTTTTTGTTAGGCTAAGAACATTGTGCATGCATGTTGTCATTGAAAAGACACAAGAAAGAACCAAAATATGCTATTATGATTGAATTTGAATATTTTTTCTCTAAACTTTGAATATTTTAATAATGCTTGAACAAATCCTATAAGGTTTTCTAATAAATATAATATAATTCATGAGGTGTAAATGCATAACACATAAAAAAATATTATAGGGAACTTTTGAAAATGTCTGACTAATGTGAACGAGTCCCTAAAACATCTCTTCTTCTCAACAATGCATTATATATCCTCCTTATTATCTATAATGTGGCCCTTCTAAGGATATTCTTAGTGTTCTTGTTCTTCTACACGGGAAAATATTTCTTCAACAACCTGTAATGTGGGTGAATTTTGTTTCAAGGTGTTCTTCCTATGCCATATGTGAAGCATTCCTTCAATGGAAACAACAAAAAATCCCTAATTTTTCTCACATAATGTGAGTGAAGTTAATCAATACTTAGAAAGGAGGCCACAATTTAAAAATAGAATTAAATTTTTTCCTCCTTGAGGTTTTTCCACCTATGGGGGGAAGGTGCTCTTCTTAGTCATGTAGGAAAGCTTCAACACATTAAGCTAACACTTCAAAACATTTTAGTCTACTACTTGAGCTTGCTAGAGAAATTGATGAAAATTATTAAAAAAAATGAGAAAAAATTTATAAAAAATTTTTTGGGTGTGGAATAAGATAGTCACATTCCTCTCCTATCTTGGTATTCAGTGTGTAATTCTAAATGAAAGGAGTTTCTAGTTTCCAGAAAATCAAATAATTTTAAAAAATTATAAATGTGAAGAAAACTTAGAGGCTTATTAAGGGAGAGAAGGAGTTTATCATTATTTCTAATACTTATTTTGGTGGAAGGAATTATAACATTTTATCATGAAAGAATCTATCCCAAAGATCTACAATTTGGAAAAACATATTCATAATTAGTTTCTTAATTAAAAAAGGTATGAAGTTAAATTAGGAGATGGAAAAATATTAATTTTTGTATGATTCTTGGCTCCTAATATAACCTATTGAAGATATATATTATTTATTTTCAATTATCATTGAATGTATAAATTATTTTGGAACAAAATCTAGTGACTACATTGAAGTGGTTAATGGTAAAAGACAAGGAAGAAATTGAGTCTAAAGGAGCACATCACACAAGGGGTGTTGATATGAGAGGTAAGTTGTGTTTTGAATTTCCACATACTTAGGAGCCAAAATTGTATTATTTTTAATTATTTTTACAAAATCAGGTGCCCTTGACCAAGTTTGGTTCCCTAGGCCTAGAAGCATGCCCCTAACTAGGAATTTCATCCTACACCAGTATGACCACCCTATTCCAAATGTGGTTCCCTTCACTAGGATTAATATTAGAAACATGATCATGTTGGTATATGGTGTTGTCATTGATGGAAACCCATTATAGAAATATAGAATTGTTGGTTGGAGAAGACAAAGTGTGAAATTGGCTAAGTCCCAGTGTGCACATTCAGTGTTTAGAGAATTAGTTTTGTAGTCCACATTGCTCTGCTATGCAAAATATTGTCATGTAGTTTTGAGGTGTTCATGGTATGTGTCAAAGGTTTCTATATCCAAAGTTTAAATGTTAGATGTATTCTAAAGTTGAAGATATTGTTGACAATGTATCAAGCTTAGTAACGGTAGTGTTATAGGTGTAGAGTGCATGTTGGAATGCTCTGCATTCCACTTTGGATGAATATTATGCTATATAGTTTTGACGAATTGTTAGAAGGTTTTAGATATGTGTGCACTCCAAGTGGCAAGTGGTTTGGTGGTCCATGTGTTGAGTTCTGAATGAATAGTTGGCTCATTTAGTTGTAGCTTCACCAGTTTTGACTATGATTCCAACCTAAGGGTTCTAGGGTCATGAAAAGTAACTTAAATGTATGGAGATAATTCATGGGAGTGATTATAGGTCATGCTGACCTATTTTTGTGTTGTACACATTTTGGTTCTTTCGCAAGGTGTGTGTGTTGGAGTTTTGGGCTGACAAGTTATTGGGTTGCATGTTTCATCTAATTAAGCTGACTTAATTGATGATATGAGTGTTTGTGGAATATATGCATATATATAGAAGTTCTATTCAATATGATGGTATGTGAGATATGATGCAAATTATAACGTAGAAATGTGAATGTGATCTATGATGTGAAGTGAAGTGTGAAAGGTGATAGTGGTGAAGTATGAAGTGTGCAAAATTAGTTTTCTAAGCTTAATTGGAATTGCATCTCCAACATGTTGTAGATGCATTATTAGTAGTTTATGTCCTTGGTAGTGAGACACCCTTTCTTCTATCTCTTTCTATTCCAGGAAATAATCCCTCGGTAGTGAGCCTTTGGAATTGATCCATTTTTTTTAGATAGTGAGTCCACCATTTTGTAAATCCATTGTAACTGGTTATATAATATATTGTGAGCTAATCCTCATCGTGGTTCTCTTTCAAGGATTTTCCATGTAAATATGGTGTTCTTGTGTTTATTGATGTGATGCATGATTTTATTATTTCTTTCCATTTTTGAAAGTTTGATTATATGCTTTGAATACATGTTCAAGTTAATGAAGTTAATGAATTTTAGTGAATACCAATTCAACCCCCTCTCAGTATTTCAAGTGTTCAAAATCTTATTGGAGGAATGAAGAATAATGGATATCTCTACAGTTTTGTGTTGTCATTGATGTCACCATGTTATACGGGTTGTGATTTCAAGTCTAAGCCTGTGCTTGATCTAGTATTTCCGTCTGGTATCTGAATCAGTATACAAGCTACACCCTTCAATATTTCAGTCCACAATCGTCTGCAGTTAATAGTTGTTGCATGTGGTTTTGGGAAATAGTTTATGGGTGTTGAAAGCATGTATGTTCAGGATCTCATGTGCTTCGGTGCTTGTATAGTGTATCATCATTATTATGTTGATTAATTTTTGCAATTAAGTTTATTTCTAGCTGACTTCATGAATAAGTTGTGATATGATGAATCAATTTTTGTTGTGGATATACGTGTGGCCTATCTTAGATCTATACCAACATGATAAAGTATGCTACACATTTTGATTTATTGGTTGGAAATATTTTGCAAATACCTGAAGCCAATAGTTGGTATTTTTGGTAAACAAGGAAATGCATCTAATTAGGTCGACCTAATTGATGCTTTTAGATGGATCGAGTATATATATTGGATAGGTTTGAAGATTGAGTGATGAAGAAGTTGTAGTGATTGTGAAGCTAGGAATGCAAAAAGTGCAAAGATGATGAAGTGCATTAAGTTTGTTTATTGAGCACCACTGGAACTATATCAACACTTGTTAGGTGCACTCTCTTTAGTTCATTTTGGTTGTGAAGCCAATTTTTGTTTTGTAATCTTTTGTAGGAAGTGAGCCTCCTTGTATAAGTAGTGAGCTTTTGTATCTAGATAGTGAGTCCCATTCAGGGTAGTGAGCCCTTAACAGTGAGCCTTATACATTTAGTTTTGAAATTACTTTATATTGTGAGTTAATCCTCATCATGGTTTTTCCATCATTGTGTTTTCCATGTAAAATATGGTGTTCATTGTGTTGATTTTTCTTTCTATTTTTTGCATTTCATGTTCATACTTAATAATAGAATGGTGTGGTTGTGAAATTGATAAGTGTTGAATTTTTTAGTTTAATTTTGGTGACAATTGATTCACCTCCCCCTCTCAGTTGTCATGTTCCTTTTAACAATTGGTATCAAAGCTTTGGTTCCTTGGTGTAGAGCTTAACCGCTTGAGGAAGATCCTGAAGTTTGATCAAATGGATGATAAAGAAGAACTTTGGACTGCACTTGAAGATCTTGATAAGGCAGAAAACAAAAATAGGGACTTGAAAGAAAATCTAGATGAGGCTAATGAATGTGTCTGGAAACTGAAAGAACAATTGAAGAAATTCAAGGAAAGAAAAAGAGAAGTGAGTAGCAGAAACAAGAGAGATCATCAAACTAAAAGTGCTTGTAGAAGAAAATAAGAGAATTGAATAATTTCTAAATACAATGGTGTAGAAAAAATTTGATCAATGCTCTAAACTTGAACATAAGGTAGTAAACTTGAGAATAGAACTAGAGAAGAAAAAACTCTATGAGAACAATTTAAGATCTAGCTCCGACAAGCTTGAAGAGCTACTTGCTAGACAAAAACCAAGTAAAGACAAAGGTAGCTTGGGAAATGGAATAGGTGAAAGTTCAAAGGACAATCAAAAGACTCAAGACAAAGGGAAGCATAAAATAAATTCAAAAAATTTTGCAAAGAGATCGCCTGTGAGATAGCCTAATGCACAAAGGTATCCATCTTTCAATGGTATTTTATTTTTTGTAATAAATATGGTCACAAGGAAACATAATGTAGGAGTAGGATGAAGTAGTTTCCTGGTTCTTTCTCTAGACAATGTTTTTCATTCAAGAAAGTTGTATATAAAGCTACTGAATGCAAATCTCAGGTGAGAATGATCAATCGGGTAATGATGAATAGGTTTAATGGAGGCATAATGAATCAATATTTTAATGGCTATTGCTCTACCTGCAAAAGAATTGGACACAAAACAAATCAATGTAGATCGAGAAGTAATGTAGGTAAGACTAATAAGAAAAGTGTTATCTGCTATAATTGTAACAAACCTGTACATATCTCAAAGGTTTGCAAAAGTAAAAAGGGAAAGCAGTCCACTCCGGTGGAAAAGAATGAACTCATAAATAAAATCGACAAAGAAGAGATGAAGCAAGAAATGAATAAGATATGGAGGAAGAAAGAAGAACCTAAAACTTTTCATGTGTCTATGCCCTCTTCTGATACAAACAATTCCTTCGAGAATTAGATCAAGCATGGTCTCAAAGGGAGCATTATCAGAAAACTGTAAAACCCCCTGGACGAATGGCATGTCATAGGTTGGCACAAGGATGTAATGTGAAGAATGAATAAACAAAGGTTTTGGAAAGGAAATTGGAAGAAAACATATTGGCATGCTAATTTGCAGATCAAATTAGGGATTTTTGTGTTGATAAGAATAGTTTTAGCATATTTTTGATGTTTACTGCATTTAATGTGAATTAGGGAAAATCAATGGTGTATAAGGTAAAATTTGTAAGTCTTTTTTATCACTTAAGAACTTGAAGAGTTTGAAAGGTGTCTTGGAGAGATCTCAAAGTGATTTGAAGAAATTCTAAAGAAATTACTATGGATACTCAGGAATTATTTTTCAGTTTACAAAGGGGAAGAAGGGAAAAGGAAGAAGTTTTGACTAAACAATAATGAATTCAAGAAAGATAAGCACAAAAATGGATAGATAATCGATTGGTGTCATTCCACTGAAGTTGAAAGGAGTTGAATTGAAAGAATTTGATCATAGAAAGATAAAGGAAATGGAACTAGGGCTGAAGGAAAATGAGTTACAGAGAATAAAAACCTTAGGTATGGATTTATGGGGAGAATTTACCTAGTTTGTAGATAAAGAATTCATCTTGTTCTTGTTGAGTCGATTCAAGAACAATAGTATTATATTGGAAAAACCTTATCTAATCATGAAGGAAGCGATCAAAGTGGTTACTGGTTTATGTAGTGCTAGGGATCTCCCTGGGAAGAAAACCATGAAATACAAAGATGTGGAGGAACTTACTAGCATTGATAAAGACCCTCAAGCTCTATTGATAAACACTCTTGCATATTTTGTTGTAAGGTATGTTGCATATGATATTTCTTATAAAATCTATTTCAGAAATCGTGAAGATTCAACTTTGGCTATTTTTGTATATCTTCCACACATGATGGTTAAGGAAAACAAGCAGTTTGATCAATGTAGTCTATTACTTGAAAACCTAACTGAGAATGCTTGAATGTCATTGGTTGAGGGTTATCCTTTTTGGTTTGGATCTTTGTTCGTGTGCTTGAATTTTTACTTTTTGAACTCGCTATTGGGAAGAGAAAATATTCAGTGGAAATCTGGTATTCCTATTGGGAAACAAGTTTGCAGATACTTGGAATCGTTGACAAACAATGTAAGTGTTTGCAGAACATATTTCATATCCCTAAAGAAATTTTTTTGCTCATATATGTTAGTACCTAGTTAGTCTGAAGTGGGTTCATCCTCTAGTAAGAAAGAGTTGGAAGCTATCATTGGTGAGTCCCCTTCAGAACCTAAAAAGAGAAAAAATATTGTAACAAATGTCTCGAAAGAAAAGAAGAATGAAGAAGAATTTTTTTATGGATCAAACTCCTTTGATCTATTGGATATACGGATGTTGCTAGACAAGAGTGAAATGAAGAAGATTGGTGAAATGTGGAATGTGTACTCTTCGATTGAGAAACTTAAAATTGATGATGTGCTAGTTGATTATTTGCTCAATAAGGGTATTTCAGTTTCAGATGTGTTAGATTCTTTTCCAGATGATCTAGTAGAGATTATTGAAGAGAGAACATTGTTAGAAGGACCCAAAGGTCATATGTTCAAAGCTATGCTTGACAAAAGATGTAACAAAGAAAAATAAGTGCTATCTAAACACATGAATGAGACAAAAAGAATGCATCAAAGAAACATCTAACATCTACAAGTATTGTCTCTAGTGGCCGACATCTGTTGAGAAGTTTAGAAGCAAAATTGAAGCCATTAAATCTTAGATGAATAGTATTGGAAATAATTTTGATTTCTTCAAAGACAAGGATGGAAAATAGAGAATAAGAGTTGGTGAATTGTAGGTGGGTTTGTTGACTACTTAGAGGCAAAGAGAAGATATAGTTATAACCTTCTGGCTGGTTAAGGAAGTTTTTGAGGTCCGGTTGGATCATCTCTCCAAAATTCTCTCTTATGTAGAAAATTGTGAACGACTGTGTCTATCTTCTAATCAGAAATCCTCCTCTATGCAGTTATCTTTATTGGAAGGTATGAGTGTAAGAATGAATTCGGTTGTAATTTCTTGGAAAAGGATTCTTCTGATCATAAGAGAGAGGTACAAGAAAATATTTCATGTAAAAAGCATCATTCTCATTTGAATGTTTGAAATATGAAGTTGGAATCTCTCTATATAGAAGGTTATCATATAAATATGTTTACATCCTACCTTTTGGTCTCCCTTTTCCATTGATGTTAAAGGGGGAGAGAGTCATGTGTGCGGAGAGAGTTATGTGAAGAACAACTACAGTGATAGGAGGAGAGAATGTTGTTTTTTGTAAATTTTGGCACATGTTTCCATTAATGACAAAGGGGGAGATTGTTGGAAGAATTAAGAAGAATGACTATCTCTATAATTTTGTGTTGTCATTAATGTCGCCATGTTATATGTGTTGTGATTTCAAGTCTAAGCTAGTGCTTGATCCAATATTTTGGTCCAGTATCTGAATAGGTATACAAGCTACACCCTCCCATATTTTAGTTTGCAATCCTCTACAGTTGATAGTTGATGCATGTGGTTTTGGGAAATAGTTTATGGGTGTTGAAAGAATGTATTTTTAGGATCTCTCGTGCTCTGATGCTCATAGGACATACAGGCATTATTTTGTTGATTACTTTTTCCAATTAAGTCTATTTATGGCCAACTTCATGAATAAGTTATGATATGGTGAATCAATTTTTGTTATGTAGATATATGTGTGACCTATCTTAGGTCTATTCTAACATGATAAAGTATGCTAGATGTTTTGATTTATTGGTTGGAAATATTTTGCAAATACTTGAAGCCAACAGTTGGTATTTTTGGTAAACAAGGAAATGCATCTAATTAGGCCAACCTAATTGATGCTTACGGATGGATCAAGTATATATATTGGATAGGTTTGAAGATTGAGTGATGAAGAAGTAGTCATTGTGAAGTTGTGAATGCTACATGTTTAGATTTATTGGTTGGAAATATTTTGCAAATACTTGAAGCCAACAATTGGTATTTTTGGTAAACAAGGAAATGCATCTAATTAGTCTGACCTAATTGATGCTTATAGATGGATCAAGTATATATATTGGACAGGTTTGAAGATTGAGTGATGAAGAAGCAATAGTTATTGTGAAGTTGTGAATGTGAAAAGTGCAAAGATGATGAAGTGTATTAAGTATATTTATTGATCATCACTGGAACTATATCAACACTTGTTAGGTGCACTCTCTTTAGTTCATTTTGGCTATGAAGCCAAAAAAAAAAATTGCAATATTTTGTAGTCAGTGAGCCTCCTTGTGTAAGCAGTGAGCATTTGTATCTGGACAGTGAGTCCTATTTAGGGTAGTGAACCCTTGGAATGAGCCTTATACATTTGGTTTTGAAATTAATTTATATTGTGAGTTAACCCTCACCATGGTTTTTCCCTCATTGGTTTTTCCACATAAAATCCGATGTTCATTGTGTTTATTTTGCTTTCTTCTTTCTAAATTTCATGTTCATACTTAATTACAGAATAGTTTGGTTGTGAAATTGATAAGTTTTAATGTTTTGAGTTTAATTTTGGTGACAACTAATTTACCCCCGTCTTAGTTGTCCTATGCCTTTTAACACATTTGGTACTAGAGCTTGGTTCCCTCAATTGAATTAACGACTGAGGAAGATATTGGAGGTTGAACACATGGAAACTATGAGATAACCTATTTCTTAAGAAGAAATCGTCACTAAAGTGTTTACTAAAGAAGACTATGAAGTTGATATGGAAGGAGAACTTAAATCATCCCTTGATTATCTAGATAAAGGAGAATGTGAGAATAGAGATTTGAAAGAAAATCTTAAGGATATAGATGAGTGTATCAAGAAGTTAAGGGAGGAACTCAAGAAAGCTAAAAAAATATTCAAGGAAAGAAATGAGCAACTCAAACAATCACATGAGACAATCACTAATCTAAAAGTGCAAGTTGAAGAAGGAGAAATTGTTGAAGACTGCCTGAATGCCAAATTAAAAGAAAAATCTATAAAATGTTCAAAGCTTGAAGAAGAAGTTATGTCTCTTAGGAGATATTTGTAGAAACAAAAGAGTAAAGAATATAAATTCAATAAGAGCTCCACCTTTCTTGATGAAATGATTGTAAATCAAAAGGCTTCTTAGGAAAAAGAAGGATTTCCTAGTTTGAGAAAGGAGAAATTTCAAAGGAAAATTAGTCTTGAAAAAATACCGAAAAAGAAGAATAATAAATAGAGGAAGACTTAAGATAAGAAGAGAAATATCAATTAGGCTGAGAACCAAAAGAAATATTTCAAACAACCTCCTATTAGACAACTAGCTACACAAAGGTATTCATATTTTAGTGGTTATTTTTATTCTTGCAATAATTTTGGACATAGATTAGTAGAGTGTAGAAGAAGAATGAATCAAAATGTTCAATAATTTTTTGGTCAGTGTTATACATGAAATAGATTTGTTCATAAATCTAGTGAATGTAGAAGTCGGGTGATGAATGGTTACAATAATGGTATGATGTTTCAATCATTCAATGGTTGCAATATTTATACATGAAATGGTTTTAGGCATATAAGGATTTTGAATGCAAATATAAAATGACAAGAAGTAAGTTTGTTCAACAAAAAGGTGTCATATGTCACAAATGCAATAAGCTAGGACACGTAGCTAAGTTTTGTAGAAGTACGAATGTGAAACCCTTTTTTTCACAGAAGAAGATTGTTCCAATGAAGAATATTGATCCAATGGAGATGAAGAAGGAAATGAACAAGATCTAGAAGAAATAGGAAGACAATAAGGTGAAGAATGAGTTTGTTCCAACTCTTGGTGCAGATGTTTCCTCCAAAGACTAGATAGAGAGCTTTGGCTTAGGGGGGGTTTTAGCATAAAAATTTCTAGCTCAATTATTGAAGGTGAAATGTTGATGTCTTCAATATACTATTATATGTGTTGGTTGATATTCCTAATCTATTAGTGGTATCTTTGATGTGAAATATCTTGTTATGATTTTTTTGGAGTGATTGAAGGTGCCTATGACAACACAGTAAGGGTTTTCCAACTTTTCAACCTAACTTTTTACTGCTACAATTAATGAATTTTAGTTCACTGGAAAAGAGTATTTATTTCAATTTGAGTTTTCTAAAGTCATTTGTGATTAAACATTTGAAGTGGAGAGTAGAGAAAACAAGTATTGAAGCAATTTTGAAGTCTAGTTTGAAACCCTACCAATGAATTCCAAAGGTATTTATTAGTTTCCTACAAACCCCAATTGTGTGAAGATTCAAAATGTTTACTCCTCAAGTAATTGATGTGCTCAAGTGACCAAGACCTAAATTCAAGAAGAACCCATATAAATCTATAGAGATGGACCCTAAAGGTGCATTCTGCAGGGCTTTGAGCAGCATAATGCACATAGAGGATGTGTAAATCTACATTCATATGAAGTTGGAAGTTTATGATCATTTGAAGATGGTAGAATATTGGGAGAAGATGTTGATTAGAGATGAATTTGAGATGAAGCTAGAGTATGAGAGTATAACAGAGAAGAAATTGGATGTATGGAATAATTTCCAAAAAAAAAATTATGAGGATGAGTGGGTTAAGGATGTGCTTAGTAGAATTCATGAAAAAAAAATATTGTTGAACATGCCACACATGATTAACAAAGAGGAAATTAAGGTTATAACTAGATTGTACTCTAGTTTACCAATTACAATATTGAAGGTCATGAAGAACAATGTGGTGATGAAGCTCACTAGAGAAAATTTTGACAAATGTTCCCTAGCAATAAATTACATTGATGATTTGGCAGTAAAGTATGATTTAATAGTGATAAGTTACAAGATTTTCTATGAAAACATAGAGAATTATGTATCTACCACCATAATTCATACAATTCATCAAATGGTGAAGGAATGTGAAGACATAGATTTTTGCGAGCTCCTAAGACTACATTGATGGAGAATTTGCAGAAGACAAAAGAGTCAAGGTACACATTCTGGTATTGTACACTAATTATCTACTTATTATTTTACTTTCTTAGAGAGTTTCCTAGAATAAAAAAGTGTTATATGGGATAATAGTATTCTGGTAGCTATACAAATAAGAGATCACCTAAGAAGCTTTCTAGATTTTGAGTCACAAAAGTCAACCTTGTTGGGATTCTTTAAAAAATTTCAAGACAAGATGCATGAGAGGTACAAGATTCTAGAAAGTGTTGTGTATAAATACAAGAATAACATAACTTTCATGGTGAGTAAAGACTAATTCTATATGGAAGTAGTTTAACCCAAAACATTTAGGGCTCTAGAGCTTGGCTATGAGATAATAGAAGCTGAACTTTCTAGCCTTGTAGAAGTTGTATTGAGTGAACCTAGAGATCCTATTGCCAAAAAGTTATTGAACCTATGTAGAGAAAAAGAGTCAAGTAAATCTAGAGAGGAGAAAGACATTGTAGAGAATGTTGAGAAGATGAAAGATAAGTTGGAGGAGATGGTGAACTCACCCAAGGGTTATGAGAAGAAATATAAATCCACATATGTTGCTCCATTGGGTACTCCAAGTAAGAGAAGGTTAGCCAGGACCTTTTCCCCCTCTCCTGATGTTCCTAAGTCCTCTAGAAAAAATCCTATAGGGATTTCCAAGAAGAAAGAAACATCTAGAACCCCTAATACATATAAGACTCCTAAGAGGAGAAGGATATAAAAAATAAGTAGGGAGAAGTACATTAGCTTAAAGATGAATAAGATGAAGAAGAGGAGAAACCACAATTGGTCTTGAAGAAGAAAGTTTGGCAAGTCTCTCAGGAGACTTGTGTAAAAAGAGAAAAATTTGATGTGGTAGACACAAAAAGTTAAGAGGAAGTGGAAACAGAAAGAAAGATTTTATTTTTCAAAGAAGAGAAAAGAGTTTTAAAAAGAAAAAGAAAAAACACCTATAGATAAGGGAAAGAAGAAATAGTGGATTCATCCAGTTAAGGATTGTAGTCCCATGAAGTTAGATTCTTTGTTTAGTGGTATTGCAAAGTTTTGTATGCTTAAGGAAATCACTAAAATGTTTCCAGATGCAAATGAAGACAAGGAAAAAATAGAAGAGGCTATAGTAAAATAGATGGTAACACTTTATACCAGCCTAGATAAGATAGAGGATCAATTTCCAAATAATCTAAAAGGTGTGTTGAATGAAAGAAGAAAATAATATATTCAAGAAGATTCAAAGATAAAGGCATTTTCCTTGGATAATATTGGTTCCTTACTATCTCATCAAGATAGATGCAAGCTGTCTAAGTTGTATAGCAATAAATTTAGGTCAAAAAAAAGAGTTAACACTCTTATGATTAGGGACAAGGAATATATTGAGATGCTTGGGAAAGAGACACTCCAAAAGGTTTAAGAGCTTTCTAAAAAGTTGGGAGCCTCTCAAGAAAATGCAGATCAAATGCAGGATGACAATCCCCTTCTAGAAATCAATGAGCCTATTGTAGAACAACATGATTATGAAATTGGAAAATAAGATATGCTAATTGATAACACCCCTCTATTTGTGGAGAATATTATTGATGAAGAGAAGGAAGATGATAATCAGGATGTCCCTGAGAAGGATGAGGCTCAAGATGAACAAAATTTTCCCCCTTTGGATAAGAAGACAGACATCAAGTAGAATAAAGAAGACATGCAAGGTCCCTCAGGGAAGACAAAAGCACAAAAAGAAAAAAAATTACCTCTAGTAGATGAGAATGTTGTAGAAGAGTGCTCTAGTAGTGGTGATAAGGAGAAGATTGAGGTAAAGAAATAAGACACTTTTCCTTCTCTAGAAGTAGAGAAGAATAGTAAAGAATGTTATGGTAGTGGAGAAAAGGAGAGGAGTTAGAAAACGGAAGAAGAAAGTACAAAAACTAATGGTGAATCCTTTAGATCCTCTAGATATTCACTGAAAGACCTTTTGGACAAGCAATTACAATTTGAACTAGTAGTTTCTGCATAGCTCATGCAAATTCCCATGTAACAAGGTCAGGTGGACCTAGATAATATCTCCCCTTTGCACAAATTGTAGCTTGGTGATATATTCCATACCTCTGCTAGGAAGGAAATTCTATGAACACACCAAAAGAGTGCAAATTTGGTAGATGAAGTAGTGAAGGTGTTGTAGGAAGGTATTCCTAGAATATCTATTGACAATTTTTTATCTAATGTGCAAAAATTGTAATTATTGCTTGATTCTTTTAAGGATTTTTCTATTGGTTTAGAAGAAAAGATAGAGAATGAAATGGATAATAGTATCAAAGATAAGAGGTTAGTATAATTTTTTGATAAGTGTGGTACTACACATGCTAAGTTGCAAGGAAATATGGATGTCATGAAGTGTTTGGATGAAGTCAAATAATTATTTCAGTTTTGTTTGAAGTGGCCTATTACTAAAAGGAGCATCAAGAATCAAATGGACTCAATTGAGTCACAAATTACTCAAGCTTCAGGAGTTTATGATCTAGTGAATGATGCAGATGGAGCAACAAGAGCTATCATTGAAATATGCATGGTCAATTATTTATTCTAGAAGAACAAAAGGAGAAAATAATAATGCAATATGGTTATCTTAGAGATATGGTAAGTGTGTGGCTTACCCCTTTGACTAGATTTTTAGCTAATGTTGAGAAGGTGGTGAAAATTAATCTAGTGCCCAATTCTCTAGAAGAAGGAGAAGACCTCCATATTCAATTTTAAAATAAGTTCCATATACTTTCCTTTGATAAGAAGCACTATGAGGTTACAAAGAAAGACTGGGAGGAACACCTTGCTAAGTTGAAGGAGTCTTATAAGGGTAAAGTTGTACAATTTTTCTCTATATATATATTTTTCTAATTTCAATGGAAATATGGGGGAGTGGTTGACGGTGTTGAAGTTCATGTTTTGTCATTGTTATGGGGATCCAATTTCATGTAAATATTTAACTAAGGGGAAGATTATTGGAGAAGTTTGGTGAGTATAGAAGAGAAGTATCTTTTTGGTACCCTTTACCCTTGATATCAAAGGGGGAGAATGTTTTATAGAAGTAGCTTTGGAAGTGTGTTGTAATCAATGATAAAGGTGGAGATTATTGGCAACATGAACATGTTGGTATATGGTGTTTTTTTTATGGCAACCCATTGTAGAAATACGTAAGTGTTGGTCTGGAGAAGATTGAGTGTGAAATTTTCTAAGTCCCAATGTACACATTCAGTGTTCAAAGAAAAAAATTAATGGTCCACATTGCTCTGCTATGTAGAATATTTTCATGTGGTTTTTATGTGTTCATGGTATGTTTTCAAGGTGCCTAGATCCAAAGTTTCAAGATTTTATGTCTTCTGCAGTTGAAGATATTGTTGAAAATGTATTAGGTTTAGTAATGGGAGTGTTACAGTTGTAGAGTACATGTTGGAATGCTTCACATTCCACCATAGATGAATATTATGATTTTCAATTTTGAGGAAGTATTGGAAGGTGTCAATTTTTTTGCACTCTAAGTGGCAAGTGGTTTGCTAGTGCACGAGTGGAGTTGTGAATGAACAATTTGCTGAAGACTTCAGTTGTTGGCAACATGAGCATGATGATGTATATTATGGAGAGATTGTTGAATAAAGATATTTTTGAAGATTGATGAGAATGATTGTGCATACTTTTTTCATTGATGGAAACCAATTATAGAGATGCAGTATTGTTGGTTCAGAGAATACCAAATGTCTTACAAATTTTCTAAGTCCTAATGTATAGTTTTGAGTGTGTAATGAATCAATTTTAAGATCTGTATTGCTCTGCTACGAATAATCTAGTCATAGAGTTTTGAGGTGATGTTGGTGCATGTTGAAGGTGTCTTAATTAGAATATTCAAGCATGTATGTTTTATGCATTGAAGATAATGTTGATAGAGTATTCACTCTATAACGGTAGTGTTATTAGTATAGAGTGTATACTGTAATGCTCTGCATTCCACTATGGATGAATATTTTGTTGTGCAGGTTTTAGGAAGTGTTTGAGGATTTCATTACTGTGTGTGCTCCAAGTGGAAAGTATTTTAGCAGTCCACGTGTTGAGTTGTGAGTGAACAATTGGTTCATTCATTGTTAATTCATTGCTTTTACTATATGGTGCTGACCTAACTTGGTTTTGGGGTCGTGCAGAGTTGAGGTATATAGGGAGTGGATTTATGAGAATAATTATGGGTCATGCTAGCCTATTTTGAGGTGTAAAATTTTTGGTTTGTTTCACAAGACTTGTGTGTTGGTGTTTTGAGCTGACAAGTTATGTAGTGTATGGTACATCTAATTAGGCCAACCTAATTGATGTTTTGGATAGTTGTGGTATATATACAAGGTTCATTCATGGTGTGAATGTGTGGATAGAGTGTGAAGAGTGTGTGTACAATATCTAGTGTAGAGGAGTGTAAATTATAGTTGTCATGAAGTATGAAGTGTGTTAAGTCAATTTTTTGAGCTTCATTGGAACTATATCTTCAACATATATTAGATGCATTGTCAGCATATCATTTTTGCAATGAACCACCCTTTCTTCTATATCTCTCCATTCTAGGCACTGAGCCATTGGTAGTAAGTCATTCTCTCTTTTTGAGAACTAAAATCAACCTTTGATGATCTGGATAAAGCTAAAAATAAAGATATAAAAAATGATTTTAATGACACAAATGAGTGTATCAAGAAGTTGAGAGAGAAACTCAAGAAAACTACAGAAAGTCAAGGAAACAAATGAGCAACTCAAGCAATCAAATAAGACTGTCACTAGTTTGAAAGTGCAAGTTGAAGAAAGTAATAGAGTTGAAGACTATTTGAGTGCAAAATTGAGAGATAAATATAAAGAATGTGAAAATATCAAACAAGAGATTGTAACTTTGAGATGAGATCTAGAAAAAAAAGATTGAAGATGGAAAGTTCAAGAATATTTCCACCCTGCTTGATGAAATGATTGCAAATCAAAAGGCTTCTAAAGAAAAATGAGTATTAGGGTTTCAAAAAGGAGAAATTTTGAAGGAGAATCAAAGTTCAAAAAATTTTGAAAAGAAGAATGAGAAGAAGAACACTGTCAAACAAATCTATAAATAGAAGAAATATTTCAAAATACCTCCTATCAGACAACCTACTATACAAGGGTATTCATCTATTAATGTTTACTATTATTCTTGCAATAAGGTTGGACATAGACCTATAGAATATAGAAGCAGAATGAATCAAAATGGTCAATCCTTTTTTGGTCAATGCTTTACATGTAATAGATTTGGTCATAAATCTATTGAATGAAGAAATAAAATGATGAGTGGTTACAATAGTGGTATTATGTTTCAATATTTCAATGGTTATTTTTATACATGCAATGGATTTAGGCACAAGGATTTTGAATGTAGATCTAAAATTGAAAGAAGCAAGGTTTTTTAGAAAAAAGGTGTCATATGTCACAAATGTAGCAAATGAGGACACATAGCTAATTTTTTTAGATGCAAGAATGTGAGACCCTATGTTTCAAAAAAGATGACTGATCTAGTAGAGAAAAAGATTGATCTAGTTGATATGAAGAAGGAAATTAACAAGATCTATAAAAGGAAAGAAGAAAGTGAAGTGAAAAGTGAGTTTGTGTCATCCCTTGATGCAGAAGGTTCCCTTCAAAAACTAGATGAAGAGCTTTGGCTTAGGGGGATTTTTAGTAGAAAATATTATATCCCCTACCAAAGATATGGTGTTTATTCCTTCAACATAGTTGTACATGTGTAGATCAACATGGCTGATTTGTTGATAGTATTTCTAGTATGAAATTTCGTGTTGCAGAGATTTGTGAAGTGATTGAAGGTATCTATGATAACATATTGAAGGTTTACTAGCTTTTTGACCTAACTAATTTAGAGCGGGGTGGATTACCTCTACACTAACTCAACTAATAAAATTTTCAATATTAGCACCCAACTCCATCCCCTACTCCTACAAACAATAAAAACATTGAAAACATTCTACCTACATCCATTCTACTGATTATCAGGCCTTTTCACCAATGGAATGGGCCAAAAACCATTTTTATTAAATCAAACCCTCCTTAAATAGGGTCTCTAGCTATTTGCAGCAAAATTTCTCTAACTCTCTCCTAAATTAATGAAAATGGATGAAATCAATTGCAAATGATAGAATATTTAGTCCAACATCAATCCCAATACAGTTTAGAACATTTCCAGGCTATACGGGACTATACTATCCTATGTAGCAGCAAGAAATCAATGGAAAACATAGAAAACATAGTATATTTTATTGCTTGATCACCAAAACCAGCACTAGAAGCTTTCCTCTACCACAACAAGGAATATTTAAATATGTACAAAGCGAAAACAACCATTTTCCAGCTACCTTTTGAATTCCAATGGTTCAACTTCTCAAAAAACCAAAAATGCAAAAGTTGCTTGTGCAACTTTTGCAACTTTTTACATTTCAACAAATTGACCAAAACTAGACCCATAAGACCCTATTCAATCCCTTACACACATGAAAATGGTCCAAAGGACCTTATGCATCAAAGAAACACAAAAACCAAAACAATGCATGAAATCTCATGGGTGCTCCTACACCATACTCCTGGGAAAGACAAAATATCAAGTTCCACTTGAGAGAAAATCTTCAACTATTGCACCATGCTTTTTGATGTCTTCCTCTATCATCCAAGTGGCATCCTCCATGGGAAGGCCCTTCCACTTCACCAAATACTGATAATACACTTTTTTCCTTATCTTTTTGGCTTCTTTTGTATCCATAATGCACTTCATCTTTAAAGGTTGACTTGGTGGAAAATCTCTAATCCAATCTTCATCTAGAACCTTTGATGTGCCTACATCCTTACCTGAAATCACAACCCCTTTATAAGGGTATAGGTCAAAAACATTAAAAATGGGAGAAATAACAACTCTAGAAGGGAGTTCTATCTTATATGCATTTGTTCCAAATTTATGGACCACCCTACATGGCCCTATCTTTTTCATTTGTCGCTTGGAGTACATACCCTTAGGAATTATTTCTTTCCTCAAATGAGCTAAGACTAGATGTCCAACTTTGAAGTGAACTCTCCTTTTCCTATCAATATCATGCTTGTATTTGTCTATGCTCTTTTAGAGATTGTCTTTGACCTGGTGGTGGATTTCCTTCATGGTAACTGCAAAATCCTCACCCTCAACACTCCTTCTTTCCATTCCACTCACATCTCTCAGTTCAAACACCCCTCTAGGTTGCAATCCATACACAATCTCAAAAGGGATTTTACCAACACTTCAGTTCAAAGAATCATTTTATGCAAACTTAGCTTGGGGTAGGATAAGATCCCTTTGTGTTGAGTTTTCATTTTTTAAGCATCTAAGGAGGTTTACAAGGCTCCTATTCACTACTCCAGTCTGACCATCAGTTTAGGGGTGATAGGCAGAGCTAAAAGTCAAATTTGTGCCTAACTTCTTCTAGAGGGTTCTCCAAAAGTAACCCACAAATTTATTGTCCCTGTTTGAAACAATTGTTAAAGGTAATCCATGAATCTTGACCTCCTCCTTGAAGAACAACCCTGCAATGTATGAGGAATCATTTGTACTCTTACATGGTATAAACTATGCCATTTTACTAAACTAGTCCACCACAACAAACACTGATTCAAAGCCTCTTTGGGTCCTAGGAAACCCCATCACAAAATCCATGTTGATGGACTCCCAAGGTCTATTTGGGATTGGAAACAATTGATATAGACCAAAAATTTTACTACAACCTTTGTCCCTTTAACAAACAACACACTTCTCTACAAATTTTCCCACATCACTTTGCATCTTGAGCCAATAATAGTGCCTTCTGACCTATTTCAAAGTCTTGTTAACACCAAAGTGACCTATACGGCTTCCACTATGATTCTCCTTAATAAAATTATCTCTCATAGGGAATTTGGGAATACAAAGTTGAGCCCCCTTAAATAGTAATCCTTCTTGAATAAGAAAAATTAGAATTCTATTCATGAAAAGTGCCATTGAACTAATTAAAAGAAGCATAAATCTCTTTCAAATCATCATCCTCTACTTACATACCTTTTAGAGCATCAATTACCACACTCTGTAACTGAACTTCTTGGATCAACAATGTCCTCCTGCTCAAAGCATCTGCCAACTTCTTTGACTACCCCTTCTTATGCTTGTTGGTGAAGGTGAACCTTTGTAGGTACTCCACCCACTTCACATGTCTATGGATGAGTTTGTCTTGGCTGTTTAGAAATTGCAAAGCATGATTGTCAATAAAAATAATGAATTCTTTAGGAAGGAGATAGTGTCTCCAATTCTTTAATGATTGCACCATAGTATACAACTCCAAGTCATAAGATGAATATTTTTTATTTTCCTCATTGAGCTTCTCACTAAAGAAAGCAACAAGCCTACCCTCTTGGCTCTACACTACCCCAATTGCATACCCACTTGCATCACATTCAATGGTGAAAACTTTGTTAAATTCGAGCAATGATAAGATAGGTTTTTGTGCTACCCTTTGTTTTAGATATTGGAAACTCTTTTCTGCCTTATTAGACCATACAAACTTCTTTCTTTTATCCCCTTTTATTGTGTCAATGATTGGAGAACATATGTGACTAAAATTCTTAACAAATTTCCTATAAAAATTGACTAGGTCATGGAAACTTCTTACCTCACTTAATGATGTTGGAGTAGGCCAATTGAGAATTGCTTCCACCTTACTAGAATCCATCTTTAAAGAGCCTTTTGAGATCACAAAGCCAAGACATACCAATTCTTCCTTCATCAATTCACACTTCTTCAAATTTATTATCAGCTTTTCATCATTCTACCTATCATCCCTTCACAAATAGACCCAAATCCTTGTAGTACTTCAAAAAGACAAAACTTGGCACAACATTCAAGGGAGACTTGATATCCACAAAGTGAGCATAGATTCAGATATCCTTTTGGGATTTACAACACATACTAAGAAATCAAATAGGGCTCATTTGTACAAAAACCATCAAAATTTGGCAACTTTCTCTTAAAACCTTAAAACATGGGAGCAACAAATTGGGGTCTTTTGGTCATAATTTTTAGTACATACATGATACCACAAATGTAAACATAGTTTCAGACACCCATTTGTACCTTATAAAACTTATCTCAAAATCAAGGTAGGTTACTTTGGACAAAAACCTTCAAAAACTAATTTTTTTGCTCACTTTTACCCTAACTAGGGTTTTAAGTTGCCCGAGGTAAAATGGCTCTAACTTTCTTGAAACTTAATGAATTTGAGTGCTACAAAAAGGAGAATAAATAATATTCATAGAACCAACAATTCCAATAGGTTTCAGGCCATGGTGAGGCTATAAAAGTCTGTACCATTCATTAGCACAGAGAAAAATGTTATAAAATGTAGAAAATTGAGATGTTTTTCCATTCTCCTTCCAAACTTCATGAACAACCTCTCCAGCCTTGGATTCAAACCTTAAAGGAATTTTTAAACATGTACCAACCATTTACAACTAATTTTTTTAGTTAAAATTGTCCAACTTCTGTCATTTACAACTTATGACTCTTCACATTCCATGTGTTTACAACTTTGACTACATTTGTGCAACTTTTTACAAGTTTTACATCTAGATTATAACCAATGACCAAGACCACTAATTGGGCCCCAAAAGAGATGAAAATGGTCTAAAGTACCTTATTACATCAAAGAAACACAAAAACCAAAACAATGCATGAAGTCTCATGGGTGCTCTTGCACCACTAACTTTGTCAACTACAATCAATGCATTTTTAGGCCATCAAAAAGATGCTTATATGTGATTTCATATTTGTGATCAAGTATTTGAAGATTTAATAGTAGAGAAAAAGTGATTTCAAGTTTTTTGTGGAAGAACCTACTAGTGAAGAAATTACAAGGTATTTATTAATTCCTACTAAACCCTAGTTTTAGAAGTGATTCAAGATGCTTATTCCACAAGTAATTGATGTCTTGAAGTGGCCAATACCTAAGTTTAAGAAGCACCCTTATAAATAAACTGAGACAAACCATGAAGGAGCATTTTTTATGGTCCCATAGGGTGTGATGCACACAAAGGATGTGCAGATGCACATTCACACAAAAATGGAAGAATATGATCACACAAAGATTGTGAAATACTGGGTTAATGAGCTAACAGGAAATGATTTTTTATTGAAACCTGAATATGAGAGTTTGACAAAGAAGAAATTAGATGTTTGGAATAGTTTCCCCAATTTTTTTTATGAGGATGAGTGGGTCAAGCATGTGCTCGGTAGAATTGATGATAAGTTCATGTGGTTGGACATGCCACACATGATAAACAAGGAAACAATTATGGGGTTATGTTCAAATAAACCTATTTTGAAAATAAAGGCAATTAAGAATGAAATGGTAATGAATCTTACCCATGTGAAATTTGACAAACGTTTCTTAACAATGGAGGATATTGATGATCCAATGGTAAAATATGCTTTGATGATGATTAGGTATAGGATATTTTATACCAATAGAGAGAACTTTGTGTCATTTATCACTATTCATATTGCTCACCAGATGGTGAAAGAAGGTCTAGATATTGATTTGTGAAAACACCTAGGATAATAGTTGATGGAGAATCTTGAAAAGACCAAGGAATCTCAGTACCCCTTCTAGTATGGTACCCTAATCATATGTTTCTTGTTTTACTTTCTTAGAGAAGTCCCTGGTACAAATAATATTGTGTGGTTAGACAATATTCTAGTTGCTATTAAGATTAAAGACCACTTAAGAAGGTTAGGGAATTTAGAAACCTGAAAAACCATGTTGTGGGGTTTCTTCAATACTTTTCAAGGAAAAATCTAAGAGAGAGAAATGATATCGACAAAAATTGTTCATAAATAGAAGAATGATATAACCTTCATCATTAGTAGAGATCACTACATTATGGAAGTAGTTGAACCCAAAATAGTTTGGGTTCCAAATCTTGGGTATGAAGTAACTAAAGAAGAGCTTACAGATTTTGCTAAAGTTATGATGAGAAATCCAAGATATCCATCTGGATAGATTTGGCACATTTCCAAAGAAATCTAGTAGAGTGAATTTGGTGAAGAACAACAAGGAAATTGAGAAGAATGTGGAGAAGATGAAAGCATAGTTGGAAGAGATAGTGAACCCTCCCAAGGATTTTGTGAAAAAATAAAGGCCACATATTTTTCTCCATAAGGGTACAAGAAGGTTTGTTAAGACCTCTACACCCTCTCCAACTATTCCTAAATCCTCCAGAAAAAAAGGTTGTAGCAAGTTCAAAGAATAAAGAAGCATTTGTCCCATTTTTTAAACAAATGCCTCCTAAGAGGAGAAGAAAAGAAAATTCCACCAAAGAAAACTATATCAACTATGAGGATGAAGAGAATATAGAAGAGGAAGGACCACCATTGGTTTTAAAGAGGAAGAAGTCTCAAGTCTAAATAGAAGAGACTAGTGCAAAGAAGATAAAGGTTACTATTGTAGATATTGAAAGTGAAGAGGAGGTGCAAAAAGAAAATAAAGGTTTTTTGATTTAGAGAAGAGAAAAGGGTTTAGTAGAAGGAGAAAAATATCCTAAAGGAAAGGGGAAGAAGAAAGAAAAGACCCCTCTAATAAGGGAGCATAGCCCCTTGAAGTTTGAATCTTTTTTTAATACTATTTTAGAATTTGTTCTCTTGGAAGAGATAGCTAAAATGTATCTAGAATCTAATAATGAAGATAAGGTAACCATTGAAGAAGCCATCGTTAAGAAAATGTTAATTTTTTACAATGGATTAGATAAAATTGATGATAAATTGCTTGATCTAAATAATATTTTAACTACAAGAAGACAAGAAGCCATTGAAGAAGATGTGAAGATAAAGGAATTTTCCTTGGAGAATATTGGTTCTCTAATATATGAGGAAATATGAAAATTTGTGTAAAATGTACAATAGAAAAAAACAAAGAGTTAACACTCTAATGAGAAAAGAGAAGAAGACATTGGAATAATGAAGAATGAGACTCTACAGAAGGTTGAAGAACTTGAAAAGGGGTTGAGAGTCCCTCCAAATAGTGAAGAAAAAATGCAAAATGATACATCTATCTTAAAAGAAATGAGCTCGATAATGCACAACATGAGCACATACTTGAAGACGAGAATGTAGAAGAAAATATGGTTATAGATTATATCCCTATAGTGGTGAAGAATGTTGTTGGTGAAGAAAATAATGATTATATGTAGGATTCCCTAGAGAAAGAGGAAGCTCAAAATGAGAAATATTATCCCTCTCAGAATATGTAGAAGGATAAGGAGCAAAAAGAAGAGGAAATCACAAAGAATTATGAGGCATAAAAGTATGAAAACTTTCCTCCATTGAATAATGAGAAGCCTGCCGAAGAAGAAAAGAATGCAAAAGAAATCTCAAGTAGTGGAGAGAAGGAGAAAGATAAAGAAGAAAGTGTAGAAATTTTTGGTGAATCCTCTATAGCCTATGGTGATTCTTTAAATGATTTGTTAGATCCACAATTACAACTTCAACTGGCGGTTTCTGTATAGCTCCTATGGATACCCATGAAACAAGGACAAGTTGATATGAGCAAGATTTCTCCCCTACACAAAATATAGCTTGGTGATGCATTATATGGCTCTGCAAGGAAGGAAATATTGCAAACCCACCAAAAGAGTGTAAAATAAATTGAACAAGCTATTAATTTTCTATAAGAAGTTATTCATGGTACAACTATTGATGATTCTTTGTCTGGTGCAAAAGTTGAAGGTGTTGTTAGATTCCTTTACGGATTATTCTACCAGTCTAGAAGAGAAATTGAAAAAATAAATGGAAAAGAAGTTCAATTATAGGAGATTGACCAAAGTATCTGATAAGTGGAGTGTTGCACATAAAAAGTTGCAAGAAAAATTGAAAGACGTTTAGAAATTATTGAATGAAGAAAAAGTTTTTGTAAGCTTTTCATAAAATGGCCTAATTCTACAAGGAGCATAAAAGACCAAATGGACTCAATAGATCCACAAATGGCCCAAGCCTCTAGTACATATGATCAAACTAATGATGCAAATTGTGCAACAAGGGAAGCAATAGAGAATCTACATGGAAAGTTCTTCCTACTACAAGAGAAGAAAGAAAAGATCATTATGTCGTATAGTCAACTTAGGGACTTTGTGAGTGCAAATCTTACAACTTTGATGGGAGTGTTAAGAAAGTGTATATAAGATGGAAAAAAAGAATCTGGTGCCCAATACCCTAGATGAAGGATGAGATCTCCTTATTCAGTTTGAGAATCAATGCAGTATACTTTCCTTCACCAAGAAGGTTTGGGAGATAGGAAAGAAGGATTGGGAGGCACACCTTGGGAAATTGAAAGTGTCTAAAAAGGGTATTTAACCCTCTAATAGCTAAAGATATACATATTTGTTTTGTTTCTGCATTTTCTAATTCCTAAGTGCATATGCAAAAGTAGTAGATAATCTTGTACATTTTTTTGTCATTTTTAAAGGATAAAATTTTTAGGGGAAGCCACTCTAATGTAAATTGTTGGATAAGGGTTGAGTATAGGAGAGAAGCAATAAGGGCGAGTTACTCTCTCATGTATATACTTATGTCAGTTAAAGGGGATTAGTTTTAAAAGTTTGATGCTATGACCCTTTTCCCTTGATTTCAAAGGGGAAGATTAGTAAAGGTGGAGAGTAGTTGGAGAATTTTGAATAGTTTTGAAAAGTGATATCATGTTTTCATCAATGAAAAAGGGGAGATTGTTGAAGACTTGGGTTGTTGGAAATATGAGCATGATGATGTATAGTGTGGAGATATTGTTCAATGGAGAGATTGTTGAAGATTGATGAAAATGATAATGTGTGGTATTTTCATTGATGGAAACCCATTGCAGATATACAATATTGTTGGTTTGAAGAAGATCAAATGTTTTGTAGATTTTCCTAGTCCCGATGTATAGTTTTCAATGTTCAATGAACCAGTTTTGAGATCTCCATTACTCCGCTATGAAGAATCTATTCGCGTGGTTTTGAGATGATGTAGGTGCATGTAGAAGGTGTCTTAATATAATGATTTAATCCTATATTACTTCCATAGTCAAAGATAATGTTGATAGAGTATCGACTTTGTAATGGCAATGTTACTAGTAACAAATGTATGTTGGAATGCTTTGTATTCCACCATAGATGAATATTTTTCTATGTGGGTCTAAGGAAGTGTTTGAGGATGTCAATAGTGTGTGCACACTCCAAGTGGCAATTTTTTTGGTGGTTCACATGTTCAATTGTGAGTGAATAGTTTGTTCATTCATTGTTACTTCACTTGTTTTGCTATAGGGTGTTGGCCTAAAGGTTTTGGGGTCGTGTAAAGTTGAGGTATGTAAGGAGTGAATTTATGGGAGTAATTATGGGTCATGAAAACCTATTATGAGGTGTACACAATTTGGTTTGTTTCACAAGGTGTGTGTTTTGGTGTTTTGAGCTAACAGGTAATGTGGTACACACTGCATCTAATTAGGTCGACCTAATTGATATTTTGGATAGTTGTGGTATATATGCAAGGTTGATTCATTATGTGAATGTTTGTGTGATATATAGTGCAAAGAAGTGTGAATTATAGTTATGGTGAAGTATGAAGTGTCTTAGGTCAATTTTCTGAGCTTCTCAGCATTTTGTATCAAACATTGAACCCCTTAGTAGTAAGCCACCGACAATGAGCCATTCTCTCTTTTTTGGAAAATGAATCCACCATTTTGTATCAGACATTGTAATTGGATATAATATATTGTGAACTAATGCTCAACATGGTTTTTCCCTTTCAATGGTTTTCTACGTAAATTTGGTGCTCTTGTGTTCCTTGATGTGATGCATTCTTTATATGTTCCTTTCATTTATTGTAAGTTAAATATGATGCTTTGAATGAATGTTTGAATTGAAAAAGTTAATGAGATTTAGTGAATACCAATTCACCACCCTTACAGCATTTTGAGTGTCCAACAGAGTTGGCTTATTCAGTTGTAGCTTCACCAATTTTGATTGTGATGCTAACCTAAGGGTTTTGGGGTCCTGTGGACTTAATTTATGTATGGAGAAGATTCATGGGAGTGGTTATAGTTTATGACAAGTTATTTTTGTGTTTTACACATTTTTGTTTCTCTTTTAAGGCATGTGTGTTGGAGTTTTAGGCCAAAAACTTATTAGGTTGCACATTTCATCTAATTAGGCCAACCTAATTTATTTTATGAATGTTTGTGGAATATATGCATATATGTAGATGTTCTATTCAATGTGATGGTATGTGAGATTGGATGTGATTTGTAATGTGGACATGCAAATGTGAGATGTGATGTAAAGTCAAGTGCAAAAGGTGATAGTGGTGAAGTATGAAGTGTGAAAAATTAGTTTTCTGCGCTTAATTAGAACTACATCTCCAACATGTTGTAGATGCATTATTAGTAGGTCATCTTTGGTAGTGAGCCACCTTTTATTGTATCTCCTTCTATTCTAAATATTTATCCCTTGGCAGTGAGCCTCTAGCAATGAGCCATTATTTTTGGACAATGAGTCCTTAGACAGTGAGTCCACCATTCTATAAATGCATTATAACCAGTTATAATATATCATGGGACAATCCTCACCATATTTTTTCCCTTTCAATGGTTTTCCATGTAAATTCGGTGTTCTTTTGTTTATTGATGTGATGCATGCTCTAATTTTTCCTTTCCATTTCTACAAGTTTGATGACATGCTTTGAATACATGTTCAAGTTGATGAAGTTAATGAATTTTAGTGAATATTGATTCACCCCCCTCTTAGTATTTTGAATGTTCAAAACTTAGTACTTATTTTACTTTGATGTGTCATTTGATACATAAAATAATGAGAGTGAATGTTGTTTATTTACAAGTACCAACACACATGTGGGAGCACCAAAGGATCTGTTATATATCCTATTGTGTGGCCATGCATTTTTACTTTCCATAGCCAAGAAAATTTACTTATGAGAGGTTGGTTTACTATAGATTCTTTCCATTCCCACCATGAATTTCCATGATGTTATATTAATGCTACTCAGAGAGTGATGGGATGCAAACTACATTACCTTTTTCCTACTAATTAGAGAGATGGAACTTTCACTCGATAATATATACTACATTCTTTGACTACCCATATGAGGTTGGATTTTGAGTCACAAGGAGGGGAGGTCCTCAAATGATACCGTAGCTTACTAGATATATTGTTCAAACTAACATATGTCAAAGGATGGACAATGCCAAATACAACAATGGTGGATTTTTTATTGAGATATTTATATGTATGTCATTCATTAGATTATAATTGTGACTATAGTGGTGAGAAATGCATGAGATGGATGAGGCATATACTTATATAGGGACCTTATAAACACTATATGAGTGATGGAGGAGCAATAGACCATGTTTTCTTTGGTGAAAAGCATGTTTCTGCACCTTTACTAAGAACTTAGATGGTATATATAATATGAGACACAAAGCAGTATGACATGTGTCATTCTCGAAGTGTGGGTGTTTGAGTACATCACTTACATGCAACATGTGAGATATCCCATAGAGGTAGCATGGAATTATCCTCAATCCTCTTCCTACCCATTGAAGAGAGCATTACAACACAATAATTTATTATATTGATGCATCACTCTTGATTGATTGGATGTTGCAAATGTGATTTGGGGGCCCTTTATGAATCAATAACCTTGAACAAGCTCATCATAATTTCTTGTAATAATGCATCGTGATTGCTTCATTTTTGGTCAACATGAGTACATTGTTATTCCCTTCTACTATGATTGAGTGACTAGACAATTTAGCCATATTCAAGGGATTCCCATCCCTCTACCAACCTATCTTAGATTAATTGGAAATGGAATGAGACTATAGGACATAGCTCATACTACCATCATGGACATCCCTTTAATTTACTCTAATGATAAGGAGAAAGATGCATATCTAGTTTCTGATGTAAATGATGTTGGATCGAGCATTATATATAGAAGGTGGTGGGATACTACACATCTAGATCTCATATTTCTTATAGATCATCCTATTGGTGATCTCAAGCTATAGTGACGACATCAAGATGACTTTAAGAAGGATGACAATGATTATTGAGATGCAATAAAGAATTATTAGGAGGATCAATTGAGCATAGTAGTAGGAGAATTCCTATGATACCCTTGAGGAGAGTCCTATGTCTCACCCTCATTTATCACAAGAAAATCTTAATACACTCGAGATATAAAGCATGTAAAAGTATGGGAAGACAATTAGAACAGTAAATACCATACCCCTAACCTCATAAGGGAGTCTAGAAATAGCTAAAATTGTCTCATGCATGGATCCCCATTAGGGAGTTGATATGATATGGTTTTCAAATTTTGATTTTATTGTATGCAAATTTTTATACTTAATTTTGATTTATGATTTCGATAATGAATCTAACATTATTCAATGTATTTCTTCGTTGTAGTGGGCACTTAATATGGGCTCAAATTTATGGGTAAAGTGATGATGAAGATGATTCTTAACATGTAGCTACATCAAATAATGTTGGCCGACTATAGGCCACAGTAAATCTCAAGACATCGCACTGAGTTTTCTAAGCCAATGGCACAATTAAGATTTGCATACAAGGAGCTCAAGGAGAGTGATCAAAGTCCCACTGATGATTGTGTATAGATAATCCTCTAGGTGGATCTAGATAAAGTGTGAGTTGAGAGAGATTGACTCTAGAAACATTATATGGTAGTATTTGAGGATAATATAAATCTTATAGGTAAGATCAGGTTTGTACTAGTATAGAGCTACTTGAGGAGCTACTTGAGATCTATAGTTTCTCATTGACCATAGCCACTAGGCCCTAAGGAGTCTTGAAGCTATAGACCTACAAGATGATGATATGATTTTTATATGATACACCACATTTTTCCAATGTGATGATATGAGGATGTATATCAATATTATGATGTATATATGAGTAATTTTATTTGTTATGTATGTGTTCACGTAATAATTTTGCATGGTATGCGATATAATTTAAGAACATGTACTAGATTTCTTTGATTACATTCTAATGTTAATTAACATATATAAAAAATTGAATGCACTTGTGATTAATTAAACATTCTCATCAAAATAAATGCAACAATGATCCAATTGATACATTTAATGGTAGATATAATCTATTTAAATAATGTAGTAAAAAAATTAACTAATACTATACTTTGACTAAGTGCACACAAGTTAAAATAGATGCAAGTATGATCTAATTTGAACAGTTATATACTAAAATGTTCTTATTAACCTATTACATAAATTATTGAATAGTATGCTAACAAGTAATTATTAATTGCAATAAAATTACTCAAAAATCCAAGACACAAAATTTTTTGCCATGAATGAAGCAATGCAATATTAAATAAAAAATAAATCAATATAAACTAGTCTACATTCTTTTAGTAATAACATACAATTTAGAGATTGAATCTAAGCATAGAATTAACAAGTTCTTTGAGCTACACACCATCCATCATAGAAATATTGTGGGATTTCAATCCTTAATTTTGATTGATGATATAGGGTCCCAACCATTTTGGGCTAAACTTTCCCTTTTCTACTAGTGTAGTGTTCACATTGTGTTGATTTCCATATAGCATCAAGTCACCACACTTAAATCAGTGGCAAATAATCTATTTATTGTATTTATGTTTAATACCTTTGTAATAAACTTGAAGATGTTCGAGAGCATGTATTTCATCAATCATCTTGAGTTGATTCCATTGTTTTGTATAGGAAGTATCATCTAGAATTTCATTGAGAGAAATTTGTAATGAAGGAATTTCTAACTAAAAAGGAATGATAACATCAACACCATATACAAGGTTGTATGAAATAGTACCTGTTTCCATACGAATAGTTGCAGAGTAAGCCCATAATGTATAGGAGAGTTTGGGATGCCAATCTTTACCATGTTTGTTAACAATATTTTGTAATACTTGCTCAATTATTTTATTAGAAGCTTTTGGTTGTCCATTAATGTATTGTTGATGATACGATGTAGAAAAATAATGTATATAAAATTTTTCAAGGAGCTTATTACCTTAGTTTTTAAAATATGCACCGTTGTGTGAAAATAAAGCAAAAGGAAGAGTAAATTTTTCTATGATATTATTGAAAATAAAATGGAAAATAACTTTAACTATCCTAGACCAAAGTGGAATTTTTTCAAGCCATTTCTTGAAGTAATATAAATTTGTAATGATAATAGTATACCCTTGAGAAGGAGGTGATATTTTACCAATAAAATCCAAGCCCCACATGGAAAATAGCGAAATAGAAACTTGTGCATGAAGTTCATGGGTACAATCATGAATCAAATTATTATTTTGTTGACATTTAGGAAATTTCTTAACAAAGAGAAAATAATATTGCTTCATTTTTTTCAAATAATAAATTATACAAAGTAACTTTTGAGAAAAATATTGGCCACCAAACTATCCTCCACAAGCACTTGAATGGGATTCTTCAATGTAAATGGGGATCTCTAACTTGTTAAGGAAATGATGAAGGAGACTATTATATGTGCTTCGACATAATTGTTGTTATATAGTTTCCATTGATGTAAAAAGTGCAAATCATGGAAGGGAGATTGTTGGAATAATGAAAAAGGATGAGTGTGAGAGTAGTGGATCTGATGGAAAATTATATGGAAGATTTGAACTGGGTTTCTCAAGAGCTTTCCAAAATGGTATTGTGTAGGTCTTGATGCAAATGGAGATGTCAGTATTAATTTTTTCATGCTCTTGATCTAAGGTTTATTAGTTAAACCCTATGTGTGTAGGAGTTTATTGTCACAGTGTTCAAATAGTTTTTATTTTGTTGGTGAAATTGTATTGTAGGTTGTAGGTTACATATGTAATAACTTATTTCATTCATACCATGGAGGTGATTGGCCCCTCTACCTAGCACTTTAAGGTTATCCATTTCCATTTGTTAGGTGACACACTAGTGTATTGGCAAGAGTCAAACAAAAGTATCCTTGATGGCTTGATCATCATTTCATCAATGAGACATTGGTGTATCGATAGGAGTATGGAAGGTCTCTCTTTGATGAAGTGATAATGAGTAAGGAGAGATTTATCAGCATCAGTGAATGTTTTCGATGGGACCTTGTTCACAATTCCTTCAATGGTCCAATAATTATGGTGGGACCTGGACCTATGGTAGGATCATGAGATCGTAGAAGTCTAGAACTTTAGAACCATAAATTGGGGGTTGTGAAGTTTTGGAAACCTCCAACTTACCGACCTAGCCATGATGATAGTTGATGAAGAAGGTGTGACCCAATAGGTTGATGATGAATTTTGGTGACGCCATAGGTGTATACATGGCAGTTGCCCATATACCCCATTGAGAATTAAATGGGGCCCAATCAAGACCTACGGGGCTAGTGGGGAAGGGTGAAGATTGATCAATGTTGAATAGACAGTGATGGTGGATCATGGTGAAGAACGATTTCTCAATATGCTAATTTGCATCATTGTTGTGAATTAGGTGGCAATGAGTTGGAGGATAGATGGACATTGGTGGGACTAGAGTATATGTATCTTCAATAGAGTGATATGATAGATCAACAATGAAGATTTGAATGACCACTTAATTGACAGTCAAGATTCCAAGAAATGACAATGAACGAGGATCACATGATCAAGGCATGAAAGGAGAAGATCGAAAACTCAAATATAAAAGTAGAGATTTGAAATGACTATGACAATGTGAATGAGAGTTTCAATTGGTAATCGACACAAGAGAAGCAATTAATTGGTCTCGCTACACAAGAGACCAAAGTAAATGAATATTTGATCTTGAAGGTGGCAGAATATATTGTAGATGTGATTGAGAATGAGTGAGATCGAATGGTTAGGAGAATGCATTGAATGCATAATCAGATTTCAGGGTTTGATAGAGAGAATGAAGGAAAATTCTTTGTATTAGAATTAAATGTTGTGTGGCTCGATGCAGAGGTATGGTGATATCTGATAAACCTTATCATATGTCTTTATGATGAGTTGGATGATGGCATGTATCTCAATGTACAAGTAGCTTACTAGTGAAGTTTTCAAGTGAAGGAAACCCTCAAAAAAGATTTGAGAAGATCTAGATGGTGGGGAGAATCTCGAGGTAATGATTGTAGGTTGGTAAAGAAGGAAGATAATCAAGTATTTTCTAAGTGTCAAGTCTGCAAGTGAGGAGTAGTGTGAGAAGTCAGTTAGCGCACTAGTGTGTTGAACAAAGAGACATATAGTTGAATATGCAATAGAGAAGAGAGTGTAGAGTAAGAGAGTGCAAAGAAGAGGGGATTTGTTGTTGAGAGTGTAGCTTTAGTAGCATAAAGTAAGTTGTAGTAAGTGCACCAATGTATTGTATGTATTGATGCATCTCAAGTTTATGTAGAACCATTTATATGCATAATTAAGCTTTAAGTTTTGTAAGAGGTTGTAGCCTCATTTGTACTAAGTTGGTGGTTAGAGTAGGGGATTGGTGTCTCCTTGGAGTTGGCACTCCTAAATCAGGGAGTTGTTGGTTCCTTGGGTTGGTGCACTATTGTAACTGAACTTCATTGTGTGTGAGGGTGGATTAGTATAGTAGATTCTAGCAACATTTCTCATTGTGGTTTTTCCAATCTTGGGTTTTCCACATATATCATGTGTTATGTGATGTGTTGTGTGCTTGGTTATATTTTTTTATCACATCCTTAATATTTGTATATCAAGAATTAGAGAAAGAATTATACACAAAAGGTTTTAAGAAGGCTAGAATTTTAATATCTACTAATTCACCCCCCTCTCATTAGACTATTGCCTTCCAATTCAATTGGTATTAGAGCCCTAGGTTCCCTAGGAGAAGCTTAATCAGCTCAGATAGGTCCTTGACTTTGTGGAAATAGATGGAAAATCAAGAAAGCTCCTCCTCAACCAAGCCACCTAAGTTTGATGGAACATATTTTTCCTATTGGAGCTCATTAATGAAAGGATATTTGGGATCCTTAGGTTTTTATCTGTGGATGTTAGTAGTAAATGGATACACACCATTTTCCACACTCCCTATTGATGCTCTAGCCAAAAATTACTTTGAGAACAATGAAAAGGCATGGTTTTCTATCATGAATAGCCTATCTAGGTCTATGCACAACAAAGTTATGTATTGTAAGAATGCATAAGATGTCTAGGATACATTTAGGAAGATTTATAAAGGAGATGACAAGGTAAAATTGGAAAAGATGAAAATATTGAAAGCTAGATTTGAAGGTCTAAGAATGACAGAGGAAGAAAAAATTATAGACTATCTTATGAGAGTTAATGATATTGTGAACTATTCAAAGCATATGGAGTTTAGAGATGAAAGAGGATGTGTTTGTACTAAAATTTCTTAGGTCAATGACATACAAGTATGATTCTAAGATCTCATCCATAGAAGAAGGGAGAGAAATAGACAATCTATCTCTAAATGAACTCCATGGCATATTCACAGCCTATGGGATGAGGATGAGAGATGATGAACCACCCAGGAAAGAAGTTGCTTTCAAGACTGCCAACAAGAAGGATGTGTCTCCCAAAAGGTACAAGATAGAAACAATTCCAACTAAGGATGATGAAACTAATGAAGAAGAGAAAAACTTCATTAAAAGACTAAGAAGGGGATCCAAAAAATATAAAGGGAAGTTGTGCCTCAAATGTTTTGAATGTGGTAAAGTAGGTCATTTTGCTGCTAAATGTCCATACAATAAGAAAGGTAACTCTGAACTAGAGGTAGATGATAAGATGAAGAAACCCTACTACACTAGGAAAATGAACTTTCAAAAGAAAAAGAAAAGTCTATACATCCAAGAATATAGTGATGTATCAAATTGTAATAGCATAGATGATGAAAAAAATTATTCCTTTATTGCTAGAAACCATGAGTTTCTCTTTATGGAAAAAGAGTCTGAGGAGTAGAAGAATGGAAAGGTTAGAGATCTTCTAAAAGAGGGTGAAGAAGAAGGAGTAGTTAACCTAGAAGGAGAATTCATCTATACTCTATATGAGATAGATGATCTCAGAGATGAAATTGAGAAGTTAAAAATGGAGAAAAATCAATAGAAGAAACTTGCACATAAAGAGTCGAATAAACTAAGAAAGGAACTAGAAGAATCTACCCAGAATGTCGTAGATTTGAAGTTGAAGCTAGAAGAAGCCAAGAGAGAAAAGGATGTGATGAAGATCAAACTCCAATATGAAGCAGATAGATGCATGAAGCTTGAGGAAGACATTGTTGCTCTGAGAAGAGATCTAGAAAAGGAAAAAGTGCAAATAGATAAAGGACTCAAATTGAAAAGTGGCTCAAGCATTCTAGATGAGTTACTAAGCACCTAGAGGCCTGCAACTAAAGAAAAATTAGGCTTAGTTTTGGAGAAGGGACAAAATTCCTTTTTTGATGCCTCTACAAAGCTATTTGAAAGATTTAGAGAAGAAGAAAAGTCTAAGTCTATTAAGGAAAATAATTGTAAAGGAACCAACTACAATGAGAAATTTGTAGAGATGGATAAAACAAAAGATGAAAAGAAGCCTATCGTAGACAAGAAGCATAACCAATCATATCCTATTCGCCAAGAGGACAAGGAAAGCTTCAAGAGGATTGATGTTGATAGGTTTACTAAAGTGAGAAACTCAAGAATATGGATGCACCCCAGACCCCCTCCTCCAATACTAAATGCCATGACCAGGTTTCCACATATTTCTATGTATATTTTGATTCATGTAATTAGTTTTTTGATAGGGCTAGGGAGTATAGAATCATCCCTAAAAGGAGTGAAATTTTTTAAAACATAAATTCATTTTCTCCTTTACTTGATATGAAAATAGTTTTCTATAACTATAATAACTTTGGTCACATAGTAAAAAATTGTAGAAAACGGTTTACAAAACCAAATGTTCATAATGATGAAAAGAATATCTTACCTCCTAAGACAAAAAAAAATCTAAAAATAAGAAGAAGATGATAGAGAAGATAGAAAGGAAAACTAGTAAATTATGGAAAGAAAAGGGAGAAAGCTCCACACAATCATTGATTGCACAAACAAACTTGCATGCCAAGTAACAAAATTTGTGGGTGATAGATAGTGGCTTCTCCAAACACAGGATTGGAGATAAGAGAAAGTTCATCAAACTCAATAAATGAAATGGGAGATTTGTGAGTTTGTGAGTTTGGGAAAGGCATCTTGATGGGAAAAATCCCATAGAGGATGTCTTGTAACTTAAAGGTTTAAAGTATAATTTGTTAAGTGTGAGCCAAATGTGTGACAATGGTTATAAGGTCACATTTGATTCAAAATGTTGCAAAATTAGAAATAATGGAAAGATATTTTCACAAGGGTTGAGAACCAACTACAATATTTACAACCTTTCTAAAGTAAAAGGCCAAAGCTATTTGATTGGACAAGATGATGAAAGTTGGTTATGGCATAGAAGATTAGGCCATATAAACTTCGACAACTTGGTAAAAGTAAGTTCAAGAGGTTTTGTTAGATATATTCCTATGGTAACAAATCCTACAAACATCATATGAAAAGAGTGCCAATAGGGAAAGGAAACAAAGACTATCTTTTCAACTAAAGAATACTCAACCAAAAATCCTTTACAACTAGTTCACGCTAACTTGTGTGGACCCACAAGAACAAGAGGTCTAAAATGAGAAAGATACTTTATGATGCTAATAGATGATTATACAAGGATGACATGGGTAACATTTTTGAGGGACAAGTCACAAGCATTTGAGAGATTCCAAATATTTAGAAAGATGGTTGAGGAGATAGGAAGGAAGATAAAATGTTTAAGGTCAGATAGAGAAGGAGAATTCACATCTAGTGAATTTGTTGATTACTGTGAGGCACATGGAATTAAGAGACAGTATTTGGCACCAAGAAAACCACAACAAAATGGAGTGGTAGAAAGGGAGAATAGAATTGTGCAAGACATGGCAAGAATGATGCTAAAAGAAGCCAGATTAACTGATATATTTTAAAGAGAAGTGATACATACTAGAGAATACATTCTAAATAGAGTTCTAATCCAAGTACAAAGTGATAGTAATCCCTATAAATTATGGTATGGTAGACTGGCATCTGTGGAATACTTTAAAGTATTTGGAAGTAAGTGCTACATCAAAAGAGAAGATGAAAACTTGGGAAATTTTGAATCAAGAATTGCAGAAGGAATATTTTTAGGATATTCCACTCAAAGTAAAGCCTAAAAATGTTATAACAAAAGGCTAAACAAGATTGTGGAAAGCGTCAATGTGAAGATTGATGAAAGTATAAAACATATCAAGTTTGATCAAGATAATCTTTATTATGCCTTATAATTTGAAGAAAATGTAGCAAATGATGATGAAAAACTTGAGGAAATAGAAGTTTAGAAGGCCTCTGCAAAGTATGTTCAAAAGAACCATCCAATAGATCAAATAATTAGGGATAAAAATGAAGGAGTTCAGACTAGAAGGAGATTTTCAAAGAACAAAAAAAAAGTAAATTTGTCTCTCTTGTATCCAATTGAACCAAAGAGTTTTGTTGAAGCCAACAATGATGAGAATTGGATAGAAACCATGGAAGAGGAGTTAAACTAGATTGAAAGAAATAAAACATGGGAATTGGTTCCTAGGCACCAAAGCAAAAATGTGATTGGCACCAAGTGGGTGTTTAGAAACAAGCTAAATGAAGATGGAACAGTGGTAAGAAATAGAGCAAGATTAGTGTGGGAAGGGTATGCACAAGTTGAAGGCATTGATTTTGAAGAGACATTTGCACCTTTAGCAAGGATAGAAGCAATCAAAAATTTTCTTGCATTTTTAGTGCATAAAGGATTCAAAGTATATCAAATGGACGTTAAATCTACATTTTTGAATGGAAACTTAGAAGAAGAAGTGTACATAGAACAACCACAAGGGTTTCAACTGTCAGGGGATGATGATTATGTTTGTATATTGAGAAAGGCCTTATATGGTCTAATAAAATAACCTAGAGCACGATATTCAAGATTAGACCATTATTTGTAGCAACAAGGATTCAAAAAGGGATGTGCAGACAATAACCTATATTTCAAATTTGAAGGTGAGAACATGATTATAGTTGTTGTTCATGTGGATGACATCACTTTTAGTGGTAGCAATGATAAACTATGTAAAATATTTTCTACACACATGCAAGATGAAATTGAGATGTCAATGTTCGGAGAATTGTCATTCTTGCTCTGTTTGCAAATTGTACAAACTGATAATGGGATATTCATATCTCAAACCAAGTATGCAAAGGACATGCTCACAAATTTTGGCATGAAAGACACTAGACTAGTCAATATTTCTATTATTACTAGCTGCAGGTTGAGTAAATTGTATGAGTCATCTAAGGAAAATCAGACAATGTATAACTCAATGATTGGAAGCTTGTTGTACTTAACTATATCAAGGCCAGATATTATGCAACCAGTATGTTTAGTGGCAAGATTTCAGGTAGCACCTTGAGAGTCACATGTTAAGTGAAAACAATTTTTAGATACATCAAGAGTATTGTTGACTATGCACTATGGTATTCCAAGAGCAAGGAATTTTCTCTAACTGCATACTAATTGGGAAGGAATTGTGGATGATAGGTGTCACGCCTCACCATGCAACCCTAGGGGAAGTTGCAAATTACTACACAAACAAACTAATTTTTTTTTTTTATTAAGAACAATTAATATGCAAGTTCACTAACCATTGCCAACCAATCCCCTAAGGTTACGAGAATGAGTTACTTAAACCCAAACAAGAAACATGAATTAAAACCATAACATTTAATTACTTAAAGCATTAAGAACGCATAAATTCCAAATAAGATTAATTACATCAAGAATAATAAATTCCACATGATTTCAAATAACAATTAATTTACAATAAGATTACAATGCTCATTCCTCAAATGAGATAAATCCAATAATCATGATTACATATTACAACTTCCACCTCGATAGAAAATGAGGGGTAATAAAATACAAGATCAACTGAAATGAATGAAACCAAAAGAGTAACAGGATCCAACGAGCTCTCCAACTGGAAATATCATCCACACGAACAAGAAGAAGACCCAATAAATTAAGGTGAATGTTCCACCCAACCATTTGATACCTGAAGGCTCACCCCCCGTGCTAGGAGATAGTAACCAAGAACTTCTAACCAAGACAATCTACCTCTAGCCACAGGCTAATACATAACTAAACTGAAAAGGATACAAGTACAACATCACTTAACACAAAGGTTACAATGCTTCCAGAGAACAATGATCATCTACGCAGTACAACAAACTGACTTCTAGTTGACATAGAGAGAGTGTCACACTACATTTTCTATGAGTTACCCTAGCTCAACTGTCTTAGTCAATTGGACCCCCACCTTGGGTTACCCTGGCTCAACTCTACTAGTCGTTGGACCCTCATACCAACTGTGCTTCTCGTCTCATCTCAAACCTTAAAAGCGAATGAGTTATGAGAGAGGCATTACTTATCTTAATTAGTTTGAGAGTTTTTCATTAATTCTTTTTATGTTATCACTTACTTAAAACCCTAAGTGAGTTACCCTGGTGCCCCTTTGTGTGTTGGACCCCCATAAAGAGCCACTCTCCTATTGACAATATACCCAACAAAACCAATCACCAAGGGTGAACTAGATAAGATAACCTCTCCAATCCAAGGAGGCAACGAAACAAAAAACCCTCTCCAAACACAGGAGGGAGAAAAGGTCAAACCCTCTCCAAACACTAGAGGGAACAAAGGTCAAACCCTCTCTAAACACTAGAGGAAACAAAGAGCATAAACCACTCCTTCCAAAGGAGGCACAAACCACATAACCCTCTCCTAATCCCAAGGAGGCACAAACCAACCCCATTCGTGAAAACTGGCAAGACAACATGATACAACTCTACACATTTCCCAAGGCGATTCGCAAATCGAACCACTACATAAAACATCCCAACCTAGAGAACTCCTCTAGAAGAATTACTAGATGATTAACCCCATTTTCCCAACATCAAGAATGAATGAAAACATCATTTAAGAAGCATTTCACGCAACTCAACAAACTAATGTTAGGGTTTCCTAAACCCAAGCCAGGCAATGACATAGTGCATATAATCAATTAAATAATTAACAATATTGACACAATCAAAAGTAATTCAAATCACTTGGGCCACATTAAGGGATTTAAGATTAATAATTTAATTCTATTTGCTCAATCATAGATAAGGATTAACATAATCTTTATAAATAAAATCATTTGCTTACAACATCCACTTTTAAATAAAACATATGATTATTAAAGATCAACTTTTAAAATAAGCCATTACATTATTTAAAATCCACTATTTTCCTCTATTAACTTGACGATAATCATCTTAGAAATAATCTATATTTAAATATAATCATATAATAAATATACATATAAACGTATATATATATAATGTATATACAAATATATATATATAATTATACAAAATTTCATTAAACAATATTATAATATATATATATTTATTATATATATAATATAAAATTAATATATATAATATATATATTATAATATATAAAAAATAAAACTAAACTTTAAAATAAAATAAAATTAAAAAAAGTAACATGGTTGTTGCTGCTGCGCAGCCCCTCCCCTTTGGGGGAGTCACTGCCTCCATAGCTAGCGCCTCCCTCATGGGGGGCCGGCTGTGGGGGACAGACCCCACCCCCCATACTACAAACAAAATTCTAATATAATTTTATTTTAACAACAAAATACCCTCCTCTGCCTTTTGACGGATTTCACAGCCCAGAAAAAAAAAAATTTAAATAAAACTCTTCCAACATACTTATATAAACACATATAGATATATATAAACAAATTCCATTATTTTACAGCCAAATCATGCAACTTCTCTTCAGAAATTTTGCAATAAAAATAAATTTGTCAACACAACAACAGGGTTTTAAATTTCAGTTTGAAGAGAAAATTTCTCTTGGTTTTCTTTCAATTTTTTTTTGGTGTGATTCTTGTTTTTTTTTCTCTCCAAAAAATTTCAACAAATGTTTGCAAATATTGAACAAATTGACATGGGTTTCTTTCATTGATCTTCAAACAAAATTATAAACAATTTTCCAATAGCATACAAAATTCAAAAAACTCTTGCAAAAAATCAAAGAACCTGATTTTTTCTCCAAAGCCTTAAGAAATCAAAATGGTGCTTCCAGATCTGTTTCCAGCCCAACAAGAAATTCAACCTCCTTCCTCCAATCCAAACAAACCATAGCAAAACTCTCTTTCCCAAATTGGAAATTGAAAAATTATATCAAATTCTATTTTCTAAAATAGAGTTTTTTCCCCAATTTTTGGTCAAAAACCTAAAAGTATCCCCACCCACTAAATTTATTGAACATTTGGAGATATTTGTATTTTTAAACATTAAAACCAAATTTCAATTTCCAAAAAGAATTTATGCCTTTTAAATAAAACAAATTCTTTTTATTAAAAGAATTCAAAATTTGTAAAGAAATTTCTTTTACATATTTATATTCAAAAAGTGAAATTTGAAGTATATTTTCATTTTTCTAATTTCAATCAAAATATCCAAACATGCTTGTCATTTTTATCTTAATTTAAATATAAATATCTAGTAATGCCAAAACAACTAACTTAAATTATTTTATCCCCATTAATTTAATTAGTCAATAAATAAATCTATTCAAGATTAGATTATTTTATTAATTAAATTAAGTTAATCAATAACTAACTACTTTTCAACATTACAAAGAGATATATCTAATCATCATTTTAACTAAACAAGCCATTTAATACCCTTAATAATTTGAAATTAAATAAATACCCAAGGTGAAATGGACCAAATTAAAATAACTAACCCGACAACAACCCGACGACACATTATGACTAGGGTGATGACTTGGCACGAAAAACCTAGCTACTATCTCCCAATCAATTACCATTGGTCATTGGACACGCTCAAACCTATGAACCAGGTGGAGTCAATGTCATGTACTTGTCAACCTGCAAACAAAGAGTACATCGAACATGCATATATATATAAATAATATGATCAAACACACCGTGAAGAGGAAATCTCATAATCGTAGGGCACTTGCAAACGAGTGATACAATCCCATCCCCTTCACCAATACACAATTACTAAATGACAATTCTAACATCAATGATATGATCACAAGCATAAAACATCCTTAAATCAAATAGCTGCTAAATTAATCCAAAACATGCCACAAAGATAACATCTAGATAAAATACCATCACATCAAAATATAACATTCACATCGCTTAATAGATAGCGGTCAAAAGTAACCAAGTTCCAAAGTCAAAGCATAATAAGACACAATCATAACAAGGAAGAACACAACCGATCAAAGAGCCAAAATGGAGGGGTGTTACAATAGGAAAAGCACCAGTGGAGGAGCATTCTTTTTGGAAAACAATTTGGTTTCCTCGATGAGTAAGAAACAAGAATCAATCACTCTATCCATTGTTGAAGCAGAGTATGTGGCAGCAGCAACATGTTGCACTCAACTTATATGGATGAAGCAAACACTCAAGGATATCAAGATAGAGTACAAAGAACACATTTCAATTATTTTTGATAATTTGAGTGCCATAAACATATCAAAGAATCCAGTGATGTATTCTATATCAAAGCACATATCCATTAAGTATCACTTCATCAGAGAGAAGGTTGCAAATAAGGAAGTCATCATGGAATATGTTCCCACCAAGGAACAAGTAGCTAAGATTTTCATCAAGCCTCTTCCCAAGGAACAATTTGAGTATCTAAGGAAAAATTGGGAGTCATTGCTCCCATATCATATCAATAGTCACTAGTGATGGGGCATATGTCTAGGAGGAGTTTCATCCATATCTCAATCATCCCTGAAAATAGATAGGATAGATCAAGTCAATTATCAGTAGTTTTACAAATTTCTAACGACTTGATGGTTGTATTATTTCAGATTCCCATCTTCTCTTTGAATAGACTTTCAAAGGGAGAGTAATGTGATAGGGGGATTCTACCCTTTTCCATTGATGTCAAAGGGGGAGAAGATCATGAAAAAAGGCTCATTTGATTAGGATGAGTACATCAAAAAGGGAGCATTGCTTTATGTGTAAAATTAGTGTAGAAATCAAATAGTTACACATCTCAATTGCTTTCAATTGGTATCAAACCATTTCAACCAATTGGTATGAGCATTTAGTTTTTCCATCAATTCCAAAGGGGGAGATTGTTGGAATATAGTTGTCATTGATGTCAAAAGTGAAAATCATGCAAGAGAGATTGTTGGCATAATGATAGACAATGAGTGTGAGAGTAGTGGATTTGATGGAAAATTAGATGGAAGATTCAAACTAGGTTTCTCAAGAGCTTTCTAGAAAGGTATTGTGCATGTCTTGATGTCAATGGAGATGTCAACATTCATTTTTTCATGCTCTCTATCTAGGATTTATTAGTTAAACCCTACGTGTGCAAGATTTTACAATCATAGCATTCAAATAGTTTCTATTATGTCGATGACTTGGTATTGCAGGTTGTAGGTCACATAAGTAATAACTTATGCCATTCATTTTGTTGAGGTGATTGACCCCTCTACCTAGTACTTTAAGGTTATATATTTCCATCAATTTAGTGAGACACTAGTATATTGGTAGTAGTCAAGCATAAGTCTCCTTGACAGCCCGATGATCATTTCATCAGTGAGACATTGATGTATTAATAGGAGTCTAGAATGATTTTCTTTGATGGAGCAATAAGGAGTAAGGAGAGATTTATCAGCGTGAGTGAATGTTTTTGGTGGGACCTTGTTCATAGTTCCTTCAATGGTCTGATAACTATTGTGGGACCTAGAGCTATTGCAGGATTACAAGATTGTGGA